>JAOPHQ010006314.1:10000-65000 GCA_030340625.1 Merluccius polli | reverse complement strand
GATGGCAACGGATGAGAAGGGAATGGGTCCGAGTACGTTACTGGACTGCCCATGGATTAAAGCTGCATTAAAGGTAATGGGTATACGCTATGGTTTCATTATGCATGGTATAGTTTTAACTTACTATAGAGTGGGCTGGGTTTATGTAGTTAAGTATAAGCCTAGCCTTTAAACAATATACACAAGCTTTGTGTATTGGGCTTTTACATCAGAATGCATCTTGGGATTTTGTGTTGGCGATACTCCTAGATCTAGCTCCTAGATCTACAACCTAGATCAACGTAAAAATATACCATAAACTAGGCTAATGAAAACGTAGTTTTGCCACGTCTCGCATACGAAACGTTGTGGTAGTTTCAAACACAACAATGTCTCCCATAATAGCAACTAATTTCACGACAACAATGACCAAAAAAACGTTGCTACTAACATAACTAACATTCATACAGCTCCTATGCTTCCACAATGGCGCAATATACAAGCCCTATAGAGCCTGGATTATTATTGTAACATTTTTTTAATGAAAAAAAGCCTCAATGGACGCATGCTGGTTGTGGCTGTGAAAGGCGTAGATGTGAGCCTGTAGTGTACATTTTGCTTGGCCTACAAGTTTGGCTCAGGCCTCCAGCTGGGACAGGGAGGGAACAAGGGCCAGCTCTAGCCGGCTGGCTGTATATCAACATGGCACCGGGCATGTGAATGCTGCCTCCCTGGACCAGGCAAATTAAAGTGGGAGTGTATAGAGATAAATGGAATCTATTAAGACACTAAGGACTCATATATCATCCGGCTGATAAGGCTCCCTCCACAGTGTCTTCGCAGGGATCCAGGGTGGAGCAGGCCGAGGCGGAGGAGGGGGTGTGGTGATGTGTGCGTGTGTGTGTGTGTGTGCGCGCACACGAACACACACAGAAACAGAGAGGTAAGTGCATCAGCAACAATGTGCAGATGTGCATGTGTGCTTCCTACAATAAGATCATGTAGACACACTCTCTCTCTCTCTCTCTCTCTCTCTCTCTCTCTCTCTCTCTCTCTCTCTCTCTCTCTCTCTCTCATCTCACCATTTTTTCTTTTTTTTCTCCTCTCTGTCCACATCCATGCTCAGTTGAAAAGCCTTCCTCTGGCAGAACGGGACCCATGGGAGCAGCAAAGTCAACCTTTTAAAACTGGAGGTGTCAGTCAAGGTCCCGTTTTGTGGCTCTGTGCGAGCGGGCCAGTCCCTGAGTGTAGGGCCTGCCAGAACCAGGGAACAGGAGACAGTGGATTGACTGCTCATGGAAAGCGCTAAGCGCATGACTTTAACGACCTAGTCAAAATATCACACAGGCCCAGCCTGAAAAAAAGTTAGATTTTTCCACATATTTCTAGGGTGAGAGCGATTTGATCCTGAATTTGTCCCCAAAGTATGTCCCTTTGAAAAAAGAATCCTATATAAGCTTGTGGTGGGAAAAAATTGTATTTTATATAAATCATACCGAATCGTAACCATAACATATTATGGGATTATGGGATTTTGCTCATATGTTCTTCTTTTCATATGTTTTATCTGAACTATTTCAATGGCATGGAACATACAATGATCTGATATATGTTTATAGCTCTTAAAACAAATAGAACAATAAATATAAGAGATTATTTTCCTTCTGACAACATGAACAAAGGTGTAATAGTAACAGAAATTAAATAGTGAAAAATAGTGTAAACCCAAACCCACTCTTAAACGCATGAAAGCAGCCAACAGATCAAACTGTCTGGCCCTATTTTATATGTAGGGCAGATTTATGGACACGGGCAGTTAGGCACCAACGAAGGAAATCCAAGCCTGTAAAGTCACTCTTTCATTATGGTCCTTGGGTTTAAGTGAAGATTCACATCACTAACTCTCCCCAAAAACCCCAAACTCAAGTGCATCGTTTTCTGACAGGTCTAGCAGAGGCGGGCATGGCATGGTCCAGGCCAGTGGTTCCCAACTGGTCTAGACTCATGACCCAAAAATACCAATATTACCAATATTGCAGTAACCAACAATGCCTTCATTTACTGTTAAAGACATTGAGCGGATAAAAAGCTGCAACAATTGGGGCTAAACTCAATGAAATAGTAAGCCATTGAAACATGAATTAACAATGAAACATTAGTTCATTCATGGGCTTCGTCCAAAGATTAAGGTTTGGCATATGCTCTGCGACCCACTGAAAATGCCCTCGTGACCCACCAGTTGAGAACCACTGGTCTAGACGTATGCTGCCTCGGAGAGAGGCGGTTCAAACCGTGGTTTGAGATAGCGGTTGACAGGCAAGGACCCCCGGGGGGGGAGCTAGCTGTTGGCGGTATTGTGGTCAACCACCGCAATGAGCCATGATGCCCCCGGGTCCCATACTTACTCAAAGCCACAGTGACAACAAGTGGTTAACAGCTTGTTCCAGACAAACCGAACCGAGCCACATCAGCCAAAGTGTGCCGCGCAGTGCGCTTAAGCTCGCACGGTGTAAGGAACGTCTTCTGGGTCTGCCGCTTGGTCTATAAATGATTTAGTGTCTTGCCGTCTCTTCGTCCCTGGGGCGAGGGTGTCAATGTCAGCCATCTTATCCTCTCTAAACTCGTGTTATACTTTTGACACCGTGTTAGCCTGTGCGTTAGCTTTAGCGAAGCTTTATTCAGAATGTTAAACAGCGTAATCCACTGTGTAACCGCAGACCGTAGCTTAACAAGGAAGTGGGCCAGCTGTTGTAATCAGTCTTGCACCGGACAGGGAGAGAGGGAAGAGGAACATGTGGAAATACTTGTTGCGCTAAACCAACACACAGATGTTGAGACATTTGCTTGTGTCTCTGCTGGCCATTTTTTTGCCTTTCACACTGGAGCATCTGGATGCACCGAGTGAATGCAATGGTGGTACGCTGTTGTGAGGAGTGTATGCTATATGTACTGTACGTATGTGTATGGGGGGTGTGGGGGGGGGTGGGCTGGGGCGGAGGGTGGGGGGGGGGGAAGGACGGGAAAGCAGGGTGACAGGGGATGAAAGACCAAAGACAAACAGTTCACTGCGGAGGATATACATGGTAACAACGGGAGGCAGAGACAGGTAGTTGGAGAAGAAGCGATTAAAACGATGAAACACACACTAAAAATAGTCCCCTGCAGATATAGCTGCGAAAAAAAATAAATATCTTGGATGAAATATTTGATCGAAGCTCTTATTAATACAGACAGGTATGTACACTCTGTATCATTACCACTGTTAATATTTACTTTTATATTTTTGGTTTGATTATGACAGAGCAATGCAAAGAATGGTGTTTGGCCGTAAGAGAATACTGCAGCCACCATTCCTGAAGACCACAGTAAAAGCTGAGTCAGTAACCAGTGGATGACACAAGCTCCATCACACCCACGCCCATTCTCTCTCTCTCTCTCTCTCTCTCCCTCTCTATCCGGTGAATTCATACTCTAGCTGAACTATGAAATTCATCTCTTTCTTTCCACCATCACGTTTTTCCCTCATCATTTTATTTCTTTTTTTTCTTTAGAGGCCCTGGTTGCCATGGAGACACACAAACATCACAGAATTGACCCTCCCCGCCAGAACAATTCTACTAAATCCAGCTTTTCACGAGTTCTATGAAATGGCAAAACCCCCCCGCACACAGCCCCGATCCCAGTTCACAGTTGTGCACACACACTGCGTTAACCCCTTATATTCCTCTCTCAGCTCCTGACCCGCCACATGACCCACAGTGGAGCACAGGGTTTAGCACTTTAAGGGCACTTCCTGCCACAAAGTCAGCTAATTGCAGGCCTTTTTATTTATTTTTTTTGCTGTTATGCAAAATCCTCTTAAAAAAACAAATGATGTACAGTGTGTGGAGGAAAGATGAGGGTGTGTGTGTGTGTGTGTGTGTGTGTGTGTGCGCGTATGTGGGTGAAACGTTAATCATGTTTATTTATCTGGACGAGGAGTTGAAATAAGCGCGGAGACATCATTTAACAGCATGCTAAGCTAATCTCTGGTGGAGATAAATGCTTCATTTCTCCCTCCTCTCCCTATGACGCTTCCTGGCTGGCGCTGGCGCTACATCTAAACACCAGCAATAATAAAGACAATTATTTAGGCCTTTGATAATTATGTGTCAAAGGCAGCAAGAGCCACTAGATAATTGGGTGAAAACTGAATGGTAATCTACAACCGAGATCCCGGGAATGTGTGTGTACGTGTGTGTGTGCGTGTGCGTGTGTGTGTGTGTGTGTGTGTGTGTGTGTGAGTGTAGTGTGCGTGTGTGCATGTGTGTGCATGTGAGTGTGTAGTGTGTGTGTGTGTGTGTGTGTATGTGTGTAGAGGGTGAAGCAGTCATCCCTAGGAAGAAAAGCATGGGAGGGGGAAAGAGAAGGAGGAGTTAGACAATAGCAGAAATTCTCGCTTTTAAAAACAATTTTAAGGGACATCGCTAAATGGAAAGTGAATGTATTAACTACCATTAACCAAATGCCAAAACAATGCAGAGCGATTAAAGAAAAAAAGAAAGAGTGGAAACAAAGAGAAAAAGGGCAGATAAAAGCCTACAAATACACAGTACATGACATTTTAAGAAATAAGGGTGCTAAGTTGAGGCTAGGGGAGGGAATTAAATGATGTGTAGTTGACAGCAAACTCTAATACAGCTGCGTCACTGATGACAGCCGTGGATAATCTAGGACTACCCACTGAGCGCTGGAGCACTGCTTAAATATTTGATTGATTTACTGCCCTATCACTGCCAGAGTGGGCGAGCGAGAGACACAGAGAGAGAGAGAGAGAAAGTGAAAGAGAGACTCGATGCTGCAAGCGTGCAAACAAACAGCAAACACGTGCGCCGCGCATCAAACACCAAAGAACGAAAACAGAAATAAACAGCCAATGTGGTCGACACACATGGACTACAGTGGATGTGGTCCACGCAGACACACGTACAAATCATGTGATACTCTGAACACGACACACACACTGCATCTGCACCTGGCACCGTCCACGTAGCTGCCAGCCATCTGACTGGCGTTGGTGACGAACTGTGTTGTTGTTGTTGTTGTTGTTTGTTTGTTGGGATGGGGATAATGGAGCCTAAGTCAAGAAGGCTTAAGTTAATGTGGTTTCAAAGAATATAATTTGAGTTGGTGCACAGCCAGAAGATACTTGGCTCGTGTGTGTCATGCATATGTGTGTGTGTGTGTGTGTGTGTGTGTGTGTGTGTGTGTGTGTGTGTGTGTGTGTGTGTGCGTGCGCGCGTGTGTGTGCGTGCGTGTGTGCGTGTGTGTGTGGTTAAGGTCACTTGGGCATGGTGGAAGGTCAGGGAGGGGGCTAGTAGGATTGGGAAAGGCCAGCTACACATCACATCACACACACACACACACACACACACACACACACACACACATAAAACACACACACACCACAAGCACACACACACACACACTGACACCATGCACAGGAAGAGACAAGCTGAGCGCATCCTGTGGCTTTGAAGCACGGGGGCCCGTGTCCCTGGCAGGTCCTGGGCTTCCTCTGGCCAGACCGCAGGAAGGAAGCACCAGCACGAGGCCATGGGGCCCCTCGGGAGGGCCCTGGCACACTGTGTGTGTGTGTGTGTGTGTGTGTGTGTGTGTGTGTGTGTGTGTGTGTGTGTGTGGAACCCGGTGTGTTTCGCTCACCGAGGTCACATGCATTTACACACAGGGTGGGTTTCTCCCCACCTGGTACTCCACTGAGACTATGGGTTAGAGAGAGTAGGGGAGAGGGAGAGAGAGAGAGAGAGAGAGAGAGAGAGAGAGAGAGAGAGAGAGAGAGTGGGAGAAGTGAAGCTAATGGGACCTTGTAGTGGGGAGAAATCATATGGCCCTCCCACCTACACACACACACACACACACACACACACACACACACACAACACGTACATACGTGTGCATGGCAGTAGGCGTAGAGCTGGAGGGGATGCGAGGAACAGGAAGTGCTGGTAAATACTCTACTGACACAGCAGAAGTGGAGAGCGGCCCGACCAGCGGTGGAAACAAAAGGCGGCAGTGGCGGCAATGGGGAGCACCATGCCAGGAAGTCGGCCACCCCGCCCCCCCCACCCCCACCCCCAGCGGACTGCCAGCGTGGAAAACAAGGGAGAAGGGAAGGGGAAGATGGGAGGGAGGGAGGTGGACACGTGCTGCTCGAGGCTAGACAAGGGGAGTGCTCCCAAACAATGGCCACCCCATGCACGGAAACCATGGACCACTAAGAAGAACAGTGTTGGAAATTCCATGCACGTGTGTGTGTCCTAAGTGTGTGTGTGTGTGTGTGTGTGTTCCTATATAATCACATACCGTCCGTCCTCCTGAACCTGGACTTGCTCATCATCCTACTGAAATAACCCACGTCGCCAGTTTAATGTGATCCCATTTCCTCCATGTCTCTGATAGTGATTCATATAATTTCCATACAATATTAACGGTCCTTAAGGAAAACTTGAACGCCACTGTTTTCACTCTAAGTCTGCTTGAGTGACAACTCTCCTCGCGACCGCACACGTCTAATCATTAGCGCGCTCAATATAATCCCGGCAGATAGTCAAAGATAAGGTAAGCTCTTTCATATGTATTACAGCGGAATTCAATTATTTCGCAATTAACGGTGGCACGGCGATGTTGTTAATGATATTAACTTTTAGCAGGTTTGATCGATTAACATTGTATTAACCGGATACGCTGAAGAGACCGCCGTGCCACGCGAGCTACAATTACTCCACCGCAACGATCAGATTCCCGCAATATCGGAAACTACGGTGGTTAAAGAAATAGAGATTGATGACATGAGTGCATTATGGAACTCACCGCATTGTTTAGCGACGGCTATTAGTTAAGTTGGCCTATATCTATATATAGGTAATTTTTTTAATCAGATAACCTCCGTTTAACAATGATAAATGAGCAAGTGGCTACTAATTAAAGTCCTGTGTTAATTAGTATAGGCTTTAGTTAAGAAAGCCCTGCTTGACGAAAGAGCTACGTCTTTATCACGCGAGTACTGACCCGCCGTGTAAATAGGATCGGCCCACCAAGTTATTTTGGCACGGTACGGACACACAGCGTAGGCCCTCGCTGCCTCCTCAAGCCCACTTTCCCTCTCTCTCTCTCCCTCTCCCTCCCTCAGTACCTCTCTCTCCCTCTCGGAAGAGTTCTCTCCTCGTCTTCCTGCCTGTCTCCCCGCCCTCCGGCAACGCTGTAAAATACAAACCTAACCTCAATATTTTCCCTTAGAGTGCTGGGACTTACTGGCCCATTAAATTCCCCTTCCCATGTGTCAGCTTGCACACTTCCACCATGAAATTTTAGTATAATTAAACTTTCTTAATGATTTATAAGCTATTATAATAGCCGTAAGTATTTCCGCGCGGGTTAAAGGGACGTGCTGTGAGTGTTCACCGGGGGGCGACCCTGTTTTAACATAGTTTCGGATGAGCGACTCGCGGCTGGGGCGGTGGATGCACGGGGCGAGGGGACCCCGTGATTGAAAAGAGTGAGGGGGTGAGGGACTGAAGGCAAGAGGAGCTCCCGGTGGGGGTGGGGGGGGGGGGAGGAGGGGAGGGGAGGGAAGGGGAGTGTAAAGGGGGGGAGGGCTGTGTGAGACACTAAAGGGCTCCGCGATACGGGGTTATCCTACAATGAGGAGAACTTACACATGGTTTCTTCACTGACAAACAAAGAGAAAGACAAACCCCCCCCCCCCCCCCCCCCCCCTCACACACACACACACACACGCATAAACAGAGTGGACAAGACCTGGTTATCCAAGAACCGGATACATCTGGACATCCAAAAAGTGGTTATTAAGGCACACCGACAGACAGACATTACCCTCAAGACGGGAATTAAATAAGAGTTGCGACATCAGGCGGACAGCCGGTCAAAACGGCATCGCGATGTGTGCGGTGAGTTAAAAAGAAAGAAAAAAAAAAACATCTGTAAAAGGAAAGTTAAACAGATAGTATCAGACACGAGACACTTTAAAATAGCTGCGCTCCATTACCATGCGCTCTCCCAACACCACGGCGGAGGAGCTAGTAAATAGTGATCGCTGACAGTGATCGCGCGTTTACATCCTAAAGCTCCCCAAACAATTGAGCCACGGTGCAGTAAATCACTGTGTTTAGGAGCAGTACAAACAGGGACTTGTACGCCGGCGCCGCGCACACACGCACGTACACACACACACACACACGCACGCATGCGCGCGAACGCACACGTGCACGGACACACACACAGATGTTTGCTCTTTGCTGCCTCTCTGACGGCGCGTCTGATATGATTGCCACTTAGGAAATCAGTGTGTTTTCACACCACTCTCAGCTCTGCCAAAGCTAATGTGTTAAATATCCATTGGGTACTGCTGTCCATCTCTCCTTCTCCCCAACACACACACACACACACACACATACACATGCACAGGACCCCACACACACACACACACACACGCACACGTGTGCATACACAGCTTCAGCCTTAGGGGCTGCAAAACACTAATTCTCTATACCAACTGAGCGCAAAGTGGGCATTTTAGCAGATTTCTCTAGGTTGAGGTGCAATGAAAAAAAAAAAGGGAAAAAATAAACTCAACAAGCCATCATGTGCAATCTTCACTCTTATCTGGGAAAATGGTGATGAAAGTCAGCACTTTAACACCTTTCCTTTTGCCATCAGTAAGCACTAAGCAGTTTCTTAGCTAGTTACCTTCCAAAGAAACTTTTAAGGTGCAAACCAATGTTGCTGAATCCAACACGACAATGGTGAAGTTGTAAGCTAAGTGTTTTCGAGAGAGGTGGAGCTTGCTAATCGCAAACTGTGCAAAGTATCCCAGTGAACTGCTTTTTACCTCAGCTGTGAATGAGGAGAGGGTGGGGGGGGGGGGGGGGGGGGGGGGACACTGAGAAACAAAGAAGGAGGTCCAGTCCCCATCACACAGCACAATACTTGCCGTTCAGGTGCATGTGTGTGTGTGTGTGTGTGTGTGCACATGTGCGTGTGTGTGTGTGTATGTGTGTGTGTGTGTGTGTGTGTGTGTGTGTGTGTGTGCATGTCCATCCCCTCAGGGCAGCAGAAGTCGGACCCTCTGAGGGGAGGCGGGGTTTAGTTTAAACTTCCCCAGCCTCTCCACAGCGGTCTAAGGGTGAGGGGCTGCTGGTGGGCGGGAAAAGCTGCTGTGGGATGAAGGGAAGGTGAGAGAGAGAGAGAGAGAGAGAGAGAGAGAGAGAGAGAGAGAAATTTCTAATGAAAGTGAGTGTCCCTTTGTTGGGGTTATCGTTCCCCCACTCCTTTAGACTCGCCGGTCTACCTTTTTGCCCGTGGGCGCAGGGGAGTAAAAAGTAAAAAAGAGTAAAATGAGGAGTGAAATTAAATAAATAAAGTGAAATGAAAGAAAGTAAAGCTCAACTAAAAGGAGAGCTGAGAGAGGGCAAGCAATATTAATGGGAGAATATAACAATCTGAAAATTAACTTCCCATTGCCACCAGCAATGCTTTAAAACAGCATTTTAACGAGAAAAAGAGATGGCGAAAAGGGAGAGAGGAGGGGATGGAAAGACGGAGAAGCTTAAAGTAGATTTTATTGTTTTATTGTGTAAAAACTTTTCTCATCTTGAGGCACATTCTGTATTTTGCATTTGTAAGTTTACTGTAAATGGTATGTAAATGTATTTGAGTCCAAGAAACGATGAAGCAGCAGAAACACATTGAATTATATTTGAACAAAAATATATTTCAAACATTATGCTGTCTGGAGGTACATTAATGAATTGGTAATGAAATGTGATTTTTAGTCTAAGCTCAATTCACCACAATGAGCCCAGAACAAAAACGTAGCAAAATAACGCCCCATGTGCACATCTAAGAAAATGTATTTTCTCTATAAAACTCTTTTAATTGTGTATTATTATTTTGTGCTAATTATGATGTTCTTCATTATGAGAGGTTTATTTATTATGTATTATTCTAAAAACATTTTCTTTGTATCAGTGATAACAAAATGTATCAATGTATCAACCTACATATATTTATCACAAAGAACCACATTCAAGTTAGAATCAAGCTATAAAATAATAATATTGATATTTCAATTAGTAAATAAACCAAAGTCAATCAAAAAGTAATTAAACAACTGACTTAACTAAATACATAACTTATTTAACAGCTTAAAAAAATATATAAAATAAACGTCTTGTGTACAATACCGGTCAAGAAAATCTAAAAGAAAATCGTTTATCAAACATTTCTACTTTTAATGACTTACTTATTAATCTTACAAAACAGTATCGCACCGCACTTGTGCAAGTGCCTTTCAAGTGATATTGTTGATTAAAAACAAAAGCTTTATTAAGAGAAACAATCACAAACACACATACACACTCACACACACACGCACACACACACGTGCGTGCGCACACACATGCTTCTCACTCTAAAGTATATTATTAATCTTATATATAAAAAAAAGCAATTAAATCAAAGTGGTATAGAGCCTGAAGCCATGAGGACTGTCAATTCTGCTGGAAATGCCACAGAAGATTACAGTTGGGTTTGTGGATTGTGGGTTTCCATGAACCCTTTTTTTTATTAGGGAGTCAATTATTTCTCATTACTGAAGATGCTATTTCAGAAAAAGACCTTGTCAGTCAATCATGCAAAAAAAAAAAAAAAGTCCTCGAAAAAAGCGTGAATAAATCATAAAGCTAGAGGGGGGATGGAGGTGAGAAAAATAAATAAAAAAAACATCGCGCTGACCCTTTTTTCCCCCCTTCCAAACTCCCTAGTTGTAGTCAAATTACCTTCTTAACTATTACACCTCTGTCAGGCCTTTGTCAGTGTATGGTAATTAGGGCCTTCAGTGAGGACATTTGAAAAGAAAACAGTATATTTATTCGTTTATCTCCGAAGAAGGCATTTATGCACAGCTGAAGGTAAGTTTGAATGTGGTGATTATCTTGTCATTCTTCTCCTTTTTTTTCTCCCCTCGGTGGGCCGTTGGGCGGCGTGCATATAAATGTTTGTGAGCGCGTGCGCGTGGAGCTCACGCCGCTCTCTTGTGTATAGGTGCGTGTCCGTGCACATGGGCGGCAGGGGGGGGCGGGGTGGGGGGGTGGTGATTGCGTGCACGAGTGCCTATATGTTTGTGTGTATTTGTGTACTTTTTTGCGGTTCCTTTCAACGCGGTGATGGGCGAGCGCAGCACATTTCTGCCATCCTCTTTGTTCTTCCTCGCGTTTGACACCTCCAAACAATGGAGATGCTTCACTTCACGCTGCCCGGCCCAGCCGCAAGGACGGGAGCTGACAATTAGCATCATCAAACTCCTCTCATCAGCTGTCCAAGGGTGTGTGTGTGTGTCTCTATGTGTGATATATATATATATATATATATATATATATATATATATATATAGAGAGAGAGAGAGAGAGAGAGAGAGAGAGAGAGAGAGAGAGATACACTTATAGCACTTAAAGCATATACATGTCGCATATATAACACATATATAGCATGATCTAAATAAGCAAAATCCAGATATGTGTGGAAGATACAATTTTCCACGGACGACTCGTAGCGAGTCAACCGGATGAAGAGTTTTTTCTCATCACGATGGTGAGAAGCAAGGCAACAATAGGCCAAGGTTTGCCTTCGCCTCCTCAAGACGTCAGACTCATATTATTTAGCGTGAGGGTTACTACAAAGTAGAGTCTGCATTACTGATGACAGTTTCTAAACAAACAACGAGTGGCCTCTCTCTCTCTCTCGATAATGTGTATTCAGTAAACTCTGAAACTAAACTACTCCTACTGTCGGTCTGCGTGCCTTGCTGTCTTTCTGGCGGCCATTTCATAGGCAGACACTCTCTGACTGACCCGGGGGAGACAGTGTTGACGTAGAGAGTGAGAGCGAGAACGAGAGAGAGAGAGAGAGAGAGAGAGAGAGAGAGAGAGAGAGATGTGTGTTGGCGAGTCTGTGTGCATCGGCCACATTGATGTGTATGCATGGTGTGCGTGTGTATGATCTGTGTGTGTGTGTGTGTGTGTGTATGTTCGCCCACACAGGGCAGGGAAGCGGGGCTCTCCCGGGGGGGGGGGGGGGGGGGGGGGGGGAGGCAGAGGTGAGCAGCAGAGTCTGGGAGACAAGCATCCCCTCCTCCCGGTGGTCCGAGGACCCTTTCATTAACCCACACCCCGGGTTCAGCAAACACCCGCAACAGGGGAGCGCTGAGGGGTCGGAAGGGAGGGGGAGAGAGGGGGAGAGTAAGCCCTGGTGACCACTGAGGGCTTGCCGAACCTGTCTGCCTGTCCGTCCGTCGCGGGGCTGCTCAGAGACGATAATGAATGCAGATCTGTGTCATCCATAACAGACAAGAGGCCCGCTCGACGAATACAATACATAGAAATAAAGAAAATGTAAAAAATATCAAGTGGGAACGGCGACCGGTACCACAGGCACGTACACACGCACCCACACACACACACACACACACACACACACACACACACACACAAACACGCGCGTACACACGCACAGACACACATACACATGCATGTGGAGAGTGATCAAGAAAGGGAGGGAGAGGGAGAGAGGGAGAGAAAGAGAGAGAAAAAGAGATAACAAAAGACATGCAGTGCCCCCTAGTGTTTTCTTCAAAAGCTAAATCAACTAACTTTGACCCCAAGCAAAGCTTAAAGAAAAGAAAAAAAAAAAGAAAAAAATATATATAACACAATTAACAGATATAAAAAGCAAAGAAACAAAGAAACAAAGAAAGACAGAAAGAAACAAAGACAGAGAGAGAGAGAGAGAGAGAGAGAGAGAGAGAGAATAGAGAGATTAACGAGAATAAGAGAAGGGGCAGCAGCCATTGGGGAGGTGGCATCACATGTGGGGCGCAGGGGGAGTGAGGAGAGGGGAAAGGTGAGTGGGGGTCATCAGGCTGAGGGACAGAGAAAAGAGGGAAAGGGTTGTGTTGGGGGGGGGGGGGGGGGCGTTTTGGGAATGGTCGCTGGTGTTTAGCGGTAGCTAAAGGATGTACAGCAATACAGCAAGGCGATACATGGTAAGAGAAAGAGAGAGAAAGAGAGAGATAGAATTACATTGGAGCGAGAGAGAGATAAGTAGAATAAATACAGTTAAAAGAGAGATGGAAAAAAAAGAGAGGAAGAGTTAGCGAGAAATGGCAGGAAGCGGTGTAAGAGGAGCACTGGAAAAATATTCAGCGTAAAGCTATCACCGCACCGTCATACGACACTACCAATCTCCCGCGCTATTTTACAAGGTGAAATCGAACATGAGGCTTGCTCTTAATGATTGCCAAGAGAGAAGGAAAAACGGTCGACGAAAACACATCCAAAATCCCTATCCTGGGGACTGAGACGACACACTAGTGCTGGGGAATGGAAACATCTGTAGGTGAACGCGCGCACACACAAGCCGTTTAACGGAAGATGGCTCCGAGTGCTCGTGTGTCCTCAAGAGGCCGACCGTCTGGCCGTGGATTCCCGCCGCGAGGCGAGGGCCGCTGATTGGTCAGCTCCTCAACGAGCTCCCAAGCAGAAAGGACATGAAAAGCCGCAATTCGTGCTAGTAGTAAGTCTCTCTCTCTCTCTCTCTCTCTCGCTCGCTCTCTCTGTCTCCAGCTCTGTCCTTCATCCACCACTCTTACCCTTACTCTTTTACAATCCTTTTGCTCCTCCCGCAACCTGCATCGCGTTTCACAGCACATCGAGCCTTAAAATGACACATAAAACACTCCATGTCTTTTGAGTGTCAGATTCCGGGGGCTTTAAAAAATGTAAATGTTTTAACACAGGTCCATCACTTTAATACACCACTAGGAGAGAAAAGACAAGGGGGACGGGAGGAGTTCAAGCAGGGAATTCTACTATGGGATGCTATAGAAATAGGTACACTGTACATCAGCTGGATGACCATGATTGGATAGTTTGACGCCAGCATAAAATGCATCGACTGAGTAATGAGTCATACTAGCATTTGGGTGTCATCCGCCAGTGAAGCACGATACAATTTATAAATAGTAAAATATAAAAAAAGAAAAGAAATATATGTACAGTATGGATACAAGTATGAATACAGACCCAAACAGATGCATGACTAAGCAAACTGATGAATGGCTGTGACACCTTGCACTGAGGGGGGAGTTTGCGGTTGACAAGGCCGAGGCCGAAGCGCCATAAAAATACCAAGTCTGTATTGCGCGTCGATGAACTTACTTTGTAGTGCAAGACGAAGAGGAACATGGTAGGGGAGAGACTCAAAGTGTTGAGAGTGGTAGAGCGAGATAGAGAGAGAGAGAGAGAGAGAGAGAGAGAGAGAGAGAGAGAGCAAGAAAAAGAGGAGAAATTAGATAGAAGAGAAGAAGCAGAAGAAGCAGCCAGAGCAGGGCCTGGCAGGGTATTAAACGCAACCCCCCTCTCCCCCGCCCCCCCCTCCCTGGAGTCAGTGGGTTCACTGACATTTGCACTGGGAACCGGCTCAGTCGTTCCTCCTAGATCTACTCGTCTTTTCAAAGACGCAAAAGAGAAAGAAAGAAAGAAAGAAAGACAGAAAGAAAGAAAGAAAGAAAAAAGGTCTATGCCCTTCTTTTCAATCCCCAAGACATCGCCATTTATGTTGGTGCATAGAACCGACCATTCAGATCGCCGCAAGAAAGAGGGGGGAGGGAAAAAGAAAATGTGTGGAAAAATCGGAAACCCGCATTGTAAGGCGGCGATGGCTGTCTGACAATCCGCCACCCCGTATGTCATCTGGATTCCTCCCTCCTGTATTGTCTGCATTCTTGTGGCAGAATTAACAAGGTGAGTAAGAGAGGTGGGAGGGAGAGGGGTGGTGGCGGGGGGTGGTATGGCGGGGGAGATGACATCTGACAAGCGCTTCATTTGAGCTGTCAATGTGTCATCTCTTAGGCGCCATTCAGCGACCACGGCGGCGGCGGCGATGGCAATGGCGAACGCTATCTCTCGCGATAAGCGACGGACCCACTGGCCCCGCAGAGAAGGTGACCCAGGGGGTCTCCGGGAGCACACCCCCCCCCCCCGGACGACAGACCCAGCAGGGGAAGCCTGTGGAGAGCGTCTGGGTCATGGGGCGGGGCACGCAGGTGGTCAGTGTGGGTCTGGTGAAAGGAGATGCAGGTCAGGGTTGGGGTTGGGGGGGGTCAGGGTTCATGGTATATAGAGTGGGTAGGATATGGGATACACCATTGGATTGAAATTGATTTAAATATAAATAATACAAATAATACGGGACGATATTTGGGTGGCGCGGGAATGCAAAAAAATGTGATGATTCAACGTTTTACTCCGCCACATTGTTGTTTATCTCGGTGTTGTTGTTTTTCGGATGAGAAGTAACTCAAGTCCTCGGTTGGGGGAAAAACTCAATTGACGCTTCCCTGACAGGAATCCCCTGGATTTCAGATTTGACTGAATGCTGAAAGCTTCTTTTTTTTTCCTTAATGGCATGGAGCAAATGCTTAGGACTGAAAGAGAGAAAGAGATCAAGGTCAACCCTTAGTCAGGGATTAGGACGGGTGAGACAGTGAGAATGAAAGAAATACAAAGGCTGGGGTGAAGGAAGAAAAGAAACAGACAAACAAACAATGAGCCGGTTTAACTGAGCTAAGCAAGACATATTCGAGAGAGAGAGAGAGAGAGAGAGAGAGAGAGAGAGAGAGAGAGAGAGAGAGAGAGAGACAGACAGACATACAGAGAGACAGAGATATGGATACATAGAGTTGAAGAGACAAACCCAATATATATGAGAAAATATGTGAAAAGACAAGCTGAATAAGTATGAAAATAAGAGTTGATACAGATGATACCATTCGCTACGACTATTGTATCTCTATAGAGATAATTGAACCTAAAGTGGAGGTTGATTGATCACAGAGAAAGGGGGGAGAGTCCTTCAATAGAGAGAGAGAGAGACAGAGAGAGAGAGAGACAGAGAGAGATATGAATAAATGCAGAGAGAGAGCGAGGGTTAGTTTGGCGGACCGTGGGTGACCGGCAGATATCAACAGCAGACAGAGAGAAGGGACAGCGTCTGGAGGGAGAGAGAGAGGGAGAGAGAGAGAGAGAGAGAGAGAGAGAGAGAGAGAGAGAGAGAGACATAGAGAGAGACATAGAGAGAGACATAGAGAGACATAGAGAGATAGATAGGCTATATGGGGAGTAAGCCTGTACAATAACAGAGAGGAGAACGCAAAAAAAAAAAAAAACGACACAGAAACAAGACAGCGAAAGAGGTAAAGAGACGGGATAAAGAGTGAGGGAAAAACAAGAGAGAGACAGATAGAGATGGGGGTGGAGGTGGGGGTGGGGGAGGCAGTGAGAGAGAGAGAGAGAGAGAGAGAGAGAGAGAGAGAGAGAGACAGAGACAGAGGAGAGAGAGAGAGAGAGAGTGATTGGGAGACAAAGCGACCAGGCTGGGCTCACACGCAGCAGAACAAAGAGAAGAGGTGCAGCATGGGAGCCGGAGAGCGCACCAACAACGCTGCCACCGCCATGTTAGCCGAACCCTGCGCAGATGGCCGTGTACACGGGTACACAGTGTGTCGAGCGGGCACAAGCACCAACTCCACAGCTTTACGTGGACATGTACACACACACGCACGCACGCACACACCCAACACCCTGGCGGAACTGATGCTGTGCTGATTGGACAACTACTGCTGTCCATCGAACAAGAAAAAAGAAAAAAGAAAGCACAAATACACGGATATGATGTGGAGGAATACGAATAAGAATTTGGGAGTTGTCCAACTCAAATGTTAAAACAATTACATCAAAAAGTCAGTTAGACTTTGTACATAATAAATAACTGACAATATGGTAAAAGGTCACAAGAATCATACATTAAAGAAGTAAACAAATATTGAAGTAAATAAATAAATAAATACAAGCAAACACAAGTATGACTTATTTCTCCCTCCCTCCCTCCCTCTCTCTCTCCCGTATTGCAGTGAGGCCAGAGTGGAAGTAGAGGGTGAGATGAGGAGGTGGAGGGAGGAGGACTGCTGTTCGATTTTAGCTTCAAGCGGACGATACTCTGCAACTCAGGTAGGAGTATAGGGGATGCAGGGTGCATGTTGTCTACGCGCGCGCACGTGTGTGTGCGTGCGTGCGTGTTTGTGTGCATGTATTCCTGTTTTTACTTCCGTAAAGGTGGGACAGATCACTGTATTGCACTTTCCTTTCAGGCGGCTAAAACAAACCTCTAGAGCAAATAGTTGACAGAGTGAAAGTGATATTTTACTCCTCCTAGCTTAGGTCTCTGGGAAAAAGCAGAAGTGAGAAATGTTATTATGAAGCAATCAGCCATAAAGTTAAACTCCCTCTACCCTTCTCTCAGCTCCAGCATCCCCATCCACACAGTATATTCTCTCCCTCTCCCTCTCGCTCACACACACACACACACACACACACACTACGGTTAGTCTGATGAACTCTGGTTAGTATGAGAGCAGCAAGAAAAAAAAAGAAGAGGAAACAAAAAAAGAAAGAGAAAGACAGGGAAAAAAAAAAAAAAAGAGAGAGAGCAACGTGATCAATGCGAGGAGGCACAGGGCGCCCATGGACAGGCCAATCAATGGGGGAAAGAACCTTGCCCAGGGCCTTATGCAAATGGAGGCACGTCCTGTAACCTCGGGAGCGAACATGCGCACTAGATCAATGGGACGGGGGGGCGGGGGGGGGGGGGGGGGGAGAAGGGGTTGAACCTTCCAGCAAGATCAGCCACAGCCAGTAAATATGTAATGATGAATCCCTTAAGACTTCCACTGAACTCAAATGAACTTCCAACTTAGTGTCAGCTCCCTACATCAAGAAAAAAGCATCGTGAGGAAGGTGATGGAGATGGGAGAGGTGGAGGTGATGTTAGGGTTGGGGTTGGGTTGGGGGTTGGTACTGGTGGCCTTGGTGTAGTGGGGAAAGGTGGCGTGTGTAGGTGTGTCTCCCCGTGTGATCGTGCTTACGCCGTGATTCACTTTAAATGCATTCGCCTGTATGTACACACACATGTATGTGTTTGTGTGTGTGTGTGTGTGTGTGTGTGTGTGTGTGGGGGGGGGGGGGGGGGGGGGGGATTTGTATTGTTTTTTTTTCCCCGACTCGTGCAGATGAGGGGAAAAAAAGGTATATCAGGAGCAAGATTATGAACCTCACCTTTACAATGCTTGCCGGAGACATAATGATTTTCAATTACGTTACCATGGCAACATTGTCATTTTTTTCCCCCTTCTTTCTGGGACAGGAGGAAGCACGTGGGCTGGGCGTGCACTTTCAGCATCAGGCAGGCACAGACAGGAAGCTAGGATGAAGTGAATTACACCTCAATAGTGACTACTTCCTGCCTTTGAAATGCTCCCGATTTTTGTTTTAATCCAACTCCAGTATTCTGGTGAACCGCACAAGCAACCGCATTACAATACAAAGAGGCATGGCATTGAGGCACCTGAACACACATGATGAGTCCAGAGGAGGACGCCCCCCCTGTGTCTAGCGTCTGGGTTAAAAGGTGAAGTGACACTTCAATGTCTGCCATGAGACTGCTTCAAACACCACAGCACCACAGACTCTTCAAAAGCCAGACACAATTTAAATGATTTTTAAGTTTGGTTACTTGTAAGAACATAAAAAGTACAAAAAGACAAATAGAGAAAAAAATAAAACAATGTAATGCATGAACTCTGTTGATTTCCAGGAATCCAAAATTAATCTTGGGAAAGAAAACCTTCCATGTCGGTGAAGTGATGAAGCTGACCCTTCGGTACAACCTTCAGGTGAACACACTGATCATCGTGACAAAATATTCATTCGGCATCCTCGCCTGCCTGGCAACAACACAATAATAACACATAATCAAATTAATAACGATGGTAATCACGAAACACACCGAGTAGCATAAATCTTAGAAATCTCCCTCGTGGCAAATCAATCTTTGTCAAATGTTGAAGAAATCCCAAAGACGAGAACAGTGAGCATGCACGCGCACACACACACACACACACACACACACACCTCCAAGATGGCACATGCAATCTAGAAACCAAAGATGCTCCTGAAACATTGAGACGGACACCAACAAAGGTGAGAATAATGGCTACATATTGAGGGGAATACTTCACAAAGCCCATTGTGCCAGTATCCTTTTCAGGCTGCAAACCCGCTGTAATTTGGTCTGCGTCATCTGCCTCTTGTCACAATGCGGCACTACAGCTTTGAAATGGACGGCAAATGAAGGCCATTTGTACATAATCACGCCGTATAGAAGAATTCAGTGGCTCCACAATGCATTGTTGGGGTGCAGAGAAAGACCTTGGTATATCTTTGTGACAGCCGGTGCGGCTAAGGTTTAGAGAGCGAGGTCTTCTCCCCCCCCCCCCCCACCCCTCTTTTCTTCTTTTTTGGCCGGAAACAAGCAAATCAATTCAAATTAAATCAGCTTGCTAGCCGTGACATTTAAACAGTTCAATTTACATCCTTATGTTAAGAGTAGAAGTGTTCTCCGAGATGGCTATTCATTCACAAATAAATTAGACGTCTATATTTCAGCTGTTTAATAGAGCAAATACACTGCGTCTATACCGGGGGAGGAAACACTGTCCTTTCATGGTATATAAAGGACAAGGCATTGTCTGTCGTTACGAGTGGCGCATAAAAAAACATGGCAAGGGATAATAAACATAATATATACAGCAATGGAAAACAGGACCTTGCATGATATGCCTGTATTAGCAAGCACATGCTAACATACACACACACACACACACACACTCACACACACACACACACACACACACACACACACACACACACACAAATATACAGATGTGCACAGCATGATCACATGCACTGTCAAATATACACTTGTGTAAATGTGTACGAATGTGCAAACACACATGCAGTCCCTCAGACTGCACACAGTTGGACAGAAACACAGAATGACAGACACACACACACATCACTGTCAAATAAAAGAGAGTAGGTGTGCATGTGTGTGTTTGCGAAAGAGAGAGAGAGAGAGAGAGAGAGAGAGAGAGAGAGAGAGAGAGAGAGAGAGAGAGAGTGTGTGTGTGTGTGTGTGTGTGTGTGTGTGTGTGTGTGCTGGGGACCGCCAGCCTGCTGTGTGGATTGGCAGGCACTTTTGTCACGGTGGTCCTTTTGTTTCACATCAAACAAAACGCCACAGCTTTGCATACGGCTCCACTAATTTCTCCTAGTGTGCCCCGGCCATCTATCACTGCCTCTCACCCTCTCTCCTCCTGCTCTCCCTGGGCTGAGATAGCCGCTCTGTCCGGGACCATACAGGCTACTCCAGGCTAGACACACTGTATGGAATTTAATTTCACTCTAAAGTAGTGTTCAGTGTAGTCAGAATTTTTGGAACTGAAAAAAACATATTCGTAGTTGTACTTTGTGAACTTGCAGGTTGGTATTTGTAGTTGCAGAAAATATTTGCAAATTTGTGAATGGGTTCGTAAATCTCTAACGTGATTCTCACGTGTAAATTAATTTAAACTGCAAACTTGCACTTTCTACACTTTCTACACTTTCTACAAATACAATATTTGGGATCGTGTCACTTATATTTGAATACATTACAACTTAATTTTGTAATTTTCTTAACTCTATGAATCCGCTCCTGCGAGTGTCGAACCTGTGATTCCCTACAAATACATTTGGTACAAACTATGCTACTATGCTAACTACTATGCTTATGCGTCGAGCACAAGAATCTGCAAATACACTCGGAAGAATCTGCACTCGGTTCCAGCTGTAGTCGACCAGTTTAAAACTAGCAGCTTTTGTTATTGCTAAATTGAGCAAGAGTGATGTCTGTTACCAAACCATCTCAACTCGACTGTGTGTTAAGTTATTGTAACTTTTTCATCTTAATTATCTGTTAGACACTCAACATTCTTCACGTTCATTTACTTCCAGTCCGTAGCATTCTCCTTCGCTTTCGTCACAGTTCATAGTCCTTTTAGTATCAGAAATAATCATAGAAACCATCAAAATGAAGAAAACCTCCATGAAACTTATGAAAAAAGGTTTCCACCTCTACATACATTTGTTCAGTCCCGTGTCTTAAATGTAGTAAACTCTCAAGAAGTAAAATACATTGTGTCACGACCGGCTGAACCGATTACGAAGGGAAACTTAAGCCCCATTCACACATGCTGTCTATCCCAGAAATGATCTAGAACATGTCCTGCATAGGGTCATGTGTGAATGGGAACAGCGACCGAAATCCCGGAAAATCTGCACCACCAATTTCCCACCGCAAGACCGAGTGACATTTCTGGAAAAATGCCAGTACGGCTGTGTTGTGAATGAAAGCAGTCACATTGTAAGACATCGTAAGATGCTTTTACGTGGAGTGACCAAACCAATCACAAGACTCCGCTGACGACATATTTGAATCCGCAAATGTTTATCATAAGGCACCAATGCTTTTCGGGTGATTCGATAACTAACTACATCAATACAACTTCTTTTGTTTGCAAACAAGCTCTTTTTTCAAGAATGGCTGGAAAATGGACATATTCAGAAATAAGGGAGCTCCTCTCAGTCCGTGCAGGGGGTGAAATTGATAGGCAGCTGTCTGGAACAGTTCAAGATGCTGTAGTGTCACAAACGTGTTGAATATTAAATACATTACAAGAACATTGGCACCGGACAAAAACAGCTCCTCGCCCGCCATGTTCCTGAGCATAATAAGGGACATCTTCCGTCGCACATCGGGCCATGCCCCATCTTCTTCTTCTTCTGTTGAGTTTCATGGCGGCTGGCATCCATAAGTGTTGAATTACCGCCATCTGCTGGACCGTCCCTTGGCCCATCTATTCCAGCATTGCTATGCCATGTGTGAAAGGGCGCAAGACGGAAATGTTCCAGAACAAAGCTGCATGTGTGAATAGTGAAAATCACTAGCAGTGCCTGAAAGGTTATTCCAGTAATTTACCAGGAACAATGTGTGAAAGAGGCTATACACACTCCGCTATCTATGCACAAAGTTATGTAATCTGTCATTAACGTTAATATTTTATTTACATTTTTATATCCTAAATGTAAATCAAACCATGTCTATTTATCAGGTGTAGGTCAGTCTAGTGACATGCATGATTTTTCATCAACTAAACACAAGTGCTCGATGCGTAATTTGCTCAACTTTAGGGATTTGCAGATTCGACACTCGCAGGAGCGGATTCGTGGAGTTGTAATCAATCATCTGTGTGCACACTTTTAGTCAAATTCAATTGTAATTGATCACAAAAATGGTTATATTTGTTGACAGTGTATAGTGCAAGTTTGCAGTTGTTTGTGTATTTATTCTTAAATTAATTTACACAAATGAGAATCACGTCACAGATTTACACATATTTTCTGCGACTAGAAACCAACCTATAAGTTTACAGATCTTAAGTACAACTACAAATATGTTTCTTACACAAATTATGCCTATACTTGTAACAATACAATTCTTGTAAATTACATAAAATGAAACTACTAGTGAGGTGAGAGTGTGCGCATGCACACACACACACACACACACACACACACATACTTGCAGCCCGCCAGCTATGGAAAACCTTGAGATGAAGGAAGAAACGAATGGGCGGACGAATGGTGCAAATGGTAGCACATCCTGTAACCTCAGGAGCTGTGATCGAGCTTACACCCTGATTCACTTTAAATGCATGTGCCCTGCCTTCGCCTATGTACGTGCACATGTATGTGTGTTTGTGAGTGTGTGAGATTGTGTGTGTGTGTGTGTGTGTGTGTGTGTGTGTGTGTGTGTGTGTGCGTGTGTGTGCGTGCGTGCGTGCGTGCGCGCGCATGCGTGTGTGTGTGTGTGTGCTTAGATGCACGTGTGGGATTTGTATGTTGTTGTTTTTTTCGGGCAGATGAGGGGAAAAAAGGTATATCAGGAGCAAGATTATGAACCTCACCTTTACAATGCTTGCCGGAGACATAATGATTTTCAATTACGTTGCCATGGCAACATCGTCATATTTGTTTTTCTTCCAGGACAGGAGGAAGCACGTGGGCTACTAAACGTTTGGACGACGTGGTGTGGAAGCCGGGCGTGCGCTTTCAGCATCAGGCACACCCAGACAGGAAGCTAGGCTGAGGTGAATGATGCCTTATCAGCGAATACTTCCTGCCTTTTAAATGCTCACGGCAACTGCACAAGCAACCACATTACAATACAAAGAGGCATGGCATTGAGGCACCTAAACACACATGATGAGTCCAGAGGAGGACACCCCCCCCCCCCCCCCCCCCCCCCCTCTGTGTCTAGCATCTGGGTTAAAAGGTGAAGTGACACTTCCATGTCTGCCATGAGACAAACACCACAGCACCACAGACTCTTCAAAAGCCAGAAAAAAAGTGAAAATGACGATGTATGGATCATGGTAGGTTTTGTTACTTGTAAGAAAATAAGTAGTAGAAGAAGTACAAAAAATAAATTATATAAAATTAAACAATGTAATGCATGAACTCTGTAGATTTCACAAATTAATCTTGGGAAAGAAAACCTTCCATGTCGGTGAAGTGATGAAGCCGACCCTTCGGTACAACCTTCAGGTGAACACACTGATGTGCATGACATACATACGGATCATCGCAGTCAGCATCCTCGCTTGCCCGGCAACAGCACAATAATAACACAATCAAATTAATAACGATGGTAATCACGAAACACACTGAGCAGCATAAATCTTAGAAATCTCCCTTGTGGCAAATCAATCTTTGTCAAATGTTGAAGAAATCCCAATGAAGAGAAAGGGAGCACGTACACGCACAGGTGCACACACACAAGCTCATGGACGCATGCGCACACACACAAGCACATGGACACATGCGCACACACACACACAGACACACACACACACACACACACACACACACACAGACACACACACACACACCTCCAAGATGGCTCATGCTGGAAGATGCTCCTGAAACACTGAGATGCACAACAACAAAGGTGACAATAACGGCTACATATTGAGGGGAATACTTCACAAAGCCCATTGTGCCAGTATCCTTTTCAGGCTGCAAACCCGCCGTAATTTGGTCTGCGTCATCTGCCTCTTGTCAAAATGTGGCACTACAGCTTTGAAATGGGACGGCAAATGAAGGCCATGCGCAATGCAAATCTCTTTGTTTGGGCCATCGTTAGATTCCTGCCTGATCTAATCGCATAAAAAGCAACTGTACGACCATTATTAAGAAAAAAAGTGTAATAAACTGTTTTGTTAATAGAGAGTAATATTCTCACAGTTCTCAAACAGTTATTGTTATCTTAGTGTACGCGTTATGTATAAAGCATCTATCCACCACAACGAAGAGCGCTAAGACGTTACCTGATCTCTCTGATCCACAAGGTCATGACCAAATATGGGTGTTGGGACGTGCATCACGTTTAGTAAACACAAACTGCTTAGGACAATACAAAAATAGCCTGTAAAAATGTTCATTAGAACAAAACATTTTTGTTCTATCTTTTTGGCTTCATTTTTAAATCTCTGCGGCCTGGTGCCCAATGGTCCACAGCCTGGTAACGGTCCGCGGCCCGGTGGTTGAGAACCACTGGCCCAGAAGGGCTCAGACATGAATACCACGTTAGACATGGAGCAGCCTTTTATCAAAGCTCAAGTCGTTTTTTTGTCAACAAATTGCTTCCACTTGAAGTCAGCATGACCTTGGGAGGAGGCCGTTGTGCTTTCTGTTTGACAGTTTAGCAACGATTGAGGAGAGTGCATAGCCTGGCTCCGCCCGCCTACGTACTTCCGCTCAATTTTCATTTCACTTCAGTACTAAGGTCTGGCCGTGCTGTATGTTAGAACGATTTCTTTTCCCTCAAATGTGCCTTCCAATCAGCGAACAGGAGGCGCGGCCTGAGAACAGTGACGTAGAGGTCGTGCGCAAATTTCAGTTATTGAGCAGGAGTACGGAGGCGGGCGGAACCAGGCTAATGCTAATGCTCACTGCATCTGCCGTTTGTATACTGCGCACAACGTGGTTTCTGGCGCATGAAATACGTCACGACCAAACGTTAGCGATTGGTTAAGGCAGATCCAGAGTGGCACTGGGCAGAGCCAATAGGTTTTAAACTTCAACAGCACCCGCCTTCAAGTGAGAAATCGTTTGTCTCTACAGCACTGCTAGACCTTTAGTATGAATGAAATGAGTACAGAGGTCTAGTTAGGACTAGGCTAGAGAGTGCACACATTACATGTGTGAAGTTTCAAAAAGAATCATTGACAAAACTCTACTATGTCAAGTGGAGACGGAAAAAACTACATCATCATACTGGACCACACCAGGTCACCAGTGCTCTGCCCGTCGGTGCATACACTTCAGTTATTTTAACACATACGGCATTCGTTACAGACACACATACCAACCTTTGTTCTGGGATGCTCAGCACACCAACCACTATGTCCAAGGCCTGCAGCATACACCTTGACCATAACACACATTGTGGGCCTAATCTCATCCATCTCTCAGCCATCACTTTGATTAAAAAGAGAACAAAAAGACATATGCGAGAGAGAGAAAGAGAGAGAGAGAGAGAGAGAGAGAGAGAGAGAGAGAGAGAGAGAGAGAGAGAGAGAGAGAGAGAGAGAGAGAGAGAGTGAGAGAGCGAGCGAGAGAGAGTGTTGTGGTGGTAGTTGTGGCTGCCCTGCTCTACTGAGTACAGTAGAGAGTACGGGGTTGGCTGCAGCACTGCAGGGCACCATGTGTTTAGAGGGCTGTTACCCTGCCAGCCGTGGAGCCACGGAGGCCGCTGCCAGAAGCACAGCCCCAGTGCAGGGGTGAGTTGTTTGGGGTGGGCTGGGCTGAAGGGGGTGGGGGGCACAGTTCTTGGCAGCACCACTGCCCTCACCATCCACTGGGGCAAGGGTAGGGAGGGTTAGAAAGATGAGGGGATGTGGGGCTGGGGAGGGGTGATGTCAACAGGGAAGATATGAAACAAAGAATAAGGTCAGCCTCCAAATATGAAGCTAAGATGCGCATGTAGATGAGTTGAACACCATCACATCTATGGTGTAAATCACTAAAGCTTCCACATCAGCTTGATTTGCACCAATTTAGAAGGTCCTGTATATATATATATATATATATATATATATATATATATATATATATATATATATATATATGTGTATTTTTTTATATTCTCAAGCTATGTTCTCTTTAATTTAGGAATTAACATTAAAACACAATTTATCCTGATGTATTATTTAGCATGCATGGTTTACCATTATTTGCTATATTGGTGAGATTTTCTGAAACATTGGCATTCAGACGTCCTACAATAACAGGTACATATTTGGTTGAAAGATAGTGAAATGAAAATGTTTAAAATATTAGACACATGTTCTATGTCTATCTGCTGATCTGATCGGACGCACGCTGAGCATGGCTAATAAAAAAAAAAAAATGTTTCGAAGGTACAACACCCCTAACACAGAACTTCAAATTTAGTGGCAAGCGGGAGAAAAAAATAAACACATCTAATCAAAACCACTTATAAACCCACAGAACACCGACTTCTCCAATTGCAGCCAATTCAAGGCAATACGTATCGACTTTCCTGTCCTCATCCTCCACACACGGGCACAGCAGCACTGCCGGGAGGATCCTAGTGATGACTCCACTCCTTCAACTCGAGCTGCTCTTCCTCTCACCACTCACACACATCCAAGAACAGGTAGAATGGACAGAAGGAACACTAGAAATGTCATTTTTTTAAGTTGTACTTTGCATACACAAATACATCATATATATGTATATGTTTGTGTGTGTGTGTGTGCACTAATAATAATAATAATAAAGAGATTTGTTCTTCAAAATCTGAAGATATTATTTTTTTCCCACGGCTGGAGCGGTGGTTTGAGAGTTGTATCTCGTTGGCACCCACACATTTGCGTACTGGGAGACAGATGCATTCTTACATAAGACCTTATATAACGCCGCCCTGTCCCGACCAATAAGCAGGCTCCTTTTTCACTCCTGGATCGAACAGGGTTAGCCAGCCCTTCCTCCTCACCACCACCATATCTTCCACCGTCTCTCCTACAACCCCCTAGCAACCAGGAGGGGGGGGGGGGGGCAACCGAGGGAGATGAAAAGAATGTTTGAGGAGGGGAAGGGATGGAGGCAAGGCCCTCCTCTCAACATCTCTCTCCCCTCCCTTCCTCCCACCTTCTCCCTTCCGGGTCATATCTGAGACTTATGTACACTATATATACACACCAGATATACCATGTATCTGTATATACCATATACAGTGTGTTAACAGCGCCGCTGTACTTTTACAGAAATATAGTCCCCCTCGAGTTCAAATCAAAATGCCACCATCATAAGGCCATGCAGACACCCAGAGGAGCTGCATTTAGGAGAAAGGGATAATGGGGGGAAGGGAGACAGGAGAGAGAGAGAGAGAGAGAGAGAGAGAGAGAGAGAGAAAGAGAGAGAGAGAGAGAGGTTGGATACAGTGGAAGAAGTCCATTTGTGGAAGAGGTAGATTATTGTAGAGAGCGAACAGGGGGGGGGGCACTCCCTGCAGCCCCGGCGTCTCTCCCGTCTCCCATTCAAAGGCAGTTAGCTGCTCTTTGATGTAACCATAATTAGTCGGTACACAGTGAGAAGTCTTTTAAAAGAAATCAAATTGCAATGAAACACTCCAGCGCGCCAACCAGGGCCTAACATGCTCCGGAGCAGGGGGAGCGGGCAGGGGGAAATTAATGGCAGCACTTTTTTGAAGTGCTTGATCAGAAATGTATTTATGAACCGCAGAGGGGAGCAGCAGTTAACCCTCGCAAAGCTTGTTTTCACTGGGTCCCGCTCATGTGTCAAACGGTCGCTCCCCCCAGCGACACTCCCCCGTGTGTGCGTCCTACGCCCACACTCACGCACGGACCCACACCGACACACAAACAATTACACTTCCTTAATTGTGACAAAATGAATCCAGCAGGAAATGGAAGGTGTGTGTGTGTGTGTGTGTGTTTATGTGTGTGTGTGCGTGTCTGTGGGATGCACAGTGTATCACCTGCCTGCAAACCCATGTCTATATTTATAAGACAGCCCTCTGGAGCTATGAGTGTCTAGCAGGGACACATTGAAGGATAGTTAGGTCAACTTACAGAGGTAAGACTTGAACATGCGTGTGTGTGTGTGTGTATTTATTTGTGTGTGTGTGTGTGTGTCTAAGTGAGTGAGTGTGTGTGTATGTGTATTTGTATGCGTGCACTTGTGTGTGTGTGTGTCAATGTGACCAAAACCTCTTACTAAAGATGAAGGGACTTGTGGACAGTGATAGGTAACGGTATCTTCAGTCGAGCCTCAGGGGAAACAAGACGTTGCCTCTCAAAGACATATCCTCACACGTCATCACAGCAAGGGAACACAAGGACGCATGAGGTCCTTTCCATCACTCCCACCTTGTATTCATACATGCACATCTCCATAGCTGTGTGTTTTTTAAGTGGGCTTCATATGACAAGGACATCACATGAAAGCAGGCAGTGGAAACCTTATGCAGGCCGCTACAAAGGGAGCAGGAGTAAAGGGTGTGTGTGTGTGTGTGAAAGAGAGAGAGAGAGAGAGAGAGAGAGAGAGAGAGAGAGAGAGAGAGAGAGAGAGAGAGAGAGAGAGTAAGAGAGATACAAATAGAGGGAATAGCTTGCCGTCGCCACACAGGGAGAAAACCCACGAGATTGGGAAGCTGTCATAGACAAAACACTGCATGAATATTTAGCAGCCAAATTAAAATCACTAAATACCGAAGAAGGGGAAAAAAGAGAGTAGGTAAAGGAGGGGAAAAGAAGATCCGGTGAAAATGTGTAGATCTCGAGCGGCCCACTAGCCATACCACTGGTTCAAAAAAGCGCAGTTGTTATGCTGTGATGTCCCTAGATTTCCACCAACAGTCAAGTCATTCATTTAATTATTGATAGTATCATTCCTCCGTTTTTTTTTTTCTTCTTCTTCAGTTGCAGTTGATGCACACAGGAAGTTGATAGTGCCCAAGGATGAGGATGAACCGGATTGTTTACAGAAGCTGTACTTTCCCAAACAAACCAAACACTATTTATATTTCATCGCTTCACATTGTTTCACACGGTGTCGTTTCACTCGGAGGTGTGCCAGTCTCGGAGGTGACTGCTGCTAGGATTATGTGTGTGTGTGTGTGTGTGTGTGTGTGTGCGTGCATATCTGTCTGTGGGAGGTAAAGGAGCACAAGTGGAAAACAGAATCACTCACCAGCTCAACGAATGAGAGGCCTCCGTAGCTATGGGCCATGATGAAGACATTCTTGGCTACAGCTTTGGACACAAAGTGGTCCCATACATACTGCACATGTTCCTCTGGGGAACTGTTCTCCTGCAAGACACACAGAGGAGGCCATTGTTAATAAAAATAAACACATTATAAAACAATGCTAATGAATACAATAATAACGGATGAAAGCCGAGGTTTACAAAAAATGAGCTGTGATAAGCTGCGAAAAGATAAAACTGCGAAAAGCATAGTTCTGTGAGTAAGTACAGGTATTAAAACGTAGAGGGATGACAGCCCTGTGTTGGGGGCGAGGGACGGAGAGGGGGAAAGGGGGATAGAGATAGAGAGAGAGCGAGAGAGAGAGAGAGAGAGACCGAGAGACCGAGAGAGACAGAGAAAGGGGAAAAGATCAATAGAGTTCTTAGGAGGAGAAGAAAAAGTTCAGTCATCAGTGTAAGTACACCGGTGGGAGAGCACGAAAACAGGCGTATGAGTAGGGAGGAAAGCGGTGGCGGTGGCCAGGGGTGTTTTCCATAAAAGAAAAACGCCTGATCAATAAGTCTTGCATATTGCAAATGCCCTAAATGTAAAACTCAATAGGCGGGGTGACGTAACGTTTAAATCTTAATTTGTACTCTATTCCCCCGGATCAATCGGCCATCCATACGCCAGTGGAGGCACGAGATGGGAGGAGGGGAAGACAGAAGGTCAGGGGACGCCACATAGACACGCATCTGCCTGCGCACACACACACCCGCATCAACGTACATAAACTGTAGGCGGTAGTGTACACGCGTGTGGATGCACACATGCAAGCGGGTGCGCACACACATTTAATTAACTGCGTATGTATGCCCTCACCCTGGGCAGGGAGAACAATGCTGGAGGAAGAGGTGAGGAAAGGGCATCCGATAATGAACTTGTGCCATCGATTTCACGGTTTGATTTCCTATCAGACCACCTGCTTCACAATATCCAATCAGCAATACTTTCCCACATGAAGCTCCGCTATGCACACCGGCGTACATAGAGCTGGAAATAAACCAACAAACCGCTACCCCAGGCAGTAGAAGCCTATTCCTATATATAGCAGACTATTCCTATATATAGCAGACTATATATATATATATATATGTATATATATATATAGTTAGGTTAGTTAGTTGGAGAAAATAAACTAACACATGATTTGATCTGTTAATTGGGCGTCGATAATTGGGTAATTTGGTGTCCATCTCCCCTGGCTCATCCCAAATCTCGAGCAGCTAATGGAAAAGGAAGAGAAGGGTGCTTCCCGAAGAGGCTGTCCCTCCGTCAACCAAATACGGCTGGACGGTACCAGGGAAACACCACTACTTCCTACAGCCATGTGCTTCTTCCCTGCATTTGGAAAACAAAGGACCCCGCAGATGAACAATATGGTAAATACATCGCTTACTTTCGTGGAGGAGGCGGGGGAGACAGTCAATGCCGATGGAGTTTTTTTGTCTTGTGCTGCCGTGCTTGTGCTTCCTGTGCATGTGTGCGTGTGTGTGGGCGCGCATCAGTCTGTCTTTCTTTCTGTCCTTCGGTCACTGTGCTAGTGTGGCTGTGCAGTGTTTGATGATGTGCAGTGGCGGTGTGTGTGTGTGTTTTTGTTAACATGTTTGTCGAGAGGTAAATTAAGCTGTCAGAGTGTTTGTGTTTATGACTTGATTAGCGTGGGGGGTGGGGTGGGGTGTAGTGTCAGTGCCCGCCTGCATCTCCAGAGTGATGCAACAGCAGGTAACTCTGCCCTGTATACCCGCAAGGTTGTGTGTGTGTATGTTTGTGTGTGTGTGTGCGTGTGTGTGTGTGTGTATAAAAGGGGCTGAGGCCAACTTGTCTGTCTGAAGGGTTGTGACATCAGGCTCTTTGAAGTCTTTCTTCATCTCTTCCCCACCCGTGTCACCTTTCATCTTTGGGGGGGCCATTACATCGCTCCCTCGTCCCCCCATCCCTCCCTCCCTGCAACCTCTTCTGAAAATACTCCCATCTCCATGTTCCGCCACGAGTCTCCTGCTCCTTTAAAGATGCAACATTTCTCTTGATTCCACAGTACCAGAGAAACATAAGGAGTGCAGGAGGAGGATGCGCATATATAGTGCTACAAACGTTCAGAGACTCCTACAAAATCCATGTTTCTGGAAGCAACGGCAAATGCCACCCCCCCCCCCCCCCCCCCCACACACACACACACACACACCCTTCCTTTTGCACCTCGGTGGCAGGTCTCTCTGTGATTGACTACCTGGCAGCAGAGTATACTGAATTATCTACACCAAATTTGCATATTGGTGCAATTAATTCCTGGGGTTAATTAGCTGCAGTGGAGCGGGGCTGCCCTGCGAGACCAGCTTCCTGTCAATGACTCTCGCACGGGTTTATTCCCAATTTATTCATTTTCCACATTTTTACTATCTGTGTGTGATGACTGTGTGCGTGCACGCGTGTCTGTGTGAGAGATTGCGCGCTGTGTTAGAGTGTGCATTAGTTCAAGTGTGTGTGTGTGTGTGTGTGTGTGTGTGTGTGTGCATGTGTGTGTGTGTATGTGAGCAAATGAGAGAGAGATAGAGAAAGAGAGAGAGAAAGAGAGAGGGGAAGAGGATTTGTGTGTCTGCCAGCTCTGTCAAAATATGGTCCCTACAGCACACCTGTTGCCAGCATCCCTCAAACATAACTGTCAAAGGACAGGTGAGGGTGTGTGTGTGTGTGTAAGGTACTCAAACCACTGTAATGCTGATTTAGTTTATATCGCCGTAAAGCAGTCCGAAAATGCCACATTAATGTGCAAAATTAGTTGCTACTGTAAGTCATTTGAAAAACAAAAAAAGTTGTCATTTATGAGTCCATCATTCAAACACACACTCACGGTGCATATAAAACTAAAAAATAAGTGCAATTTTTAACCTTTTTTTTTTTTAAGAAGGAGTCTCGTCCGGTCTTCCTGTTCCAACTAATGAAAAGCAGGAAGGGCTGAGGAGCACGCCACCCGCCACCACAGCCAGGGAAAACAGCCCCGACGCCAACGCAAGCCCAGTGTCTGAACCGCACAGGAAGCGATAAAACTAACAACATCAACACAAGCCCTCGCAAACAAACCGCTGTAGCAGCCGTTGCGCCGCTAGAACTGTAGCACTGCTACAGCGCCCAAGCATATGTAGTTAGCCCTATGCAGGAGACTAAGACATCCATCACACGTCTAAGAGAAGGTCTAAGACGGACGAGGGCCATCATTACGCGTGGTTGATGTTTTATTTATTTATCGAATTCCCATTTTACAATCTTTGATAATGAGAGCTAGCGAGGTCAGGCCGGTGTCGTGGGGGTTCCCCAGACAGCTGTGCAGGGTTCAAGCCGTTCCTGGGCCAGCGTTGGCTATGGTTCAAACGCCAATAACTGCTTCCATGTGAGACAGCGAAGTTTGAGCGAGTCGAGATAGGGGAAAATAAAACAACGTAAATTGGATGATGATTATGTGGTCAGTGTCTTCCTTGAGGTGGAGAGCTGATATGAATTTACATATGAATAGTGTGTCCCCCCCCCCCCCCCCCCACACCAAAAATAACACATGCACAATCTGATAATCGCTCTCTCACTCACTCACTAACTCACTTTCTCTCTCCCCGCCCCTCCTCCTAAGGCCACACACTAGGCAAAGCCACCTGCAGCCTCAATCATTAGGCCATTTAATGTCGTGATCAGCGTGGAACAGGATTGTTTTCATTTGGCCTAATGATTAAATATTAAATAGGCAATGTCCGTAATTACATGTTTGGTCCTAGCACTAAGGCAATTACCGTTACTTACTTTGTGTGTGTGCGCGTGCGTGATTGTTTGTGTGTGTGTGTGTGTGTCTACGTGTTTGTGAGCAAACTGTTAAAGCGCAGACTTCTGCGACACATGTTTGCAATTGCATTCTAATCAATGTCTAGGACTTCACTCCTTGGTCTCTCTCTCTCTCTCTCTCTCTCTCTCCTTCTGAGGGCTGGAGTTGGGGAGCAGAAGTTAGCTATCAGCTGTCAGCGGGCTGATGGATCTGGTAAGAGCCAGCTAGGGGAAGGTATGGAGCAAATTAGCAGCAGAGATGGGAAAATAATGAGTGTGGCATTGTGGGTAATTAGCAGGTATAGTACCTATGGAGAGGTGGGAATATAATGATGTGAGAAAGAGACGAGGGTGAAAGAACGGTGTGTGTGTGTGTGTACCCGCACATGTGTGTGTGTGTGTGTGGGGGGGGGTGTGGGGGTGTGTGTGTGTGTGTGTGCGTGCACGCACACGCACACACGTGTGCCCGCATATGTGTGTGTGTGGCTCTGTTAGTTTACTTTCTTAGCAGGGATTTATACAAGGGAAGGGGATACCTAAAACGAATGAGCAAACGAAAAAAAAGGAAAACGGGGAGAAAGAAAGAGAAAAAAGGAAGGGGGAAAAAAAAGAAAAACAAACCCTTACATGTCACCCTGGGAGCAGATTACCGTGCCAACACTGTATACGATAAAACAGCGTGACCTTGACGGGGTCAGCCGGCTCTGACAATATTTGCCAGGGCATTGTTTCAAATCAATAACTCATTAACAAAGTACAAAGGAAGTTGCTGTGGCTCCGAGAGACTCTTTATTAGAAAGGAGCGGCTGCGGGCCAGAGGGGTCACCGCCGTGACATCTGGGGCCGCCCGCACGCCGCTGCACAGATTGTCAGGTGAAATTACTGTGAGCCATTAATTGACATAAGGCAAAGAAGAGCGAGCAGGCGGACAAGGCGGTGTTTGTTCCCGGGTGACCCCGAGGTGCTCTCGCTCTCCCTCTATCTTTCTCCGTCTCTCTATCCCTGTCTGGCTCTCTCTGCCCACTGCGAGTACCTGTGCCTGTGCGTCAGGTGGTCACAACTGTGTTGTGTGAGTGTAAGGGCGCACATGCGCAACATGCAGATTCTAACACTTGCAACAGGCGAGGTGGAGAGGAAAATGGGTGAAAAGAGAGCGATAAAGAGTGAGCGAAATAGATAAGAGAGAGAGAGATAGAGAGACAGAGACAGAGAGAGAGAGAGAGAGAGAGACAGAGACAGAGAGAGAGAGAGAGAGCATGGTGGGTGGGGAGGCGCCAGGAAGGACAGGATGGATGTGTTTGATGGTTGACCTGACTAGAAGATTGGGAGCAGGGATCTGAGACCAGCTACGGCACAGCACTGGTTCTGCCCTGAGCAAACACACACACATGCTCAAACACACATCCCAGTGTTTCCTCTACATTTTTTTTCGAGCAGCGGTGCTGAGTAGTGTGTGTGGTGCACTATGTTGATGTGTGCGTGCACAGTGCTGTGCGTGTGCACAGTGCCGATGTGCACGTACACAGTGCTGATGTGCACGTGCAGCGCTGATGTACGTGGGCGCAGAGAGGTTTTAGTGTGATCATTGTTTCCTGTAGGGCTCTGGTGCATTCCAACAGATATGGTCTCAAACAATCATATAACATTTTAGGAAATAGCATGCGCACTATGTGCGCAAGCCACACTTTTTTGGCTTTGCAATTTCTAGCCATCCATCACCTGGGATTCATAATACTGTTGCTTCTGTTCTACACAATCAAATATGTCGGCTATTATTCACTTGTTGTGTTGATTTTTCTATGTATGCTTCCTACATGTAGTCCAAAGCCATTCATGAGCTAATGCTACCTACAGTATCTATATATTTTTATTCTTCCACAGCAGAACACTATTTTGCTGTCAGTATTTTTCCAGAATATTTCTCCAATGACAAAAAACACAATGAACCATTGTGTGGGTGCAGTACGAGGCACATGTGATATGTTTTTAAGGAAAACTTATAGTATTTGGGGGACATCATTTTTAGTTTTTTTTTGCATGGCTGATCGCAGTGGCTCTAGTAATCCTGCTGCAGCGCTGCACCACTGCCGGATGCATGTAGGGGAAACACTGCATCCACACTCCCTGTTCTCATCTCACTATCACACACACACACACATAGAAGCTCTCTCAAACTACAATGCAAAGCCTGTGAAGGCAAACGTTAATAATTACACAACATGCACACATACACAAGACATGCCACAAATCATTGTGCATTGATGCCTGTGGTCACAAACACACACAACCTAAAGTACAAGGAAACAGATTTGCAGTGTAGTACCAAAACGGCATATGTCCAGCTCTTTCGCTAAGCTAGCAGGCAGATAAAAACTGCCCTCCAGTCCGTTTTATTGACCAAGTTCAGAGGTTAATCGAGTGCCTTCCTATCGTTGGACGTGGCATGCCTCACTATCTGGTATGACCAGGGGTCAAATGTCAATTAAAACATGTCTATATAATTGCCCCAGGACACAGATTGGGGAGAGGAGGTGAAGGTGTTGAAGAGTGCAGACACAGACCTGAGGAATGTTGAAACCGGTTATTAGTGTGTTAGCAGTGTGTGTGTGTGTGCGCGCGTGTGCATGTGATTGTTTTCAGCCTTTTTCTGTATTTTTTTCTGTATTTTTTTGTTTGTTTGTTAAAGTGTGTGTTAAATGTCTGTTTTTAGAGAGAGAGAAAGAGAGAGAGAGAGAGAGAGAGAGAGAGAGAGAGAGAGAGAGAGAGAGAGAGAGAGAGAGAGAGAGTGTGTGTAGTGAGAAAGAGAAAGACTGTTGCATGCATGCATGTGAATCCACGGGGACTCCTTGCACTACAATCTGGGCATGGAGTAAAACAGGACTTCCAGGACACACATTTCAGACCCACCCTGGTGGACCACAGCTGGGAAGAGGCCTAGGCCTAAATTATGGATGTCAAGAAGCCCGCTCCTTACAGTCGACGACACTAACATTAATATGATACCTACCCTTGTTCCCACATGGATACCTGGGAAGAAAACGAGAAAAAAACAGCCCGCAAGGCCCCTGCACTCCCAGAGACAAATTGAAGGTTACTGTAATGTGAAACATGTCTCAATGGAGAGCCTAAAGCTGGCGGCAAACTTCACAGGGGAAAGGAGTCTTATACATGAGTTGAACGGCTGTGAAGAGACTGTTGGAAAGGGTGCCTTGAGGAAAAAAGTCTCTCACTTGCACTCACTCACTGCAACTTCAGCGATGGCCATTTAATGACGCACTCCCCCCCCCCCCCCCCCCCCCCCCCACACCAGACAGGAAGCTTCTGAGTGACAGAGAAGGAGATGGTGGAAATTGAGGTGGCAAAGAATGGACTGATAACCACAGAAAAGCCAAAGAACAAAAAAAAACAACAACAACACAGACGTTGTTTTATTTCTGTACATAAAGTAGCACCATTAGCCAAAAACTGATCCCATATTTGATTGTGCTACATTGATGATTTGAAATACTAAACGGCTCAAGGACTCATCACTGTTAGGGATACAGAGCAAAACGAGAAAACGTCCTTGGTAAAAAAACATTACCATTGTGCAGTGTATCAATATATTCAGCACCAATTCCATTGTGGGTTTTTTTGGCGAATAAAATAACTGCAAAAGCAACAAGATACTGTCATAGGCATCTGGAAATAGGGAAGATATAATATATAACTATACTACCATTAAGAAAGTATATAGCTCCCTGCGTGGCCCTCTCTATGTCTTCAGTCATTATAGTAAGAAAATACTAAATATGAAACTTATAGAGATATTGTCCTTTTTTTTGTTTTGTTTTATTCCCTTCTTCTACTCCTCCACCTTCTCCTCCTCAATCTTCTCCTAGGTTTTATTTTTTTCTTCTTTCTCCAAGGCCTGCTGGCCTAATCCCAGCCAGCCAGCCTTGGGTGAACTCTTTGGAAGCTTCTTAAGCCCATGAATGTGCCTTTTGTTCCTGCCATTCCTCCGCTTGGCTGACAGAAAATAGCTAACTGGATTACTGCTAAAATTCAGAGTAAAGTGAACTCCCAAACTTCTATACAGCAAAGTGCTAAGAAAGACCGCCCTGCACCCCCCCCCCCCCCCCCCCCCCCAAACCCCACAACCACAACCACAACCCCAACCCCAACCCAGCCCCCTCCCGCCCCTGTCCCACCACGGCTATCCCCCTCATCATCTACCTCCTCTCGGCCTCTCCCTCCCTCCAGCCTCTTCCTTTCTCTCCCCTCCCCGCTGACACGGCCCTAAACATGGACCAAGGCACTGTGATGTGAAGGAGAGGAGGGGGATTAGACAAGGTTGAGAGGTTGCACACTATGAACCCAGGGCTAAAAAGTAAGAATCCTAAAAGCAGTTAAGAGCTTATTAATGTGTGTAAGGAAGCGTATTAATCAACTCAACTCAACTATCTGGAAGCCAGTGTGTGTGTATGCGTGTGTGAGTGTGTGCATATGTGTGACTGTGTGTGTGCGTGTGTGTGTTTCTGTGTATGTGTGTGTGTGTGTGTGTGTGTGTGTGTGTGTGTGTGTGTGTGTAAGTGTCTCGGTGCAGGTGGTCCGGCAACTCCAACATTGGTGGCTAGAAAGGGAGGCGTAGCTTTTAAGTTGGAATGGAGGGGGTCCACTAAAATAGATGAAAACAGCACTGCTAAAGACGGCTGATTTGATCGCCCGCCCACCCTGACTGAGAGGGCCTAAGGAGAGACCAAGCGCCAAAACATTGTGTGTACACGCACACGCACACACGCACAGAACTAGTAGATAAACTGTATGGAGACTGTGTTTCAGAGTGGATGTGCCCAGCTGTGTGTGTGTGTGTGTGTGTGTGTGTGCATGCATGCATGTGTGTGTATGTGTGTGCATGTGTGTGTGTGTGTGCTTGTGTGTGTGTGTGTGTGTGTGTGTGTGTGTGTGTGTGTGCATGTGTGACAGCTCACTCTTGAGAGTAGAAAGGGGAGGAGCCCTGAAGAGTGAATAAGAGGAGAGAAGGGGGCGTGGACGATAGAGAGGGGAGGTTAAACACACTAACATCCTGCTGACTGGCAGGGCAAAGGTCAGAGTTCAGGGGGCACCAATCCCGATCCAACATAATCATACGTGTGCTCATCTCTATAGTCAGATTCTTGGTACCACCGTCAAGTACCAGAACTTCTTGCACAAGTCACACTTTCTTTCTTTGTTTCTGTTATTTCTCCTTCAAACCACAGGCTGCACATATCGACAACATCACAAAATATTAAACGTAAAAGAGTAAAACTTCACAAGCTTCTAATTAGGTGTGCATCTTTAGCTATCTATCATATGTAGTATTAGGTGTTTGTATCATACTTATTAATTACAAAATTCCCAACACATCGAACATGGTGTCAACATGCTTCGTCGGTCAGCCATGGTCCAGGATGTAAATCTAAAAATCAGTTCAATCAGACTTAAAACTTACTATTTATCATTTTTAAATAATTAGACTTTTAAACCAAGAACACCATAGCAACCACATATTACACCCTATAAAACACCTAGAACACCCAAACCACCTCCTAAAACACCATAGAAACCACCTAAAAAAAAAACTAAAACCCTAGCAACCCCCAGAACACGCTAGCAACCATACAGAACACCCCAGCAACCACCTAGTATACCCTATCAACCAACACCCTAGCGACCACCCAAAACCCCATAGCAATGACACAGAACACCATAGAAACCACTAGAACACCCTAGCAACCACATAGAACACCCTAACACCCACCCAGAACATCCTATCAGCCATACATAACCATACTTATTACCTTACTATCCAAACTGCTATACAATTACTCAAAACTATTACTATATACTTTTTAAATAATTAGACTTCTAAACCAAGAACACCCTAGCAACCACCTAGAACAACTTAGCAAACCAACAAGAACACCCTAGCAACTATCCAGAACGATAGCAACTGTGCAGAACAACCTAGCAACCGTTCAAAACACCCAAAAAGCAACATATAACACCCTAGCAGCCACCATAAAACTACAGCACTACTTCAAGTCACTCAACTGCACATTTACAATGCACCAGATACTCAAAACTTTATTTACAGCAAGCTGCACACCATATTTTTTTCTGAAATTGTACTTTTTCTAGTTCCTTATAAAAATGTCAAGTGAGTGATGGCACTAAATTGCATCCCGCGGACATATGTCAATGGAATCTGTAACTAAACACAGACCATGTAGCTACTGGCTAACCAAGCATCAGTGCCACTGTTGATCAAATGCCCTTGTGCCTCAACACCCCAGTCCTTCTTGGCCATGAATTATGCAGCCAGTAGTGAAATGAAGAAATGATATTGCAGCGGTTTCAGCGGCAGGGAGGGGAGCCTCAGCTGGGACCACACAAACCATCTCACGCTTCTAGCGTAGCAAGTTCCAAGTGCAAAAGGTTTGAGGAAATGGGTAGAAAAAGCAAAAGAAGATAAAAGAACATAGAATGGATGAAGAGAGAGCGAGAGGCACACACACACACACAGGCACACATAATAAAAAGTAAACCTTCAAATTATGTATTTTTGTGTGTACATATAAACATTACATTTTAATTTTTAATGAAAACATTATTTTACATGTTACATTGCTTCTGTAAATGTATCTATTGTAACAAACATATGATAAACCACCATATTATTAAAAATCTATATGAAAAATGTAAGTCAATTAGTGATACAGATATGTCAAAGTATATATTTGAGGCAAAAAAGTTTATGCCCACGTTTGAACATGTTCATGAAGATAAATAGTGCCATTATAATATATGTGTCTCTGGGCATGATATGATATATATATATATATATAGTATATATATATATATATATATATATATATATATAGTGTTGACAGCTCACACACGGCCTGTTAGTCCCGCAGCGACCAAAATCTCAGTCAGAGGTATTCTGACATATTTAACAAATACACACATTTGCGCGCGCACACACACACACACACACACACACACACACACCACAAAACTAATAACACATACGCTGACACTCTCCTAGTAGTAAAACGAAGAGAAAGCGGAAGTCTGTCTCATCATTTCAGTTTGCCATCTCACTGAACGCGAGCGGGCAAGAAACACAGAAAATACATGTTGAAAGCTGCCGAGGGCTGTTGAAAGCGTGTGGACATCGTCTGGTAAAATAGTCCATTTAGATGTAAGTGAAGGGGAAAAAAGCCCATTTATGTAGACAGGGGCGTCCATTTTCATTTCTCATCACCCTGGCCATATTTATTTAGGTAAGAGAGCTATATTTATGCAAAGGGATCCTTTCCATTGTTTGACCACATGGCAAACTGGCAAAGCTACTTGCCTCGATGTGTGTGTGTGTGTGTGTGTGTGTGTGTGTGTGTGTGTGTGTGTGTGTGTGTGTGTGTGCCTGCGTGCGTGCGTGTGTATGCGTGTGTGTGTGTGGTCAGTGCAGAATGATAAGAAAACGGCAGTGTGTTTACAGAGTGTGTGTGCGGAGGTAGATAATAATCCCAGCGGTCAACAAGAGTGAAGGGCCAGAGCTGCCCTAACCGGCCCACTCTATGAACGAGAGAGCGAGAGAGAGAGAGAGCAAGAGAGCGCGAGAGCGAGAGAGAGAGAGAGGAAGAGGATAGCCATGTGGTTAACACTTGCACAGTGAGAGGCTACTGGAGTGTGGCCAACCTCTTCACACACAGCCTGACCACACAAGAGCCTCTCTCTTTCCCTCCCTCCATGCCTTCCTTCCTTCCTCCCTAGCTCCCTCGTTACCTAGAGCAGCCCTTCCTCTCCTTGTTTCCTCTGGTCTCTGTCTCTCTCTGTCTCTCCCTGTCTCTCTCTCTCTCTGTCTCTCTCTCTCTGAGACCCAAGTCCACCCTCTCCCCATTTCATTTGATCCACATCCCTCACTCTCGGTCTCTAATACCCCCCACGCCCCGCCCCCCGCCCTTTCCTTCCCCCACTGCACCCCACCACACCCCCGCCCTCACCGCCCAACCCCTCCCAACCCCTCCCAACCTCCCTTGCCCGCCACCCACCCGTATGGGGATCTGCTCTGTCTCCCTCTCGCGCTGGGGGTTGCGGTACTTCTCGTAGAACTCCCTCTTCTTCTTGCCCTCCTTCTCGTCCTTGCGCTCCCGCTTCTCGGCGGGCTCGTCCGACGGCTCCGGGGTGGAGGCGGCCGGTGGGGGGGGCGACGCACCGGGCCTCTCCACCTCCAGGTGGTTCTCGTTGGGGTTGAGCACCAGCACGCCGTAGCCCTCCTGCCGTTGGTAGAGAGAAAGATAGATTACCATTCATTCATGTTTAGTCTGAGTCAGTCAAAATGTCAAGATTATCTTTTGTTTGCATGTGCATTTTACATTATATATATATATATATATATATAATGCATCTATTTATTTGTTTGATTATTTTATGTTTGATTATTTTATCAATATATATATATATATATGATTTTTTATTAGTTGATTTATTATTTAGTGATCTTATACATGACATATTACATATATTACATATATTACAATATATATATATATATATATATATATATATATATATATATATATATATACACACACATATATATACACATATATATATATATATATATATATATATATATATATATATATATATATATATATATATATATACAACTATTAACAATTATTTGTTTCTTGATAATTTCGAGTTCAAAATAATGATGAATTCAAAACAAAAACAGGAACAACCTAGAACCCGGTATATTTTTTTGTGGCGAAAAATAAGGAAAAAGAAAGACAACAAAATAAATAAAAAATACAATAAAAACAAACTGTCGGGACTCTGCAATAAAGATCCTTTTGTGGGTGAGCCTGCTAGAGGCTCCAGGTGTGCGCGGAGCAGGAGCCATGGATGGATAAACCCAAACAAATAATGCCACACAGAGTCTTAGAAACATCCATCCTGGTCGATTACTGGCGCTAAAGAGACAATTCCAGGGGGAGAGAGTGGGCAGAGGAGTGGATGTCTTTCACGGCATGAACACAGTGAAGACCAGGAGACTAGCCGAATTCAGAACTGCTGCTTTCAACTGTATAGCAGCATGATCACATATGGCTTAAAATTAAGCTTTGCGTTATCTCTAAATGTAAAATGTGAACACAATGTTGCACTTCAATAATTGGTCTTTCTCACTGATTTGGTCTAACATTGACATTAGCTTGGCGTACATAAAAAAAAGAGGCAACATCAATATATCATGTGAATACTAATTGCACAGGTTGTGTTATAAGATAATTTCAATCTGTCCCAAATACGAGTTCAGCATGTTGTGAGGTGAGTGAATGACAGAGGGGCAAACTTATTGTGAAGAAGGGGAAGTTTTCTTTTAGCCTTTGGTGACTTCTTCAACTTTGAAGCCATTTTAATTAACTGTGTTTATTATCCCAAGTACTCTAAAACTAAAGCAGGAAATGGACAGATTCCTGTTCCACTTTGGCTGCACTCTGCATACACAACCCTCTACCATGGCTACCCCCACACACATACACACACACAGACACACACATATAAACAATCGTGCACACACACACACATAAGTACAAACACTACAATCGTACACACACACACACACACACCCAAACATACATGTGCGCGTGTATACACACACACACACACACACACACAAACACACACACAGATGCACACACTGACATCCAAACACACACCCACACACACACACACACACACACTGATGTACGACCACACACACACACACACACACACACACACACACGCACACAGAAGGACATATGCCATCCCAGTGGGGAGAAAAAAAGCTTTTTGCAGATCGGAGAGGGAGTTAAAAGAGTGGCACAGCTTCCATCGTGAGTCGCCATCACACACCCTGTCTTCTCACGGCAGCACATCTCCTTTAACTTAATAAGTGTTAACACAATGTGCTTGTCTTCTGTTGACACAGTGTCGCTGTGTGCACGTGTGTGTGCGTGCGTGTGTGTATCCTGTGCCCATCGTCAAACCTTCCCCACACCCTTTCCCTTAACACCTGCCATATGTTGACAAAGGCAAAATGACGCTTTCTCACGTGTCCAGGATTTTAACATTTAGTCTCATTCTCACCCATTCGTGTCCGTCTCAAATTCCTGTCATGGCTCTGGTCCGCACACTATAGTTCATCAAGCTAAATGTATAACTGGAATATATATATATATATATATATATATATATATATATATATATATATATATTATTTTTTTATTTTTTTATTATTATTTTTGTTTTTCATTTTAGATTGCTTTCTGGTGTTTTTACATACAAATGTACAAATAAATGATTATGAACTAATGGTCAAATTAACAAAACACACTTTTGGAAATGTCTCTCTTATATAAATAACATTGTGTCACCTAAATTAACTTCCACATGTTGCCACGGCTTGCAATTGCGCTTTATTTTTTCAGAATTTCATGATTTCAAACTAATTAAATAAAACAATTACAATACATTAATCATGAAATGAATTAGCCCCTAAGAGGTTAATCAACTACATTTTTGAACAGCAAATACAAGTTTATTGCATTTTTTTGCTAAATTAATTTAACTTGCTGTTTAAAGTTGATCTTTATAGCACAAGCAAATGAGAGGGAGATTAATTGTTGGAGGTAAGGGTCGGGCTTCACTAAGAGGACTCCCCACAGCCCCGAGACAAAACACAAAGCATTCACCAACATACAAACAGGTGTTGGAAAAAAGGCACACAAACGTGCTTGATGAAGATGGATAGCTAGATTATGCGAGATAACAGTGGCGCATGGATAGATGAACACAAAATGAAGAAAAAAAAAAATGAAATACAACAAAGAGGAGGAAGGGAGAAAAGACACACTGCGCTAGCAGGGACAGAAGTAAAGATGTGAAACCATACTGGGCCTATGTAGTAGCTTTGTGCCACTGCCCACTGGTGGCAGCCTGATAAAATAACCAATGGCACCAGTGAAAACAAAGCAGAGCAGATGAAGAATATATATAAAAAAGAGCACAAATAACTGAATTAAAATCCAATAAAAAATGTATAGAAAAAACAAAATTAAATCCATAACAAGGCTGAGAATGTCAGGATCAGTATATTAGCCAAACGTAGCCGAAATGAACAAGGGAAGCCGATCACATCCCTTTGTGATCATATCCTCTTTTGTTGAATACAGATTGAAGAGGCCAAGAGTTAACACGTTCACGCCACCGGACCGGGTATGTTGACGCCACCACAGAGTGGATACAGCCCCTGTGCAGGCCTATCGTCTTTATGTTAACCCCTCGGAGATCAGGGTAACCTTCCCGGTGTTAAGCATACTAAAGCTAACCTCGAGTGGTCTGATTCCTAGCCTTTAGCATCCTTGTGCTAACCCCTGGTGCCCTATAGCCTATGGCCTCTTCCTTTTTTCCCCCTTTCTTTCTACTAGCGGGGTGAACACACAGCTAACTGTGCTAACAGTGCTAATGGTGCTAACCCTCTCAGCTGTCCAGTCACCCAGAAGGACATCGCTGTAAGAGCACGGGTGTCCAAGCACACGGGTCTAGAGCGACGGGGCTGCAGAGTTCAGCTCCACGTCGGAAACCATCATTTATTTGAACACTGAGAGGTCTGTGTCGGTGTCAGAACAAACGCTGTTCTCTCCGTCTAGACACTTCCTACTCGTTTCTCCATCCCTGTGACAACCTTTTGGAGTTGACGACAATGTGGGTTACAACAGCAGACTGAATTGTGTGTCTCCGTGACAAGTTACGATAATAAGTATTTTGCTAAATTGTGCTTGTGACTAATATTAATATTATGTAAATGTGCTTCAATTTAATTTTGTATTATTTTTGTTTAACATTATTGTTCATTTTGTATTCATCAAATAATAAATGTTTGCTCTAGCGTTTTGTTTTCATACATTTAATCCACGATGTTTGGAAATGAATGTTGGGGGCAAAATAACTATTTTACCTTGACACAATTTAGCTCATTGCTTCCAATCTCATCACCCAATCCATTGTGCCATTTTCCCCCCCTGCTAAATCTCCGCTGTACGCCCTTGCTAGCGTTAGGTCACTCCACCTTTGTGTCGCGAGCTAACTGTGAAGTCTCTCCCACACATCAGCCATCGGTGGCACTCGGCGAGCCTGATTTTGCCATTGTAGCGCGCTGTCAAAATGTGAATCCCAGACACATACACATTTGCCAGCTCTGAGGTCACCCTGCCTTTATGCGGCTAAATCTCTCCCTCACACACATCTCCAACGCTGGGTCACGTTGCCTTTGTCTTGTACACACACACACACACACACACACACACACACACACACACACACACCGTCTGAGACAAAACAGGGCATAGACACACAGCGTTGCGGCAGAGAGCGTTGGGTCAGCCCCGTCTTTTCTGCTGCGGTGTGCAGGCTAAGTCTCTCTTCCCAGGCCCCGCCAGTGCCCCCGGTGCCACCGCCACACTGGGAGCTGCCTGCCCCGGGGCCACCGGTCAAGAGGGTCGGGACGACCCCTCTGACAGGGGGGGGGGAAGCCCCCTGCGACCCCTGTTCACCCCGCTTCGGACACTCCTTAGCGCTTCTTTGTGCGCCTGTCCCGTGGCAGATAGCCCGACAATGGCTGCCGCTGCTAGGGAAACCGGCCGCCGTCTAGCTTCTGCGGCGTTGAGATTTCGCCGTTACACAACTCAACGCACGCCCTTAGCAACACAAGGTCAAAAGAGGACCGGTTAAAACAATACAAACAATATGAATGTATTTCCAAAAATGAAATTATAAATATTGTATATAAAGATTGCCCTGTGCCATATCTATTGAATTCAATGTATTGTAGTTTCTACAATTAAGATACGCTGGACAATTCCTTTTTGACATACATTCCCATTGCAGTTGTATCCTTTGAGGGAGAGTGTGTGTGTGTGTGTGTGTGTGTGTGCGGTGGGTGTGCGTGCATGTGTGCACGAGACCATCACTGTGCGTTTGCACGTGCGAGTGTGTGAGTCTGTGCGCACACTCGAGCGCCAGGGATGAGTAAATAAGATGTCCCTTTAAGACGGCGGCACCTCTATTTTTCGTCTTTTTTTTTTTTTTTTGTTCAGCGGCGGTGTCGTCGTCGTAATGAAATGAAATGTGTCTAATGCGCGGCAGCGGCCGGAGAGCGCGCGTGAGAGAGAGAGAGAGAGAGAGAGAGAGAGAGAGAGAGAGAGAGGGTGTTTCATCTGTGCGTTGGGAGCTCGGCGAGGCTTTGATGTGAGAGCTCTCATGCGGCGTGCGGAGCTCTGGGCACGAGGAAAAGGACAGCACTTGATAGGTACAAAACACTGCTGATAGCGGTCACGGGCGCACGCGGGTAAGGGAAGTGGATATAGACGCTCCTCGCCCGTATTAGCGTGAGATTGTGCACACATGTACCATTGGTGTCGAGGAGAAGAAGGAGGAGGGAAGAAAAAAAAGGAGCATCTCAATGTGCTTAATCACATTGTTTTGTGTGTACGACGGCAGGCTGTCTTAGGAATCAGCGTGAAGTCTTCACGTGATATCGGCCAATATTGGCTAACAGCCTTTTGTGGTTAGCTTACTTTATTAGTTTTCTTCCCTGTCGGAGGGGTGCGGATAAAGGGGGTGGGTAGGGGGCGGGGCGCTCATGTCAAGATCAGGGCAATCCACGATCCCAATTTAACAGTCTCCACTTCCTTATTTCTCTACCAATGCAGTCACTGATTCGCTAGCGTCGTGTAAATGACAAGGGTGGAAAGAGTCACTCGAGATGAATTAACCAATAAGAGGCAGAGGGGGGAGGGATGTCTGCCATCGACCGCCGAGGGTAGGATGAGAGGCAGGCACAATGGCCGACTGCAAATAAAAGTTGGAAAATACACAACATGGAAACCATTTTGTCGCAAATCACTAATATCTTCAATTGTCTAATAACAGTCAAATTTGAAAATGAAAAATAAATAAATAAATAAATAAAAAATAATAATAATAATAATAATAATAATAATAATAATAATAATAGACAGGAAGCAAAGCAGACAGGAGCGTTTTGCAATTCTTTTTTTCTTTCGGGAGAGCAGTATGAATGAGTTGGGTTACAGACACACATACTGTAATAACAAACAGAACCACTCTTTGTATCTCTCTCTCCCACTCTCTCTCCCTCCCTCTCTCCCTGTCAGGGCCACCCTGCTCTAGGTGACCTTGTCTGTCTCCGTCTCTACATGAGGTTTTTCTCCATGCAGGGCCCCCATTATCCAAGCCCCACCACCCCACCCCATCTCCATACACACCAGACCCACACACACACACACACACACACACACACACACACACATTTTCTCTCCTCTTCCCCCACTCCCCCCCCATATCCCTGAGGCTCAGATACCACACAGATCGCATAGTACTGTCAGATTAAGTCACGGTACACCCCCCTTCCCCCTTATTTTTTTCTTCTTCATCCTTTAATTTTAACACAGCAGCACTGTGAGTCACACCCCCACCGCCACACACACACACACACACACACACACACATAGATTAACGGTCACAGAACAATGTCCCACGTAGGGCTCTGTATACTGTACGGTTCCTCCACCACAACAGAAAAACACGCATGTGTGTGTGCATGCATGTGCGTGCGTGCTTGAGTGTGTGTGTGCTTGCGTGTGTGTGTGTGTGTGTGTGTGTGCGCGCGCATGTTTAGCTGAGAGCTAAGCAGACAGGGGGGTCATCAGCCTGTCTGCACTAAATCAATCATCCACTTCAGAAGTTGGCAGACGTGCAGCACAGCGTCCACACGGGTTGTTACTGGTAGAATTAACCGCTGTTCCCGAAGCCCTGATATAAATCCACTGTGCGAGGGTTGACCCAGAATGAAAAATAAAAATCAATAACAATACATTCATTGACAATGATACGACAAATACTACAACGGGAAATACTAATGCCAACAAAAAAAAAAAGAATACATAATATACTAAATCACGTCTGAGTATGTGCTTTGGATGAAAATGTACATCCCCCCCCCCCCACACACACACAGCCCCACACCACCATCACTCCCACAGTGTTTAATCTGAACAAATGGCCGACCGTTAAGCAGTACACATTTAATTAAGTTTCCTTAAAATTGCATTGCAAAAACGTCAAGTTCAAAGGCGTCCACAGTGTTTGGTGTTGTGCTTCCGACTAATGCGAGCCCAAACTATTTTAGTCCCAGTAAATAAGACTCCGCGGCGGCCGTGATTAACTTCCTCTTGATCTTGACAAGCACACAGTGGTCGGGGCTCAGACGCTGACCCTGTGAGTTCAGCCGGCTCACATCAAAGTTTGGGCTCATTCGGTTATTGTTTAAATGGAGCTCAGAGATATTTATAAATGAGTTTAAAGTGGAAGCGGCAAGGAGCCACCTCTTACCCATCAGCTCTCTCTCTCTCTCTCTCTCTCTCTCTCTCACCTTGGCTCCCTGATGTAAATGTGAACACACACACACACACACACACACACACACACACACACACACACAAGGTCTGCCACATCAGCTCTCAGCATGACACCTGCAGAGTAAGGTGCTGGTATGTGTGTGTGTGTGTGTGTGTGTGTGTGTGTGTGTGTGTGTGTGTGTGTGTGTGCATGTGTGCGTGCGTGCCTGGTGGTGGTGGGGGGCTGAGTGTGTGTGTGGTTGTGTGTGCAGGGGGGGGTGGGGGGCATTAATCACCGTCCAGGTGGAATTTGTCAGAGGTATCGATTGTGCAAGTAAATGTTACACAAGTCATTTGTCAGCTTCTTATTTATTTATTTACTGACTTGCTTATGTATTCATTCATGTAGTCATTCACTCTCACCTGACATAAGTGTGGCAGTCAAGAGACCCCGACCGCGAAGGTGCACTGACCCACACTGGGTACGTGTATACGGGTACGTGTGTATGTGTGTGCGTGTGTGCGTCTGGTACGGTTGGCCACTTCAATGGATCCCTGTACAGATTGTTGGCCATGCTAGAATGAATATTAGAAAACATAAAAAAGTATAATAATAATAATACAAATAAATAATTATATATATATATATATATACAATTTAATAGAAAGAGTTAGACCGGCACTACCACCTCTGAAAGCGCCACCAAAAACTTGGATGAACACAAACACACAATACATGCATGATGGGAACAAACAGCATAATCTATCTATCCATCCATCTATCTACCTATCCTTCCATCTATATATATATATATATATATATATATATATATATATATATATATATATATATATATGTAGAATGTCTTTGGGGAAATAAATATTGGGGGTCTGTTCGCCTTTAGCATTTTGATTTATACATTCTATATTGTCTCCCCTAAGCATACACATGTATTAGTAATGAGGGCAGAGAGAGATATAGATCATGGAATGATAGGTGCCTCCCTGCACCACATGCCTAACTATTTAATGTATAAATCACATGTCCATGAGTGCGCATGTGTGTGTGCATGTGCATGTGTGTGCATGTGTGTGCGTGTGTGTGAATATGAGGGGCTAGAGGAGAGCAAAGAGAGGTTTAAGGTGACACCCTACAGTCCATACAACAAGCAATGAGATTATAATGCTATATAACAAACAAGTGTAATATATATATATATATATATATATATATATATATATATATATATATATATATATATATATTAGTGGTGGGCCGTTATCGGCGTTAACGTGCTGCGATAACGCGAGACTCTTATCGGGCGATAAAAAAAATATCGGCGTTAATCTATTCTCAAAGTTGGGTTGGGAGCTGGGTCTATACCGGATTTCCACCGGGGACGTAAGCGCCGTGGAACGGCTGCGCTGCGGAACGGCTGCGTCCTCTGCCCTGCGTCAATCCCCACCGGGCGCGTAATGACAGGGTAGCGCTGTGAGGCGGCTGGATTCGCGGGATCACGCGAGAACTACGAGACCACGCGTCTTGTATTGCGTCTATGTATTTAGTGTTGTTTATTGTTGTTATGTCCTAATGTGTTGCGCTGTAGCCTATAGACAAAGTCAGTTATAAACGACAACGATTTGTGGCCGTGTTTGATCGGGAGGGTGTTTTTATTTCGAAAATTGACCGGATGCTCTATGGCTTTTACTATTTCACTTCCTGCCCGGTCGATCTGCTCTGTAGAAATTGACGCGGTTCAGCAACGGCTCGCATCACAAAATGATAGCGCTGCGGCGCGCCGCTGCTGGGACGCTGCTGAGACGTTCCGCAGCGCGCCCGGTGGGGATGCTTTCATTGATTACGTACAATGTCCACTATATGCGAATTGCCGCGCGCAAATTATTTACATTATTTATTTTCATCACCAATTATCATAGTAGAACAGCTTTCTCAAGCAGTTTGTGATGCATTTTGAAAACAGGAGATGAGCCCCTGGTCTAATGCGCCACCTGGCTTGAGAAACCCGTCTCAAAGACTTACTTTTAGTCATTATTTAGGTAGCACACACATTATGAATGCCTTCGGCAGAATTCAAATTAGCCATTTTAATCTAGATTAATCTAGATTAATTCCAAGATTACAGTGAGATTAATCTAGATTAAACAAATTAATATATGCCCACCACTAATATATATATATATATATATATATATATATATATATATATATATATATATATAAAAACGCCACACATTAATGCCACACATTCTTTGTATGCATAGACACAGGTACTGTAAGTCAGATGGCAACTTGCAAGTAGTGGATAAAGAAAAAGGTGTTTTGAATGGCAAGTCATGCGTCGACAAGACATGCCGTTGCCGTCGACGTGAATTGACTTACCACCGGAGTACAGCTGGTCTTGAATACCACTTGCTAGCCAAGCACACAGCTAACGCAGACAGCCCTGTTCGCCCCCCGAAACATCTCACCAGCGGCAGCCCAAGCTTGATAGGGTGCGAGGGAACCCATGGACCAACCTACAAGCAGCAAGCTTTCAGCAACCGGTGGCTACGGCTCAGGAGGCCAATTGACATTGTGGAGGACGAGGGCCTGCATGAAATAATTTGGATCGCATCCGACGGCTGCACTGATTGAATCCTGGGGTATCGGCAGGTTTCAACAAGTTAAATAGAAGACTTTTTAATAACATTTGAATACCACTTAGATGACAATTTATTACCGATTTACCAGTCCAGCGGTGTATATGTAAATGACAGTCCATACACATTAATTTGCATTATTTGTGTATTTGTTCTAATGCTGTCAGTTTATCTCAGCAGTGCTGCTTTTCTGACAACAAAAGTATTAAGGTTTATTATTTTTCCTTTCCCGACAGTCGCAAAAAAATGTTTAGGACCTATGCAAATGATATTTAAGACTTTTTAATACCTCCACGGGTACACTGCCCTCGAGAGCCACCATCGTATCGAAGACACACAACTTGTCCATACCAGAAAGAAACAGTAGCAGAGGAGTTGGGACAGGCTACGACTCACCGGGGACTATCGGACCACACTCACCAAGCAGTGGGAACTTCGGTGTCATGCATTGACTGTTATGAAGACAGAGCAGCGGTATTTGGCTTAGTATTTGGCACCGAACACTTTATGCAAGTAGCAAAACAATGGAACATTTAACATACAGTCAGCACACTCAGCACCGATAGTGCTCGCAATATGACAGCAGCAGCAAGACAACTCCCGTTTGAGCATTTGCCTTGCACAGCACACGGCCTCAAACGCTCCCTTGCAGTGTCTCTAGAGAGAACAGTTCGTTTGACACCACATTAGCAAAATGCAGAAAAGTAGTAGGGACATTTCAAACATAGTCCACCAAACGCAGCAGAGCTCGGACAACAGCAAACGGTCAAAAGACAGAGTCCCTCACACGAGACATGCCAACGAGATGGAACTGTACCCTGGAGATGATCAAGTGTGTGCAGAGAAACCAACAAGCACTGAGGGCTGCACTGGCCCTACATACAACCATAGTTGCCATGCCAACAACAGCTGAGAGAGATGAGAGACGGCAAGAGAGGAAGAGGGTAGGGAGAAAGTGTGTGCGTGTGTGTGTGTGCGTGTGTGCGTGTGTGTGTGTGTGTGCGTGTGTGAACAAATAAATATACCCATTCTTAATGGTTAGTATATGCTAGTAAATAGGCTAACCTGCAAAATTGACCACCCTCTCCACGCGACTATGCACTTCTTTTGTGATTTCTAGGTCTGAAGGCAGGATTATAGCAGAGGGACTATTTTGTATCGTGTTCACCTTGCTGATGTTCAATGGCACTCAGCCATTGTGTGAGTGAATGTAACACGTTCCTAACAGAAGGGCTTTTCTCTATTATTGCAGGTACGGGGGGGAAACGTTTGTTTCATGCTCAGTGGTGCTGCCTGCTTTGTGCCACATATCACCAGTGATGGAGATCTGTGAAGATGACTACAATCAAATTCAGTGCAGTCAACTTAAAGCAGACCTTCACAGCAGACTTGCTTGTGCTTTCCAAAAGTGGCCCACTGGGCACTTGCCACTCGCCTTCCACACCCTGTTCCAAGCCAGCGAGCAGGGCCTCTTACCCATTTAAAGTTTGAGAACAGGTTGTGATCATTTCGGCCCCAAGGCCCCTAGCCATTTGCTTTACCAGATACAACTGTGAGTAGTAGCCGGAGAGGGAACCGGCTACTACATGGTTCGGTGAGTTAGAAAAGCAAGGAAAAAACAAACATCACATGGCTGAAGATGACGACAGCACCTGATCTGAGGACCTTAAGGACCTTGAGTGTCTGTGTAGTCCTGAGAGGGCTACGGTGTGGGGTTCAATCAGTGCCTTGCTCAGGGAGGAGAGGCCTGCACAGCCAGCACATCCAGCGACATCTGAGCCGCTAAGAAAAGGGCAGCCCACATGGTTGCCCTAGAGTCTGACTCTGATGAGGAGGACTCCATTGAGAAATGTGAGGAGCGATACAGGGCACAGCCCGCTATTGGCATGGAGGACTGTCCCCAGCAGTGGTTGTCCAAACATGAAGGGGCTGGCCTGCCTTACACACAAGTACTCGTCAACACCTGCCACATCAGTACCATGCAAGAGGTTATTTTCACTGTCTGGGCATATTGTGCAGAAGAAGCGAGCTGCCCTGTCATCCGACAATGTAAAAACAGGCTTGTCTGTTTAAGCAAGTGGCTCGGTGCAAAGAAATATAAGTATAGCCAAACGGCTGTACCCAAATAAATGGAAGCAAAGCTGCAGTATCCAAGAGTCCTATTTCTGTAAAGGTTTCCTGCTCACGTTATTGTTTGTTTTATACAGTGTTATCCTCTTTTGACCCCAAATAGCACAAGAGGATGTTTTTGTGAGCCTTTATTTTTCCCCAAGTGAGGTTGGACACGATGAACTTGTAATTTGCTTTAGAAGTGCGAGTGATCTTTGATCTATACTGAAGTAATGGAAAATGTAGCCAACCAATGCACCTGTTGTACAATGAGTCTGTTTTTTAAGATGCATCGTTTCTTGGGCTTGAGTTTGGCATGAGTTGTGATTTGAGCATATTTAGTATCCTAAATGCAGTACCTTTGAGGGTTTCTGGGCAATATTTATTGTGTTGTTAATTGATTTCCAATATAAAATATACACACATTTGCATAAAGCAAGCATTTTTTGTTAACTCCCATGTTGATGAGAGTATTAAAAACATGAAAAAATGTCCCTTTACGGAACATTTTGAACAGATAAAAATGTGTGATTAATTTGCGATTAACTATAGACAATCATGCGATTAATTGCAATTACATACTTGAAACGATTGACAGCCCATATATAGTATATATATATATATATATATATATATATATATATATATATATATATGGCCTGTGTGTGTGTGTGTGTGTGTGTGTGTGCGCGTGCGTGCGTGCGTGTGTGCGCGATCTACCTTGTAACAGACACATCATATAGTGAAATAATGACACTGTGGATGTGGTATTAATCTTACTGAACATCACAGAACCTCCAGGGTTCAAAGTTCAACCAGGAATCCCTTGACCTCTGGCCCATTATTGTGACCTGTGAGGCAGTGCCACAGAGAGTACCCTCCGGTCGACATCGGGTGGTTCCTATTCTGCCGAGTGACCAATGAGATGAGAACACACAGTGTATCTGATCAATATCCATGCTGGTAAGATGTTATGATATCCAACCAACAGCAACACATTGGGACTGCATGTAGGATGTGGCAAGTAACCAGCAACCAGCATCACACAGACACACATAGCTTGACCTCTCTCTAAGTGGAATTGCACCACAGGTCCAAGTGTCAGGTGAGGTCGCCGCAGCCAATCACAAGCTGTGTTTGAAGTGTGAAGGGTAAACACTATGGCTGCTCTGCCCTGCCATTTACTCTGCTTATTTTCACAGGATGTAACCTAGGAAAGGGCTCTGATGGTGAATTGTGTGAGTGTGTGTGTGTGTGTGTGTGTGTGTGTGTGTGTGTGTGTGTGTGTGTGTGTGTCCAGTGTGTTTTCCATACTGTCATTACCACATGGCTGGGGTTTACGCTCGGCAGCACACACATGGAACTACGCATACACACAAGAATCCCCTTCATCCCCGGACCATACGGCGCAATACACATGCAGAGACGTCCTCACCACCGCAACCCGGGGCAACCGTGCATGGAGTGGAAGACATTTTCTTATTAACCCCTTGGACCCTTCAAAAAACGCTTGATAGCAATTAA
>JAOPHQ010006313.1:107500-111802 GCA_030340625.1 Merluccius polli | reverse complement strand
GTTTCGTGGAAAAAATGACATGTAGATTATGACTAAATGTAGATATAAGGTTATAAATAGTATCAAATTTACGTCAAGAGCAGGAAGTTTTTGTCCTGGTTTGTTTGTGGTCAAAGGTCACGATCCAGGAGCCATTTCAGATCATACTGTATGGGCTGGTTAGTTCGGCTACATCCCGCTCATTACAGCCACTATCTTTGCCCTCTGACACAGCAAGGACACATCATGTCCAATCATCCTAAGGAATTTCATCTCATGGGAGGCCTTTTTATAAGTAGGCCTTGAAGCTTAGACTCCACAATACTATAGATGATGGCTAGCGACGTTTGCAGAAACCGTGTGCTGCGGACCACAGCAGTTCCCCAAATGCCTCATCTGACGATTGATAAACCACATCTTATTTCATCTAGTCTTAATTCATAATAATTCTGAACTGTATTTTAAAGATTGGTTTTTGCTTCTTTAGGGGAACCGATGCATGTTTGTGTGCAAATTTTAGTGTCGAGTATTTTGATGTAAAAACACAAATAACTTAGTCCAGGTGTGTGTGTGTGGCAGTTTTTCAGCACATGTTGGAGCTTAAAAATCTGTAAGACTACATGAAAGCCAACAATTATAATGCAAGCACAGCAAATTCCATTCCCAGGGAAATAGCCTTCAGTGTGTGCATGGCTAACGTACAGGACCTATGGGTTTTACAGGTAGCATGTTTCTCCATCTTGGAAATTGTATGGGCTTGACTTGACTTTTTTTCTGTGTTATTGATTAAATAAATCATAATCAACACAAATGTATTGATTATGATTCATTAAATTGATAATACCACATGACCCCAGTTAGGACAACACAACTGGCACAGATTGATATTTATTTAGTAATTTAGTATGTCCCCCGTCTAAAAACAAAGTCCCACACAGCTAAATTGTTTTCCGAACAAGGTACAACCTGTTTTCTATAATACCCTCCTCTCAATGATGCTTATGTTGGGGGCATTAACATGCCTAAGGTTTTAATCCAAGGATTGGCAGTGTATCAGTCCTAAGTGCTAGGCCTACATGCCATAGAAAAGGTTTGTTTTCCTTTTGAATCTTATTTTCTATAATAAGGACATTTAAATAAACATATAAAAATAAAAATAAACAGCAGCATGATGCAGATACAATGTAGTCCAGAACCAGAATGAAAATATTTCATTTTTCTACATTGGCATCTGGATAAATGAAACACAATGTCATACTTTCAAATTGAGATAACGTATGTGGAGATGTATTCCAAGTGACAAGCTCAGAAGTATATTGTAAAAAGATTAAAAACAAGATGTTGGCTTGTGTAATTGTTGTGTACTTTACCTCATAATCATTAAAAGAGCGTGTGCGTGCGTGTGCCCAGGCCTTAAAAGGGGATGTGGCAGGGTTGTCCGGCCACACGCCACCTAAGTGGCTTTCTTTTGGGGCCCTCCGACACAGGACACGGGTAGATGTTGTTCAAGGTGTTTATTCGGAGATTAAGGCAGGATGTTATACGCCGAACTGATGGTACAACATGTCATGACAGTGGCTCCTCCTCGAGTGTGTGTGTTGATGGCTGGTTTATCCTGGGTGCCATGATTGCTCATGCACCACAGGTGTGCAGCCCCACCCAGCCAGAGTCCAATCAGTCTGACTCAGGCCAGGTGAGGCTGTAAACCAGCCATCAACAACACACACTCCACATAAACCCTCCACAGGGGAACTTCGGGATTTTGGTCCAATATTGAGCAAGAGGGCTTCAGCCATGGGCAGCAATGTAAAACTGTAGGACAATGGCGCCTTGTCAATTAATGTCCTCTCAAAGTGCTTGTTTTGCCACTGACGGGGGTCAGATTGTTATTATAAGTGTCTGACAACATTATGGAAATGATCCCTAGAGAAATAAAACATTATTTGTCTTTACCTTTCGCTTGATCCGGTCTGGTTGTTATGTCTTACTAAGTCTCGTTCTGAACTCTCGCAATCTCGAGAATTGTGAGAGTTGAGTTGTTGCAGGAATAGAACAGTCAAAACGTGCAAACACAAACCATTGGTTTTTTTTTAAATCCTTTGGATATCTCTAAGCTAGCTCTAAGCTTTCTGTAGTCCAACACAACAAACTCTTGCCTCCTCTCTCCAACTCTCATGTTTCCGCCATTGCCAGCCTCGAGATTGCGAGACTTGGTTAGACACAATAACAAACAGACTGGATTAAGCAAAACATAAGACAAAGGATTTATTACTCTGTAGGGATCCTTTCCAAAATAACAACAATCTGAGCCTGTCAGTGGCAAACGACATACTGTACATCGACGGGGCGCATGACCCTATAGTTTTACATGGCTGGGGCTGACAGCTGAAGCACTCTCGCTCAATACTGGACCAATTGCAAAAGTTGTTGTCCGCATTAGTCACTGAGACCCAAAATGATGGGAAAATACTGTCCAGGTTAAAAATCCTGAAGTTAACCTTTAACCACGTAGTTAGAGTGTGTGTGTGTGTGTGTGTGTGTGTGTGTGTGTGGTGTGGTCATTTGGGTGTGTGTGTGTCCAGCCACACAAAACTCCCAACAAAGAATGCATGGAATGCTGTGAATGTCCTGATTTCCGTGTTGTCATGACAATTTGGTAATGATTACATAAAGGCAAGTTCCATTAAACATAACACTGAAGTGTTCTAGTCTTTGCTGTTTGATTTTTTAAAAATCATACTGTAAGTATAAAATACAGCTTTTTGACAACCTTAGCCATTGAAAAAAACAACTTTAGTTAGAGGTCATGGTTTTTAACTTACATTATTTCAGGACTCTTTAAGAGGAAGTGATCATAATGTTGTCAGACCACTTTTTTGGTTGGATTTTATATTTTTGACAGTTTATTAAAGCTAAGATTTTGATCCCACGGCTGCCACTGAGTTACATTGCACATAACAGTTCTCTGGGATAGGGTTTGGTTTTAAAAAAAGGACTACACACACCCTCAACAAACGATCTTGCAGTCTCCTGGTGTGTGTGTGTGTGTGGGGGGGGGGGGGGGGGGGGGGGGGGTTTCTCTGTGCGACAAGCCTCCATTTGTTACCAATAGATCAACTCCAGAAAGCACTGGATAATAGAAAACCTCTGAAGACTGTATGAAGAAAAGATGAATTAAAAAGCTAAAAACGAAAAGATTTTTTGGTCTGTACTCTCTCCACATATTTTCCCTCTCTCCTTTTCCTTTCCTGCTTTTCTTTTCCTTCCATACTCTCTCTTTCACTCTCTCTCACTTTCAACAAAATAAGGGAGGAAATTCTCTGCATTCCTCTGACTGTGTGTGTGTGTGTGTGTGTGTGTGTGCTTATTCATATACTCACAACCCATTTTTATGTGAATTGGTCTTTATTAGTGTTCAGTTAGTTTAGTAGCGCTTCCTGTCTTTGTTTAGTGGATTCAAAAAACTCATCTAACTATATGAACAAGTAGTTGCGCCTGGGACAGTTCAATCTCTACCAAGCAAATGTACATATACATGTATATGCAAAAACTCAGACTTAAGGCAAATTGTGTGTTTTAAGTTAAAGTACATTATTTGATGCTGTCTGTGCATGTATTTGCATGTGCATGGCGCGTACGCATAGCGAGAGAGAGAGAGAGAGAGAGAGATCATATGTTGCCCTTTTTCCAGCTATTTGAGACCAAAACAAACCACCTTTTGCATTGGGCTGCTACACTGTGTGTGTTTGTCTCTGTTTCTGTCTGAGTGTGTGGCGCAGGTGGGTGGCAGAGAGGGTTCACATCTGCTGCGGCTTATTTATGCCTCTCAGCCATTTATGATAATAATAATTTGTGTGTCTGCACCTCAGTAGACAGGGATTGCAGTAGGTGCCGGTGCCACTGCTCACAGCAAGAGCTGATTATTTATGTACACACACATACACACATTGGATACACACACACACTTCAACAGTAGATACACACACATACGCACAGAGGTTATAATTAATGCAGTGCACATAGGTCATACAGTCATTACCTATATATTGTTTTACTTTGCAGGGGGGTAGTGGTGGTGGGGAGGTCGTGTTGGTTGAGAAACAGGGAGAACAGGGAGCCAAAGTGTTATTTTAGATGAACAAGTACAGGGAAACCATACGAAAGGAGGAACTCATTAAAAACAAACTTTAAAATGAAACTTAAAATGGCCATTTTTATGTTCATGAGGGTCTCTGTCACTTCTCACTGTAGTTATTTTTTACGATCTCACTTTGGGTATGAGAGCTGCATTCAAACAACTCAAGAGTAGAGCAGGCGCTCCTA
>JAOPHQ010006313.1:0-105000 GCA_030340625.1 Merluccius polli | reverse complement strand
TTACAGTTACTATTATTACAGTCAATACTATTGAGTAGAAGGGCTCCAACTGGGACCAAAAGTCATGGAGCTTTTGAAAATCACAACTTTTCTGATCATGAACGTCAGAACTGGTAGAATTGTTGAGTTTTTGACCTTTTGATGGCAACTCTACATGAAACACTACACATGTTGCACTTTAACTCACTTAATGGTCTCACTCTGGTCTGCTTCCACCTGGTGGAGAATACAAAAAGACACAACACGGCATAAAAACACCCATTTCAAAAAGTTCAGGTGTGTGTGTGTATGGGGGGTATTTTATGCCAGCAAACTATACTAAAACGCGTGTACAGCGCCTATGCGATGACGTCAAACCTCTAACGTGTGCGTGTAAATTCCATTCACTTTCAATGGACAGACGAGCGTCACGTAGGCGTCACGCAGACGCTGCACACGCGTTGTTGTGCATACGCCTACGTGACGTGTGCGTGACGGGTGAACTACGCCTCAAATACGTGACGTGAATACCACGCGTGACTGTTAAGTACAATTCTACATGAGCGTACAGCACACGCTGTGTAGTGTTTGTGGAAATCCAATAGCGACGGGTCATTCGTGCCGTGCCACACGTTAACGCAGCGGACGCCTGTGCACACACTCGTCTCAATGTACAAATAATCATTTACTTTATGATGACGAATTTTTAGTTTAACAGCTGCTTCGCTTCACAATTCAAGCAGTCCATGTATTACCAAGAGAGACGATGTGACAGTTTAGGCTAAACTGCACACGTTAAGGCGTCTGAAGCGTTGGCTTTAGTACAATAGTGACACACGCGTTAACGCCTATAGCGTGTGCACACCTATAAAAGGATGCTGAGGTATATCAGGGACTGTACCATTGCTCAGGCGCGAAACTGATGAAGAGGGTGTGTGCATTTACGCACAAGGTACACTGGATCATCAGGACCTGACAGTTATTCATTTCTATGTTCTGCAGCATATCTACACAGATCAGCCTTTACACAGTCTCAGGTTCATACGGGATTGTTTATAAGAAAGCATAAGTTATAGATGAACCCCAAGCCCCATCAAAGCTGTCAGGATATTTTTATTTTTAAGTAGCTGAAATTATTTTAATTATCCCTTTCACCCTTACTATCATTAAATATCAATTCCATATCATTCAAACCTTAAGAGAGAGAGAGAGAGAGGGCGAGAGAGAGAGAGAGAGACTAACAGGTCCATGTAGGCCTAGCTTTTGTCCGTTTGATATTTCGTTTTAACCAAAAAAAACGGGAAAACTGAAATACCGTGTTTTTTTTCTTCTTTTTTTTTACATTTGAAACAAAAAACAATAAACAGACCATTTTTTCCCTTTTTTTTTTTGGCTGCGTTATTTGTACATTGAGACGAGCGTGCACACAGGCGTCCGCTGCGTTCGCACGTGGCATGACACTTATCCGTCACCCCTTCATTTTTGGTGTACTCACAATACACGTGCCTGTACGCACGCGTATTTTTCAGTCTTTATGCAGGCGTAATATACCCCCCATATGTATGTGTGTGTGTGTGTGTGTGTGTGTGTCTTGTTATATAACATCTCAACATGTTTAGACTTTACTTTGGAATGTACTGATCCTCTTATTCTTTTTCTCTCACACACTTTCTTCTCTCTCCCTCTCTCTTTTCCTCTCTGCCTTAAAGTAAAACTGTGTGTGCAGCAGGGATTTTCTTTTATGTTCATCCACCTGCTTGGCTCAGTACGCAATTGCATGCAAATGCATCACTTTACAAGTACTCACTCACTCACTCACTCACGCACACACACACACACACACACCTATTGTCTCTCTCTGTCTCAATATACTTCACTTAACTGCCCCAACCCCCTCTCATCGCCTTTATAAGCCTTTGAATTTGTATTTGTTTCCATTTTTGTGATATCAATTATTTAGGTATGCCTGGTGTCTTCATTGTGTATGCATGCGGCAGCAAGCAAGCATTCCCTCTGAACTTTGTCTCTTAATAGCCACATGAAAGGAGATAGAAAAACGACTCGGAAAATGTGACATGTACGAGGAATCATGAACCCTTTTAAAGGATATTGACTACGACAGCCGTGGAATGGCATGAGAAACAGAGAAACAGTCTGCATTGAGAATCATTGGGTCTCTTGAATGAGTTTTCCAATATCTTGCTTCTCCTTTCCTGAAAGCCAATCCAATCGACCACCGCTGCCAATCAATTGATCATGTCTGAAATTGAATACTGAATGCAAAAAATGACTTACTGACTGTTTATCCACTTTGATAAGTGGTCAGTGAGGCCATGTGAGATTTTAGTGAAGTGAGTAACGTCTTTGACAAGCGCACATTTTCATTGTCAGGCCAACCGTAAAACAGGAGTTCATTCCAAACCTGTTCCAGTCTGTCCCTAAGCCCTATAAAAAACATGAAATGTATTTGCATGCATACCTCTTTTCTCAGTCCCCACTAACAAGCATGTTTAAGACACAAATATTAAGTATTCCTCGTGACTTAACAGTTTTAGATTTACTTTTATTTAGTATTAAGTGTTATTGACATGTCATTTTCTATAAAGAGTGATCAATTAGGGGAATTGTACATACATTTTTCATCCATTAAATGCATATATGCAGTTCTTAGTTCTATCAGTGTTTCCCCTATCTTCATTCAGGGGTGCCGCTCTTAAAATCCTCCCAGAATTATGAGCGCTGCTTTTAAAAGCCTCCCTCTCCTCAGTCTTCAAACGACATCCACGTAGCGTAGCTCCTTAAGGAATAGGACAGTGCGTAACGTAACGGAGAGAGTGTTTGGTTGAGCGAGAGAGTTAGCGGCAGAAAAGTAATGGTGAATGTGAGCAGAGAAAGGGAAAGGTTAATAGTAAGTTGCCAATCTGCCAGTAAATGTACAGTGAAGGCTACAGTGTTAGTTAATTAATGCTGCAGCTTCTCAAGACCAAGAAAAAAATATATTGTATGTTTCCCCAACTGCTGGCAAAGTGAAGGGGGCTAGCCAGTGTTCATTTCGTTAACTACAACTATGAAGAAAAATCTATGTTTTGTTTTCGTTGATGAGACAGGACAAAAATGTTAATGGTGGGCTATCGGACCTTATGCGGTGTGAGATTGGAGCACCAACAGTGTGCTAAACGCCAGTAATGTTAAATAGTCGGCACCAGGATGTTTCGCTAGCCTGCAAAACACTCACACTGGAGCAGTGTTAGCTGTTAGCGCATGTTTTGAACTGTAATTCGGCAGTAAATAAACAGCCGTGTGTCTGACTGTAGATGGTGGAGCTGTTTAATGCAGCGGTGGCTGTTAGCAGCTAGTTCCGCTTGTTAGCAGGAAGGAAGCAGTAGGAACAGGTAACCGGGAGAGCATCTGGCTACTGGCATACGTGTGAGCATTGATGGGTCCCCCCCAACACTGAATTACCCTACCCTTTTCCAGGCCATCCTGGAAAGTGCTACCCAGAGAGGGGGAAATGAATCCCCCCCCCCCCCACACACACACACACAGAATGGCTAAAAGACAGGGAATGGAGAGGCAGAGGTGAATGGAAGGTATACAGAGAAAGTGTGTGAAGTGAGATAAAGAGAGAGGGAGGGCTGTGACGATGACGGGAGAGATGAAGAGAGAGGGAGTGCAAGCACCAGGGAGGGAGTGCATAGGAAAGCTGTTGCCGGCAAAAGGAAATGTTTCTCTGTTCTTCTGTCAAGCTACTTCAGCTACTGTGACATGCCTGGCAATCAGCATCGTGGCCTGCCAAGGTGTGTGTGTGTGTGTGTGTGTGTGTGAAGCTGTCACAGCTGGTGGTGTTTCTTGCTGAGGGTGAAATTGTTCATTTTTGTGCTTCAGTCTAAAGCTGGCACTCTGCATTTCAATGGCGACACACATTTTTCTCATGCGCATCACACCTAAACTCACAAAATCACACAATCTCGCTTACTGTCTCTCTCTCTTTTTAGCCTATATAAGTTGGTTAAATGTTTACTTTGTAGTTTTGTAAAATAAAAAATACACACAAATCACAAGGGAGGGGATTCAGCAGGAACCTCAAGATACGATATTGTGATTTTTGAGTGCCGATACCAATGTATTGTGATTATGTAAAAATTGCGATATGATATTATGATTTTTGTGCGATTTTATCTTTTGTGTGGTTTAACATTGGGGTTCGGGTTCTACAGGTCTGTCAGTGTCTGCCATTGTTTTTCATATAAAAGTTGCTCAACAGAACAGAACCTAGTTGATGCAAATCAACTATAGGCGAATACTCTATAGCGCCCTGTATAGGATGGTACCATTAATATGTTTCCAATTAGATTGCATTTATGTTTCTTACTTTTTGTTTCTTAAAAAAAAGCAAAGAATCCCAATACTCACAGGAATCCATTTCTTTCCCCCCCCACCACTACAAACAACACGCACACGATACGATTTTATGATTTTTGAGGGCCGATACAATGTATGTATTGTGAATCTGTAAATATTGGATTCTGTAAAAAATTGCGATAAGATATTATTAAAAAAAAGTGGTGCAATTTTATCTTTTGTGTGCACACGCAAAATATCTCTTACACACACAGATCATACTTACACATTGCAAACACTGTTGCCAATCAGAATTTCTTTTTAGTAGGTGCAATAATTCCGACTGCTCATTATGTGTCTATCCCATCGTTACATCAAGCCTCTTCATGCACGGCTACACCAGTCCCGTTCCAAAGTTCAAGCTGTGTCACGGCTTTGGGCTGTGTGTTCTTGGAAATGTCTTTTTCTTTCTTTCGCTACTGTTTCAGGGGTTTTCTGTGCCTGTAAGGGTCTTGATTGGGAAATTACGGAACCCGTAAAGGGACATTGGAAAAAAAAAAAAAAATTAAACATTTCTCGTGAGCACGAGAAAGTATCTGGTGCTCACGAGAAAGTATGTCGTGCGCACGAGAAAGTATCTGGTGCGCACGAGAAAGTATCTGGTGCGCACGAGAAAGTATCTGGTGCGCACGAGAAAGTATCTGGTGCGCACGAGAAAGTATCTCCAAACAGACAACAGCCTATTGCATAGGACCTGCATTTCGGTTTGTGTCTCCGTAGGCCTATATATGACAGTATGTCAGTAGACCTGGGACTTCATTACAAAGACATAGTTACTTTACGAGAATGTGTGTGTGTGTGTGTGTGTGTGTGTGTGTGTGCATAGGCGTCGATTACGGGGGGGGGGGGGGGGGGGGGACATGTCCCCACCACTATTTATAATTTGAATTTTGTCCCCACCACTTTTAAATATGTGCAAACCAATTGCGACCGAAAAAATCCCCACATACTCAACCGCAACCCGTTCTCATCCCAACTCGTAATATACCGACGATTTGTCACGCCCCTAGACGTCTGATACTGACGCAAAAGGTACCCTCCCGCATCTGTGTGAAACGATCTGGGTTCTCATAAACCCGTTCGCGGTGGTAAGAGACGAGCAGAGTCCACAGCGTCCATTCACTCCAATAATAACCCGGTCACGGTGATAGATTACGCTAACCATAACCATAACCCTTTTTGGAGTGAATTGTTTCGCAGTAGACTGCGGACGCTGTAGACTCTGCTCTGCGAGCGGACGCTGTAGACTCTGCTCGTCTCTTACCACCGCGAACGGGTTTATGAGAACCCAGATCACACAGACGCGGGAGGGTACCTTTTGCGTCAGTATCAGACGTCTAGGGGCGTGACAAATCGTCGGTATATTACGAGTTGGGATGAGAACGTGTTGTCAACCGAAACCGTCAAGTCTAAATCATGCGATAGGCGCGCACGATGACATCCTCACAGCATGCACACCGGCTTTGTGTGGACTCGGGTCTGCGGCTGAGTCCGCGGGTCCGGTGCTCCCGTTGACAATCACGCATCCCCCCCCCCCCCCACCTCGTTGACAATCGCGCCGAATTTTGTTCCCACTCCAGCCCTGGGGCCTCATGTACGAAGACTTGCGTGGATTCTTGCGTGGATTTTGGCGTACGCCAAAACCCCGAAAATGTCGTACGCACAAATAAATTCAGATGTATGAAAGTGTGCGTACGCATGGATCCGAGCGCGTTTCTTTTGTACATCCCGATCAACGTGGAACTGAGCGCACGTGCAGATGTGGCAAACTCCTCCCTGTCCACGCCCTCATTTAAATATGCAAATCTATGTAAATAGACCCTGGACCTGAGATTCACCTCTATCCGATCAGATAAAACAAGCAAGTGTGGCACAGAGGATATTTATATATTATTGCCACTTACTTAAATGTGTTATTTTATATGCATGGACTTTATTTGGCATTTTTACAGACACCCCCCATTCAATTTTAAGCATTATTATTATTATTATTATTATTATTATTATTGTTATTATTATTATTAAAGGCACGAGACCACCCGCGGCTATATAAACTGTGGACCGGGACCAGTAAAGCCACTGAAGACCGGCCGACTCACTTGTCTTTTTGTTTAATTGATTCTTTCAGAATAACATCTTTTCTAAAATATGCCAACCCTTGAGTCAGCTTGCACTCTATGGGTGTAAACACAAGCATGAACAAAGGAAAGAAAAGACATTTCACAGAGTCCGAGTTGGAGATTGTGGTGACTGAAGTGGAGCCGCGGAGGGAGATTCTCTCTGGTCCCGTCAGCAGGGATCCATATGAAGAGAACAAGAAATGAGTGGGAGCGTGTGTGTGAGGCGGTACATGCCGTGGGGCCCGAGCAGCGCGCACACACACACACACACACACAGGTGAAGAAGAAGTGGTCGGATCTGAAGGTGGAGGTGAAGCGGAGGAATATATTCTATGCGTCACTTTAATGCCGCACACTAGGAAGACCACTAGGTGGCACTGTTTTTGAGCAAATTCCGTAACACTAATAACTCCCGCATACTTTGTCGCACATTCGAAATCGGCTTATGAGCCAATTGTCATCGTTTGCAAGTAAATCCTCGCGTTCCCTAAATACTCGCTCACATCGGATTGCACCATTTGCAAGGTCCTCTAACAACGCTAACGCTGCCATCGGTAATAGGCCTACCATTTTCTTCATCACATTGCGCATGCGTTTATATCCACCCGTATAGTTGCAAACACGGTGAGTGTGTTAATTGTTCATAAGTGTGTCTCTGACGTGCACATCACTCTGATGACTAATTGTTTTTGACATTATTAACAGTTTCCCAGCGTCACCTCTAAGTGTCGCCAAAGGAACAATAGCTGTAGAAACGTGCGTACGCCAGCTATGAAGTTGACGTGAGGCACCGCACATTTCCACGGTCATTTCACGTTTCATACATCTGAACGTGAGCGTGGAACGCCATTTTTTTTTGCGTACGCCACGTTTTTGTGCGTACGCAACCTTCGTACATGAGGCCCCTGGTCCCCACCACTTCTAAAACCCAAACTGACGCCTGTGTGTGTGTGTGTGTGTGTGTGTGTGTGTGTGTGTGCGCGCGCGCGCGCGTGCGTGTGCGTGTGTGTGTGAGTGACGTCAGCGAGGGTTAGCGCTATTAGAGCCATCTTCATCAATAGGCTGTTGTCTGTTTGGAGATACTTTCTCGTGCGCACCAGATACTTTCTCGTGCGAACCAGATACTTTCTCGTGCTCACCAGATACTTTCTCGTGCGCACCAGATACTTTCTCGTGCGAACCAGATACTTTCTCGTGCTCACCAGATACTTTCTCGAGCGCACCAGATACTTTCTCGTGCGCATGACATACTTTCTCGTGCGCACCAGATACTTTCTCGTGCGCACCAGATACTTTCTCGTGCTCACGAGAAACGTTTAATTTTTATTTTTTTTCCAATGTCCCTTTACGTGTTCCGTAGGAAATGCCTCTGAATGTCTTGGAAAGACAAGACGGTTTGCCTCCCAGTGTTTTTGTGCTCGACAAGGCATGATATATTTGCCATGAGACACTGAATATCTTGCGTTGAATTTTGAATAAAGACTGTGGATACAAGCATGTGTATTGTGTGTACCTACACGCGGTATGTTTTTACACAGACAGGTGTCGGGAAATGATGTCATTTTGTGTTGCTTTCTCCCCACTGATACCCTGATAAAAACCTCCAGTAAGCAGTGAGGTGGGCTTGGTGGGAGAAGACATGGGTGGATGTGGCAGGGTCGTCCGGCCACACGCCACCTAAGTGGCTTTCTTTCGGGGCCCTCCGACACAGGACACGGGTAGATGTTGTTCAAAGGTGTTTATTGGAGTTTCAGGCAAGATGTTATTCGCCGAGCTGATGGTACAACATGTCATGACGGCGCTCCTCCTGGAGTGTGTGTGTTGACGGCTGGTTTATCCTGGGTGCCATAATTGCTCTGCACCACAGGTGTGCAGCCCCACCCAGCCAGAGTCCAATCAGACTGACTCAGGCCAGGTGAGGCTGTAAACCAGTCATCAACAACACACACTCCACATACACCCTCCACAGTGGACTACTAGGCAAAAACTGCTTTCAAACTCGCTCTCACTCTGAGCTTCTACAGATCCAGCCGCTAATGCCTTATTATTTTTTCTCTCACGCTTTCTCTCTCTCTCTCTTGGTTTATCTCACTGTCTCTGTCTCTCGCTCTCTATCTGTCTGTCTGTTTGTGTCTCTCTATGTTTATATGTGTGTCTTGTCTCAATGTTTCGCTCTGCTCATTCAATATGAATTAGCTTTTGAAGATTCATTGCCAAAACCTTAAAACCAACATATATGTATTTTGATTGAATGCCCCTATCTACAGTATACCCTTGTATGTGTTTTTCTCTTTTTCCATTTCTCTGTCTTTCTCTCACACACGTGCACACACACACACACACTATGATTCATCCATCTTTTTTTTTCTTATGGTGTGGCATTTACATGCCAGTGTAAAATGTGCTATCCCCAGCTAGTTGATCATTCTTAACACAGCAAACCTGTACACACGTTGCAGTCATCCTACCGACCCCTGTGAGATGCAGAACTAATGGATAGATTACATTTTATTGTTGCTAAATCATTTTGCCAAACGTTGCGTATCATTATAATTGGCCATTATAAAATCACTATAATAGGTCGTCAGAGAAGTGGCAATTCAGCAGTCACTTTGTAGCCTTGAAACATTGCTTCCACATTTCCGTTCTTCTGTTTAGGTTATGATAAGTAACAGTGCATTAAGTATTCACTGGAATCAAAAATATGCTTTTATATCTTATGATTTACTCATATTGGAAACCTGACATTCTAGTTTTACTGTGCAGGTCTTCATGCACATTTTGTGAAAATACCATTTATTAACAACATTTGATCTAATGTTATATATCTGTAAAGGTTTAAAATGGGTTTGCAGTAGACCTTTTAAAAGCCCTTACCATGATCTGTATGAAAGCTTTTTTATAGTCGCCACCTACCAGCCAGCCGGATCGGTCAAATGCACCTACAGTCCAGTGCTGACAGCTCACATAATGCTCTCCTGGTCAAGCTTTATGAAATATGGAGCTGGTTGCTAAGGTAACAAGTCACAACCAGGGGCCCCAGTATATCCAATTAGTCTTTGTTATTATTGTTGTGTTGAGTTTTCTCATATGACATTAAAGCCCACCTACTCTAGTTCATAGTGTTTGTTTCGTCTCGTGTTTCAAAAGTTCGAGCTCTTCCCATAATAAACTAAGTTGAAATACTGTATTATGTAAGGGATAATCACGGAGGTAAACGCCCCTCCACTTCGCGTCAGGGGGTTCTTAGCCCCTGCGTCGTGCATTATCTTTCGATACATGCAGGGCCGACGGACTGCGGGGGAAAGTGAGACAGTCTTGGGGGGGCCCAAGGCAGAGAGGGGCCCATGGGAAGTTTAGTTTTTTGTTTTAAGTATTTTTTGTTTTTTGTTCAAATTTTTTAATTACATAACTACATGTCCTGATGAATATCGATCTAAATGCAAGCTTAGCGTATTAGTTTAGTACATTATTGTATTCCAAAAAAGTGAACAGCTCTAAACACCCCTTGCAAAAAGCGCAAAATAGTTCAGTCCACACAACTGATTTCACAGCTCGATTGTGCATTATGCCCCCAACGTAGCCTTCGGAAGGCTCTCACCGCCCCCTTAACATTACCTTAACCATCACAACTGAATGCCTTACCCAACCCTGTGCGCTGCCTAGAAAGCTTCGTTCGGGGAACAAAATTAGCGATTTCACCGCAAATCGCACCTTGCTTACGGTGACACTTTTATCTGGATGGAGAAGCGGCAACATGTCACAACTACAGAAGTTAAAGTCTGGCTCTCAAAACAGAAAGGAAAAGAAAGACAGGGAGAAAAAACAAAAAGAAGGAAGTCAGGTTCTGACTAATTTCTTTACAAAGAAAGGTGAGCACAAACGTTTAACCACACAAGGTGAAACCCCATTCTTAAAGTATCGTTTTTAAAATGAACAGAGACAAGTTAGCAAGAGCAGACAATAGGCTACACTTTCAATTAAATGAGGCCTCCCTTGGTTAGTATGTTAATGGATAAATAAAGTGTACGGTAGGCTAATATTGCAATAGCAGGCTACTGATTTGAAGCAAGCTAATATTAAATTAATACTAAGCCATTATTAGGCTACTACATGATAAATAATAACCTATGGCATATAGGCTATAGTTAGCCCCAGAAGTCATGACATGACACAATGGCTATATCATCCTAGCTGCCTGCTAGTAAAACTTAATTTGTGAAACAAATTACAGAAACTGTCACAGAAAGTGGACCAGCAGCAACAACCCCCTCATCCTCCTCTGATGCAGACTTGAGAAAAGGTGAGCTTAGTTCAACATGAAAGCAGAAATAAACTATTTCGACTTGAATGACTGTAGCAACAGGGTGTTTTAGTGTGTTAGGCAATAATTAAGATGAGAGGCTAATTAGTTAATTATATCCTTCATGCTCCTACAGAGGGGCCTGCTGTTGTAGATGAAGAAGATGTGATAAAGGATGATGGAAGTGATGAGGAAAGAGAAGAAGGCAGTGTACAGGAAGGTTGCATTCAGCATGGAGAGGAGGATAGAGAGAGGACATTAGAGGAAATGAAAAATAGGCAGGGTGAAGCAGAACAGTTATTTCCAGAGGATCCAGGATTATGGCCAGAGGTGTTAACTAAGCAACAGAGAGAAATAATAGTATGTGCACTAGCAAGTAAAGATGCTGAAGAAAGTAGCAAATTGCCACCTAAAGATATGGAGGGGAAACCATTTCCCATGTATCTTCAATTCGCAAAGTCAGCTAATGGCCGTGCGAAAATCAGAAGAGATTGGCTTATTCAGTGAGAGTGCCAAGGCTTTTTATTGCATCCCATGCCTACTGTTCTCTCATGAGCTGTCAAAGTCATCCAAAAGTACCCTGAACAGCAAGGATGGATTAAAGTACACAAAATGGCACAACATGTACAAAAAATTACCAGAACATGAGACAGGCATGGCCCATAAACAGTGCTATTTGAAATGGAAAAACCTCCAGCACTCACTTTTGACAGCCAGTGGAGTTGATAGTCACCTTCAGGAACAGATGCAAAGTGAAATAGAAAAGAATAGACTGCTTCTGGAGAGGCTTTTGGATGTGACCCTTCATTTGGCATCAAGAAACCTTGCTTTCAGAGGCAATACTGTTGACTTAGATGATGTCCATAATGGGAATTTTCTTGGCACATTGGAGTTGCTGGCCCGTTATGATCACATTTTACATGACCACTTGGAGATGATAAGGCAACATAAAAAAGGAACAAGATTAACACACTATCTGAGTCCTGACACACAAAATGAATTCATCAATCTCTGTGGTGCACGAGTGCTAAATACTATCATGGCAGAAAGGGAAGCTTCCATCTACTATTCCATAATATGTGACTCAACCCCAGACATGTCACACACTGAACAGAATGTCTTATTGATCAGATACACACATCAAGATGGAGAAGTTTGGAAGATAACAGAAAGATTCTGCCAATTTAAAGACTTCTTTAAAAAGACAGGCAGAGAAATTGCTGAGATGATTTGTGAGGTTCTGCAAGCCAGACTGTAGAGGGCAAGGGTATGACAATGGAGCCAATATGTCTGGAAAGGTTAAAGGAGTGCAGGCCAATATTTTAAACGCAAATCAATTTGCTTTGTACTCCCCGTGTGCTGCTCATACTCTCAATTTGGTGGGAGTACATGCAGCTCAGTCAAGCACTGAAGTGGCAGCATTTTTTGGCTTTGTTAATCGGCTTTACAACTTCTTCAGTCCCAGTCCAGAGCGATGGGCAATCCTCAAGCAAGAAACTGGATGCTCACTTCATCGTCCCTCAGACACTAGATGGAGTGCTAAAATTGCTGCCGTAAAAGCCGTGGCCACTTGTTTGCCCTCTATTCTGGTGGCACTGGAATGTGTTGAAAGCACATGCAATCTGACAAGTGATGCCAAATCAGAGGCTAAAAGTTTAAAAACCTATTTCCACACCTTTGATGCAGTGATTTTGCTTACTGTGTGGGTTAAAGTGCTACAGTCAATCGAACATCGCAACCTGATTCTTCAGACAGGTAATCTATCCCTGGATATTCAGGCAGCAAACATTAAAGCACTACAGGAGGAAGTGCAGGCTTTGCGGGGTGAATGGGACTCTTCTTGCAGAGGCCTCGCTTGTAGCCCAAAGCATGGACATCCCCACTCAGTTTCAAAGTGAAGGGAAGCGGAAACGGAAAAGGAAACGTATGCCTGATGAAGAAGATGAAGATGCATATGAAGACAATGCAGCAAACACATTCAGAAATCAGAACTTTTTTGTTCCAATGGATAGCATCATAAGGGCTTTGAGTTCGAGATTCACAACCACAGCGGGCGTTTGTGAAACTTTTGGACCGATTCTGAAGTTTGCTGATATGTCAGAAGAACAAACAAAAGTGTCATGCCGGACTCTTACAAGAGCATATCCAAAGGATCTCACAGCTGGATTCAAGGAGGAAGTTTTGCACCTGAAAAAAATATATCAGGCAACATTTCCTCAAGACCTGTCACCTCTTCAGCTCCTTAATGCCATTTATAATCTCCAACTACAGAGCATTTTTGGAGAAATCTGTATAGCATTGAGGATTTTCTGCACCCTACCCATAAGTGTTGCTGGCGGAGAACGGGCTTTCAGCAAAATGAAGCTAGTCAAAAACTACCTGAGGTCCACCATGTCGCAGGACAGACTGAACAGTCTTGCTCTTCTCTCGGTTGAAAGCCAATTGGCAAGAGCATTGGACTTTAAGGACCTTATCAGGGATTTTGCCAACAAGAAGACCCGTCAGTGGGCATTTTCCGCGACTTGGTTATATGTTTGGGTATGGCGCTGGGGGGGGGGGGGGGGGGGGGGCTTCTGGTGCTACGGCCCTGGATACATGCACACCTCGGAGTGGATTATCCCGCATATACAATGGCCACTTGTGAATCATTAAAAATATTGTTGATTCATATTTTGGGGTAATTCTGTCTCAAAATTACAACTTTTAGCTTGCACTACTTTTTGTGTTCCAGGAAAGAAACAGCAAATGACCAGAGAAATATCTGGGTCTGACTAATGCCTTGAAAACAATCAGTTAACATGAGATTCATATGGAATGCAGACATTACTTTATTACTCCAGTAAACAGAGACGATCTTAGTAATGACATGGCAACGTTACCTTATTACTCCAGTAAATAGAGACGATCTTAGTAACGACATGGCAATGGGAAAGCTTTCTAAACATAGTCCCATCCGAGTCCGGTCCAAGTTGAGTTAATGTTTCGTGTAGCGCATTAATTCAGACCAGGTGACTGCTTATGTTACAATCACGTCATAGCCGTGCAGTTAATTAACACCCCTCCAGCCAATCAGAATCGAGTATTCACCCGGGCCATGGTATAATTAAGCAATATTATACGAGAGGGTGTGCTTTACCATCATTATTGGCATGACTGATGCGGGAGGCGCTTGGCGCCGAGTTCCGCAAGTATCACAGCATCGTGCCAATAATGACGGTAAAGCACACCCTCGTGTAAAAACGGTTACCAACAAAATAAAAGATATAACCAAAATGTATTCATATTGTGGGGCAATTCACTCTCAAAATAAAACACTTCTTGCTAGTGTTATCACCGTTTCTCTGAAAACACATGATGTCTGACTAATAAGCTGGAAAACAATCAGACACACCCATAGACTAATGAAACCTAGTTTACTTCTCCAGCAAGTAGGCTAACCCTTAGTAACAACCTAGCAACAGAGAAGCTTTCTAGTCCCCGTTGAGTCAGCCAGCTAACTTGAGCTAATGCTTTCTAGAGATTGTGGGATTTGCCAAACTGAATAAATACCACACATATAAACACACAACTGCCTTGCCAGCTCAATCTTGTAACTACGATGTCTGCTGAAAAATATATTTTTTACATGGACTCTACTCCTATGGTTGCAGTTTCAATGTTGCCATGGAAATATGTATAGTGATGAGGCAGCACGGCTAGGTATGCCGTCATGCTGATTTGAGCATGGGCTAAATGTCTAGTTGACCAATCAGATTGCTTTGTCAGAACTAGCTGTTGTATGATAATATATCACTCTGCCGTCAAGCTACAATATATTTTTTAGCAATGACTCAACAATGTTCTAATTTGATAATCAATGAAAATACAAATCTATCGGATCAATGATTCATTTGGCACCTTACACATTGTGACAACTTGATAATCCATACAAATTGAATTAATTAAAGTTGATGCTGGTGACTGACATGTAGTGTTGTTTTCGTCAACGAAAATTATGACTAAATATTGTTGTCAACGAACCTTTATCACGTGACGAAAACGAGATGAGACGCAACGAAAATGGTGGTCATGTGACGAAAACTATAATCAAATGTATAATGCAATATTGTTGACGAATAAAAACGGGACTAAATGTGGTTTGAAAATAAAAACTCTACTAAAATATCTCTTCATTTTCGTTGACCAAAACGAGACGAAACGAAATGTTATAACGTTATTTCATTTCGCTTTTATTATTATTTTGAAATATTTCTGTTTCCTGAGTCTCGGGGCTGCATCAGCGCACTGCGAAGACGCAAGCGACGTCACTTCCTCAATCCCCACTCGCGGCAAGTTAAAGGCCTTTAGACACCGGGCGCGTTTTTTTCCTGTGATTAATTCGCACGTAAATATAAGTTTTCTTACTGTTGTTTTTGTCATGAGTACTTTCACACAGAACGCAAATATTACGCGGCGAAAAAGCGCCGTCGTTTTCTTTCGGAAGGAGGTCGATTTTTCTGAGCTTTCACACAGCAAATAAAGAACTCAACCAATCACGTTACAATGTCAAGACAATGGCGGACCTGTTGATCGATTGTGTTTCTCATCACCCTGTATTATCTGATAAAGGCGCTAGCGTCCCCAGAAGGACCTCAAACCGTCCCACTGACATCCTACAATATGTCCGTTCAGCTCCTGTTTTATTATATATTATATTATTATATTATTATTAGCGGAATTTTCATTCTCTTTCTCTACCTGTTAAAATGGGATGTACCCAAAATCTCCTCTTCTTGTGTGGAGTGAGGAGGGCTAGGACAAGATCATCATCACTGGATGATGTTGAATCCATCATGTCTCCTGGAGGATGAGCTGGTGCGAATCTTTCCCAAACTTGTATTGAACAAATGTCGCAACTGTCGCAGATTCGCATCGCTGCCGGTATGAATAGTTTTGATGTGAAATAGGCGAGTATTTTACATTTTCGTGTCGTTTATTCGTCACGCCCCGGTGTGTAAAGGCCTTAAAGCTGAAACAAAACCTGGCAGGTTAGCCATGTGTGTGTACTTCTTACATGTTTGGTGGGTAAAATAAATATATTGTAAATTCAAATCAGAGCGGCTTCCGTGTCTGGAATTGAATGCTTTCTTGAGTCTATAAGGTAACAATAATATAATAATAAGATAACCTTGTTTGACTTGTGAAATGGGTGACTTAAAGAACATTTTGGTTTTGTCTATATACTAGGTACTTGTACTATATTAACTGGGTTAAATAGAATTGCATTACTAAAAAGAGACTAAAATACAATTTTCATTAACTAAAACTAGACTAGACTAAAATGTCATCAGTTTTCATCGACTAAAACTAGACAAAAATAGTCATGGATAATTCTGAGTAAAATAAGACTAAAATGCTCAGACTTTTAGTCGACTGAAACTTAACTAGACTAAAAAGAGTACAAACGTGACTAAAACTAATAAAGACTAAAATGACAGTTTGACACAAAGACTAGACTAAGACTAAAATGAAAACAGGCCGCCAAAAAACAACACTACTGACATGCAGATGTGATCATTAAGGTAAAGAATTTCACCAACATCTACAATTCCAAAAGCCATTGATGTCATACATTTTCACAATGCAATGTTCCCAAGCACAGGTTTACCAGTATAGACCAGGGGGGTATTCCAGAAAGCAGGTTATGTGAAAACTCTGAGTTTGTTAACCCTGAGATGAGGGAAACTCTGAGTTATCCGTTCCAAATAGAGAGGTAAACTTAAACTGTGGGTCTGTTACTGCGGTAACTTACGCTGTGAACCTAACCTGCTCGCTGGCAGGTTTACTATAAGAAACCCAGAGTTTCTACCTGTCTCCTCCCACACGAGGAAGCGGTTAGACATGGATTGCCCATTAATTCGCAATCCGATTGACATCGAAGCCGTATTGATTGGAAATGCTTTACGTCGCGAGAGAATCTTCCGACCCAGATTAGACGTCTTATCATTTCCAGAGGAATATCTTTTCCAATGTTACCGCTTTTCATCCAACAGTATCATTTATCTCAATCACATTCTCCGGCCATATATCACCAACCTCACACACCGCGGACGAGCACTCACATCAGAGCAAACTTTATGCAAAGCACTTCGTTTTTTGGATGGAAGGGCTGTAAGGGACCTAATCACCCAAAATCACTTTTGATTAAAAATAAAATAAAAGACAAATTCACATGTGATTTGGTTCTTCTTTATTCCCTAATAGTACAAAAGCAACAGTCAGGATTTGTAATAGGCTATGTTCCAACCATGGACGTCGCTAGCAATTGAATTGATCCGATCGTAACACCCCCCCCCCAGCCGGTCGTTACGATCTAGCTAAATATGCACCTAAATGAAAATCAGATTTAATTCCTACTTATATTCATAACTATAGGCTATGCTACGATCTTACGGTTAAATGTTACATCAATGGAATAGTACATTCAAACTTACGCGTTGACTCGGGCAGCAATGTTCTTCCATGCCGTCTCTCTCTCCTTCGCTGCTGCAGCTGTGTTAGATTTGCGGCGAAATATCCTACTCGCCGTAGGCCAGCATCAGGACCTCCAACTCCATCGCACTGAAATATGTTAATCTTTTTTTTCTCGGTTGTCATGGTGACTCGTGGTATCGGGGCTCCATTGATGATGGCTTTTTATAGTGGTTGTGCACGTGCGTAAGTCGAGGTTAACATACTCAGAGTTGATTGAACTAACTCAGATCCGCTGTTCTGGAACCGGATACTCAGAGTTTCCCATCTCAGAGTAAGTCAACTCAGAGTTCAGGGATAGACTCGGAGTTTGTTGAACCTGCTTTCTGGAATACCCCCCAGGTCAGTGGAGACCAAAACATTGTCTGCAAAACTGCGCCGTCTTTCTTGTGTGCTGGTGTCCATGCATATTAACATGCCACAAGGAAGGAGCATGGTCGCTTTCACTAACGGCACAAGATGGCATGGTGACCTTGCTGGTGTTAAAGTACCTGGGAGCTGGGTTGTAAAAACATCACTGAAAAACAACTGAAACAAAAAACTTCCCACCTTCAGACCTCTTTTTGTTTCTGCATTTTTTATCTTTTAGATTTCAGTTGCATTTTGTAGCTAGATAATCTCCCGTGCTCCACAGCGTTTCTCTCAAGTCAAGTCAGTTTTTTGTATAGCAGTTCTGAGTGTATTGCAAAGCGCTGAACAGGCTTAAAATACCAAAATAAACAAATATAAAAGTAAATAACAAAAGGGAATTAAAGAAACCAATACACAATAATAATAATAATAATAATAATAATACAAATTGTGGCACAATTGAAGATGAGGTTGAGGAGTCAAGCTGAACTCAAATTGAAAGCTGAGAAGAGGTGGGTCTTCAGCAGCAACTTAAAGGTCTGAGCAGTTCTTATATGAATAGGTAAGCTGTCCCAGAGATTAGGAGCAGCCACCGCAAAGGCTCGGCCGCCTCTGTTTTTGTGCCTAGATCTGGGAACATCTAAGAGCATCTGGTTGTTCGACCTCAGTGTTCTAACTGGAGTATACTTCAGACCTAGCCTAGAACTCTAGACACCCCCTAGCGGCAGCAAATTTATTTGGCAGCTAGGTAGGTCTAGCACGGCTCCGTCGGCTTTTTGGTGCTGGGAACACCAAGTATGTCTGACCAATCACAGCGTGAGGGGCGGAGTCGGAAGCCGGGCTACCATGACGACAGAGTTGTGACGGTTCCGTGTTAGAGGTAAACAATGGCTGCTGCTGCTGGCGAACGGCTGTCTTTCCACTCAGCTTTGGCCGCGACTCTTCAAGACTTGAAGTTAACATTTTATTTGAGAAAATAACAAAGAACGGCACTGAAGTCTTTCCTCGAAAAGAAATATTTATTCTATTATTCTTTTGATTAATTACGTAGTCTGACTACGTCACCTTCTTCGTTGCTCTGATTGGTTGTAGCGCTATCCTATTGCGTGCAGAGGGAACTTGAAAGACAACCGTTTATCCCGCCCACACTGCCAATGGAGCTGAGCCAGACCTTACATCTTTCTGATGTAGGTCTGGCTTGCCAGGCTACTTCAGACCGGCAATATGTCATCCGAGTAGGCTCTCAACACCACGCCCCCCACAAAGATGGCAACAGTGTAAACACTTAAACTGGTTTAAATGAATAAGATAAAATAACACCTTATTAATCCCCCGGGGGAGAAATTTGGGAATAGCGAATAGCGCTATGCCGAAGAGTTGCTGTGTAGTTGGTTGCACCAGCAATAAATCAAAAAAAGGTGATCTCCGATTTGTTCCCCTGCCATGTCCTAAAAAACATCCTGATAGAAGGGCTTTATAGCTCCAAGATATACGAAAGGAGAACGGGAGACTCTAAGATAACAATAGATGTCCGGGTTGGACACCTCTGGCCATTGGGTGGGGTTACTGGACCAGCTTGATGCTGGGAGACTGAAGGGACATGATTGAAGATGGAGCAAATTAATCTTTTCTATGTATCCTGCGCATTCTATGGCAGGCAGAGTGGACATATATTTACTAGACATGGTGTATTTGGGTCATTTATAATTTACTAATTTGTGGTGGTGGTTTTGTATTCTGGTGGTTTTCTATTTGTTTTATTTTGTACTGCTATTTTATATTAAATCTATGATGGTGGTGCAGGAGTGCGGCTAGATGAGCTGGCTCTGATAAAGTTCTCTGACATGTTGCTATTCTATGTTCCTCAGCTCACAGGTGTAGACAACCTAGTGATGGATTTCCATTGTTGGACAAAAATACAATAATACAAAAAACAGCCCCAGGTTACCTTGTTCAGCAAAATCCATTGTTAAGATTTATTGGCTTAAGGTGCGTTTCACTTAAACATCTATTGATCAAGCACAATAGAGAACATGTATACACACCTCTGCATAAGGATTTGTTTGTGAAAAGTCAAATCGACTATAAGGGTTCTTGACGAGTTGGAGAATGGTCTATTATTGAAATGTCAAGGAGGGAAAAGTTGTACAAGGTAGGGCGCTTTTAGTGAGCAAGTTCTGTCAACAAACCAAGTTGTCTTTTATTTTTTTGGCACTGTTGAAGGATAGAGATGGAGCTTGGCTCAGGAGGAGAAGAAACAAATAAAAGCAATAGTCTCATGTGAAATATCTCAGAGTACAGAGCGAAAGACAAGTTACACAGAGAGTGCAAGCATGTATTTCAGAGAGAGAGAGAGAGAGAGAGAGAGGATCATTGTGTCGTTGGTTCCGACGGAGTCCCCCATGAATAAAACAAGACACACTGCCCTCACTCTTTCTCTGCTGTGCCGCAGAGCTGATAAGTATAGCTCATTAGCTTTCTTTCTTTGTCTCTTTATTTCACTTTTTATTGCTGTATTATCATTTCATGATTTTTTTTTCTCTGACTTTCTTTCTCTCTGTCTGTACAAAATAATCAAAGAAGAGGGAAGAGAATAGAAACTGCTGTTTGGATTAAGGGGGTTTTACTGGCAAAGCTGGGTCAGCACATAGCACCTCAGTAGGGAGACAATGGAACACACAGTGAGGCAGACCAACAGGTACCAGTAGTCAGACACACAGGAAGGGAGGGAGTCTGAAGGCCATTCTGGTGTTCAGATACACACATGGATAGACCCCAGATGGCATGGGATGGGATGAAAGGCCATGCTTTTTTGTTCTGAATATCATAAAAAGCTTCATCTCGAAAAACATTCCAACCTTCAACTACACAGAGAATGTCTCCCATGTATTTTGCAATGCTGCAAAGTTTTCAAAGCGTATTGTTCGCCTTTATGGTAAGACGTAAGCACACAGAGAGGCAAGGAAATGAGTAGTGCATTTTGTGGCTGCCAGCATTAACTACAATTTAAAAAATAAAGGCCCTTTCTATTGTTACATTTTGTTGACATTCTAATCTTATTGGGGACTTTATGTACACACAACAACGTTGTTAATTATTGGAGGGTTTCATTTATTTGTTTTTTGTGCACACAAACACACTCGCAAATGCACAATGCCATAACCATAATAATAATAATAATCTCCACAGTAATGACTGTTGTGGACCCTTATCAACCTCTGTATCTCTACAGCGACTAGTTGAAAGGTTGTCATGGCAACCACTTCACATATGTCGGGATGGATTTTGAAATGTTTGTTTGCCATATGTGTGTGTGGTTTTGTCAGTGTGTGTGTGTGTGTGTATATAAGGTGCAATAAAATCCATGTTCAGTCAGGACCACTTTGTCAAAATATGTTTTATTCTAAAGCAGAATATTACATTTGGCGGTATGGCTCTGTTCTGGGACCTCCTTGTCCTTCCACGTGCCTACGTGGAAAACCTTAAGGCAGGGAGAGCACACCTCCCTGCCCTTCCATGTGCCTACATGGAAAAGTTTAAGACAAGGAGAGCGGCAGCAGAGACCCCCCAGGGTACAGAACAGAGCAAGCATCAATGACAATCAGAAAATGACATTGATTAATTAGATACAACATAAAAGGAGGAGCTGGGGTTGCAAAAAGCTAACAGAGGAAGCAGCGAAGATAGGCAGGCTGAAGCAGCTTAAATAAGGCGCCAAGCATGATATTTGCCAATGGGTGCTTGAGGGGGAGTCAGCTGAGCTGTCAGCTGACTGTGTCAGCTGACAGCTCAGCTGGGAGGCGGCTTCGTCTCGGGCACACTGATTTGGGATGCCCGTCTCCACAATAACTGCAAGCATGAATATATTTACAATTATAGAAGTTGCACACATTTTCATTGAAATTGAAGCACATGGGAGTCATTAGTTGAGTCACCTTGGTTTCTTCGGTTTGGGGTTTTGAAAAGGGCTTGGGTGGTTGGCCTACAGCCACAGATCTAGGGCACAGTTTGTGCGAGTGAGAGAAAATTGAGCAGGACAGAGCTTGGTGGCCTGTGAAATGCCTGCTAATAAGAGCCAGGTCGACTACTGACCAGTCCAGTCTTTGGTTGAATCTTTGAATGAACATGGAAGCTTTAGCAGAGAATGATTTGTGGTATTCGAAAAAAAGTGTTCCTCCATAAGAAAAGGCCAGATCTGAAATAATGGCTAGGTATGTGTCCAGTTTGGCTCTACGGGAAGGATACACTTCACATATGATGTCTCTATACACTCCAAAAGCCACATTAAATTCAACCAGAGTTAATGTTTTAGACCAGGGGTTCCCAAACTTTTCCATGCCAAGGCCCCCAAACAGCATTAGCTTCTGGCCAGGGACCCCCAAACCCACCGACAATGCTACAAAATATGAAAATAAACATCTTTTTATCGGCCTCTGCCGGATGTTTTTGTATCAAGTGACGCTGAAGTTTCGAAGGTTTTAAACACTCGTTTGAGAGGGTCTCCAGACAGAGGACGCATTTCGGGCAATCATGGCCATTTTTCTGTATGGCTGTAAAGCCATACTTAATGTATGCTGCCTCATATTTTCGGTTTTTAGTTGGCCATGAGTTCTTAGGTTTTTTTGCAGCAGGGCTGTTGGTCTTCTCCTTCGGTCTATTTGTTGTCAAAAACCTGTCCATTTTGCACTGTCCACTTGCAACCTGTCCACTAGCAGCTGAACTTGAGAATCCAGCGATTACGGCAGATTACGTGTTGTACGGTTCAGGACAAATTTTTTTTTTTTTTTTTTTTTTTTAATTTAAAATTTTTTTGTTTTTGTTTTTTTGCATTTTTTTTCTCATCTTCCCTCCAATTTTCTGAGGCCCCCCTAGCGCCCCCCACTTTGAAAACCACTGTTTTAGACAGTCTGGGGTCACACTCTTTCAGCATCACTGACACATCTCCACAGTCCACGATACGTCTATCGCTAATCTCAGAGCAGAGCAGAGCAGGATTTTTATCAAGTTGACGTCATTACCTGCAAGGATTTGACTTCTGAGATGTGGAGAAATTGCAGCGGCCGGAGGAAAGAATGGAACCCCTCAGCCTGTGGAGATTGGGACTGCACGTCCCAGCGTTCTCCGCGGGAATGTGATGCCGTCGAGGTGTGCTGCAGTGACGTCATCATCCAGCGCCACACCTGTTGGACCATGCGCTGGGCCTGCGTACGGTGAGGAGCCTGCCGGACCATGCGCTGGACCTGCGGACAGTGAGGAGGGAAACATGCCAACAGCTGATGAAGACGTGCCGGCTGAATGTGTTGAACCGGACTCCAGGACTTGAATCCTGGAATTCATGGTGGCAAGCAATGACTGGATGTTGTTCAGGGCTGACACCATGGGGGTCGTTATCGGCCGGCTAGGCGGAGCTGGCTGCTTCTTCTGGGACTCGTGCTCTTTTGGAAGGCGGCGCGGCGGCTGGAGCTGGGACTGCAGCGGAGTTTCGGGAGCAATTCTTTCTTTTCTCTGCAGATTTTTTAGGAACAGAGTGGTTGGAGAGAAATGCGGATGCTGTTTCGGAGCGGATGTTCTCCTTAAACAGCGCAAACAGCTCCTTGTGAGAAGCCCCTACTGGAGCAGTAATGTTGTTTTTAAACAACACTTCCAGGAGTTTAGGCACTGGCCAATCCTCAATGCTGGGAGTATTTGGATTTTTACTTAACAAACGAGAGCTCCGGCGGATGGAAATGACGCTCTCTTCGTTGGCTTCCTCTGCCTCGGATTGTTGCTGAGAATCCATGATGCCGTCGACCTGCCATAAATCCTCATCGTAGATAGACATGGCGAGCAGTGAGGTAAGTAGAAATACGTACACGATGTTACGAGGTGAGGGGCAAGGCAGGAGGGGCAGCCGAGGTCCAGACGAGGGGCTAGGCAGGAGAGGCGGACGAGATCCAGGCGGGGGGCAAGGCAGGAGAGGCAGACAAGATCCAGGCGAGGGGCAAGGCAGGAGAGGCAGACGAGATCCAGGCGAGGGGCAAGGCAGGAGAGGCAGATGAAATCCAGGCGAGGGGCAAGGCAGGAGAGGCAGACGAGATCCAGGCGAGGGGCAAGGCAGGAGAGGTAGACGAGATCCGGGCGAGGGTCGGCAACGGGAGATCAGTTTGGAGAAGAAAGATGGAGAGTCTAGTGCGAACATGTAGACAATCTTGCAAAAAGCTAGCAGAGGAAGCAGCGAAGATAGGCAGGCTGAAGCAGCTTAAATAAGGCGCCAAGAATGATATTTGCCAATGGGTGCTTGAGGGGGAGTCAGCTAAGCTGTCAGCTGACTGTGTATGGTATCCAAGAGGAAGCTAGGGGCATCAGCTGATGTATGTTTATAATAATAATAATACTACATGTTTTTTGAAGCGCTTCTGAATACTCAAAGACATTTACATAAACTCATAAAGCGGCAAAAACAACTATGACTATGATTATGACTAGCTGTGATCATATGATCTGTACTGAGGGCTGAGCCTGACTTCGTGGCCTGCCTGAACTAACGCTATGCTCAATTTTGCAACACTGAGTTGAATTTTAATAAAAGTTACAATTTAGATTGAATTTGGTTAATACCTGAAAAGTAGTCATTACTAATTTCACCCTCATTGTACCAGCTATGTATTTGAATCATTAAGTGGTTGTAGATCTGAGAGCCACAATGGTTTACCTGTAGTCTTTTAAGTGAACTTCTTTTAAGGTTTTACGTTCTCATCAAGTAACAGCACGTTTCACAACTCTTCCCTTAAGTCTTCTTCCAACGGATTTGAGCCGTTAATAATCTGATTTTGCTATCCTATTTTCTTGTAGTGGGTCATTTCCATATTTCCTTTTTTCCCCTCATATTCCTGGATATTCTGTTTGTTTACCCCGGGAGGGGTCCACAGGCCCGTGTGTGTGTGTGTGTGTGTGTGTTCCCACTCGAACATGTATTTCATTTCTTAAAGCTCGACTTCGGGCCACTGAAATTGGATCATCTTACTGGTCACCTTCTATCTCATATTTAACTGTATGCCAATATCTGACAGAGTTCATGGTTCTGAATAAACAGCCATTATATTGTCCTGTCATTTTCCTGCTTTGCTCTCTTATTGTCCATTATGTTTTGGATCTACGCTATTCTGTTCTGTTTAAAGAAAAGCCCTTGCCGATTTCCTATACAAGGATCCAATGGAGAGAGAGACACACACACACACACACATATTAGAGGCATTTTCCATATCTCTTATAGGAATAAAGTGGATAATATGTCAACTTAATAGCCACAGCAATGGACCAGACTATCTCTGTCTGGGTCTAATACTTAGTTGAGGCTGTGAATCGGTGTTCAGATGACTGTACTTTTGCTGTGTTTTGGCTCAGCTCCACTGGACTCATCTAGCTTTGTAATGAGCCTCCCATCAGCTTCTGCATTGTGCTGCTGGGAAACGCTGCCATAACATAAATATAACAACAAATAAAAGAACACAAAACAATCAGTACTGGAAGGTGCTCTACTCCCCTGTTGCGGCTCGTCCGGTGGCTCCATCCAAGTGCGGACAGAGCTTAAATTCTTGATGGCGAGCGCTAACGGCATCATAAATGAAGACATCATTCTTTGTACATTGATTTTTGTTTTTCTGACATTGTGAAATAGAATGTTATTACAATTTTTTGCACATGTCCTGTGGAGCACAGATAGCGGCAAGTTGACGCTATGCTGATGGCGACACAGTGAGGCATTCACAGCAGAGCCCTGGTGTCAAAGTAGCATTGGCACATTCGGCTTCTGTTCAGTTCTGGCCTGTGCTCTTTTTCTTTGTTCTGTTTAAAGTCGGTTCTATTATTTTCGGTTTCTTTTTGTTCCCTTCCCCTCCTGTTCTGTTGTCTAGTCTTGTGCTGCTCTCTGTTCCATTTCATCCTGTTCTGTTCTTTTTTGTGTCAGGCTTTTTCCCCCCTCTGTTTCCTCAATGCCAGAGGAACTTGTCAGCAGAGAAGGAGTTTGTTGTAATATTGGTGGTGACTTGGAAGGGTTGGGATGTAGCAAGTGAGAAAGAGATGGGCTGTCAGGGGAAGAAGCATATGGCAGAGTAGGCATGTGTGGCTAGAGAAAGGGAGAGATGTTGAATTTTCGTCAGATATTTTGTGTGTGTGTGTGTGTGTGTGTTAAGCTCTTCCCTGTCTGCTGTCTATTCAGATATTGCTTTACCTATCCCCTGACAGAAGGCATTTGGCTTAAGTAAAAAATGTATCAGTTCTGTTTCTAAAGCTTACTCCTCAACAAATATAACACTTAACTGTTTCAATGAAAAAACACTATCTCTTTTGGAAGTCCTTAATGTAAGAACTCCAAAGTGAACTAATCTTTTTATTATGTAAATAAATTCATAAAATCAATATTTTTTTGGCCTTTAGCATGCTGGCATAAGAGCGGTACATTTACTGTGCAGGCGAATGACTGCCACCCATTTCAATGTTTCACATTTGGAATGTTATCTTGTAAAGTCAAGTTTAGGGTTAGGGTATCTTGTAAAGTAAAGTGAAGAATAACAGTTAAGGGTAAGGGTATCTTCTAAAGTGAAGAATAACAGTTTAGGGTTAGGGTATTGTGAAGTAAAGAACAGTTTAGCACATGTGACATTTCAATTTTGGTTGTTCAACTGTTGATCTCCTTTTGGAATCAACAGTTCTCGGAACAGTGTACAGTTTACTGAAGATTATAAAGAAATACAGTTTTGAAATGTATGGTTTATTAAATCTTTGGATTTTGAAATTTGGTATGTAAATATAGCTCTCGTCATCTTCTCCTCTTTTGGATGATAACAGGTGTCAGTGACCTTTTGAAGTAGCCTGATGAGTTTGTGGATCTGAACGGGGCAAGTCTCTGTTGAAGTGGAACTCTTCCAATAAAATGTAATCACAACAGACACCGTTTCAGCCCAAGATAAAGGCCAAAAAAGTCATATTGCGGAGAATACAAATCATTGTATATCTTTATCTCTATCATTGCCATTTTGGGCAGGACTGCATACTGGATCAATTCAATGTTTTTAGAATGAACAAATATTTGGGACTGTATTTGGCTAATAACAGTTAAATCTACACAATTTGATTTATGATAAATGTCATGAAACATGAAAAATAGAACTCAAGAAAATGTGTAATTTTCTCACTCGTGCGCGCGCACACACAACACCTTGGCCACAAAATTCAAAAAGCAGAGACCTTGGTGGGCATCTGTATGTGTACTTCTGTATGTGTTGGACTGTTGAATTAGTGCACATATTGAGTCTTGGCTGGGGTTGTGTGTGTATACAGGCTTGGTCTGGTATGTGTACTTGAGTGTACTTGAGTATGACTTTGTGTTTACAGCTTAATTACTTTCTCTGAGTGTTTTTTTGTTGTAGCAATATAACAGTTAGACTGTAATCACTCCTAAACATAACCCCTACAACAAACGCACAAACACACGCACGCGTCTGCCTATTAATAGCGGGTTTCTTCTCTCATCTCCCACAGTTTCCTTTTCCAAAACATACAAAGACATACTCACAACCATATAGAACGACACTCATACACTAATGTGCCTGCTCTCATATTCTCTGATCTTCTTGTGAGAGTGAAAGACAGAGAAACTACAAAGGCTTAGAAATGAGTACACTTCACTTGTTCTTTATACACACACAGGTGCTGCATAGCAAAACCCCAGCCTGTGTGTGTGTGTGTGTGTGTGTGTGTGTGTGTGTGTGTGTGTGTGTGTGTGTGTGTGTGTGTGTGTGTGTGTGTGTGTGTGTGTGTGTGTGAAGCTGAATAGTATTGGCAAGTATGATGCATTTATATGCTTGGAAAAGGAATATCAGTCACAGAAATATATGCGATGGAATAATTCTCAATATGACATAATCTAATTCTAAATAAAGTAGCATTTGTTTATAAAGAAGCACTTCTTGATCCCAACTCAACTGTACAAGAAAGAAATGTAAAAAACTCTGCATATTTAAATGATATAGCTTCATTATTTTAAGCTAGTATTACAGAGGTATTGCATTTTTGCAATATAAACAATAGCACCAGTAATCACTAAATGTTGGGTAGAGGTTGTGTTGATGGTGTGTCATGAGCAAAAAAACAACTAAGACAAAGGGAATAGAATGGCTTGCAGGAAGCAGCAGTCAGAGATTCTGACATGTGGCTCTTAACACATTTCTCCTCCCAGCCTTTAGGGCCTTGGCCAGAGGGCTGGTGATGGAGGTTGGGTGGGGTGTGACCTCTTGGTCTTTTCTTGGCAGAAGTCTCTGCTGCTCCTATCAGCGCTATCCTTAATGAAGCAGTTCATCTGACAAGATAACGTGGGCGAAAGGGGAGCGAGCCCAGGGCCATGCCTGCAAGCTAACATCATTCACCCCTGGGGTAATGAGACATATTACCTTCATCACATGTGTACCATCACCATGGCAACAGAAGGTTACTGTCGAGAATGTATGTGTGTGGATTCCAAGGAACTATTTCCCTAACGGGAGCTATATCCTCCATTAGAAAAATCCAAGTCACCGTGCTGGACGTCGTTGACCTATGATTCCTGTTTGCAAAACAGACAAGCACAAGCCTGCCACTTGGTGTGAGGGCTTTTTTAGCTATAATGTCATATATTTTGTTAATCAAAAACACAATAGTAGAATATAACAAATATTCAAATAGAATAGTTTCCCGAACAAACTTGATCCAGTCCTCTGTCAATAGGTACATACTATTAAATGCTTGTGTATACCTACATACGTATATAAATGTATATGTGTGTACCGATATACATATAGAAATATATATGTATGCCTATGTTTTAAATCCATTTTTATCACACACACACTTTGGATTTGTCTGTCAGTTAGGATGAGATGATTTAAGAATGAATGACAGCCAGAGAAAATGTAAAGGCGCCTGTGCAGCGTAGGCGTTGTGTGTAAGGCTCCGCTGTGTGTTCTGTCTGGGTGTATGACGTGTGTATAATGTGTGTTTGCCTTTGCTAGTGTGCCTCACTTCAGCACAGTCTCAGATGAGAAAAACTTAATATAAATGTCCTTATCTCCTCTCAACCATAACCGCAGGCTCTGACACTGATTTTTAAAAAGGGCACTTTTATTTTTATTGTTTTATTTTCATTATCTCAACTGACTCCATCCCTCTCTCTCTCTCTCTCTCTCTCTCTCTCTCTCTCTCTCTCTCTCTCTCTCTCCCCGTCTTTCTCTCTCTTCTTTCTTTCTCTTCTCACCCCCCCCCCCCCCCCCCTCAAAGCTGTTTGCAGTGGGTAGAATACTGTCGTTAGACAACACGAGTAGTAATATGACATCTGGTTGTCCAGATCATTATGTGTATCTCGACCACGCCAAAGAATTACCTAAATGTATTACATCATGAACAGAACTACCTTCTTGAACCTAATCCTAAACCTGACCATTTCTAACCAAGTATAGCTTACCACCGTTTACCGTTTCTGATCGTTTACTTCAACTTATACCATGGCCCGGGTGAATACTTGATTCTGATTGGCTGGAGAGGTGTGCATTCATTTTCGATACATCCACAGCCAGGACACTAGCAGCCGCATCACTGGTCTTAAAATGAATGCGCTGAACAAAACATTAACTGAGCAAGCTAAAAGTTGTACTTTTGAGACAGAATTACCCCAAAATTTGAATCGACACCTTTATATTTTTAGTGATTCATAAATGGCCATGGTATAAGCGGGATAATCCACTCCGAGGTGTGCATGTATCGAAAAATAATGCACTTTGTGGAGCATTATTTTTCAATACATGCACACCTCGTCTTGGATTATCCCTAACATATTCCTCTGTAACCCGATACTGAACACAACCATAGTGGTAGCACCAAGCATAGTACCAAATAGTTATGACAGAAAGCCCAACAGAGATTGTCAGTTGCAGCAGTTTAAATCCATGATTTCCATGCAGTAGATGAGTTGACTTTGGCTACCTCCGCCAGTCATGTGTTCATGGAGATGAGTTGAAGGACCTTCTTCAATACAACAGTGTGAAGGCTAAAGGCCGCAGTATGCTCGCCGTTCCCAAGCTGTCGCGCGACAATGTGACGTCAAAATGACGTAGATCTCGCCGGCGCGACAGGATTTTAGCCCGGTCGCGCCATGTCGCGCACCACTCTTTTTATTCAGCTGAGCGTGACAAAGCGGAAACAGGAAACTGGACGACTTCGAAGGCACATTATAATGCGCCTTATTTCTAAGGCTTCTTTCTTTATATTTTCTATTTTATTGTGTGGTGTATATTGTTTCGCTAATAAACCGTGGTTTTACGTAAGTGCTGTCTACTGTTGTTGTGGTCAAAGGTGAGTGAAATTACGTGGCTGAAAAACTAGCTCAAAGCGGCAGTAAGTTATAAAATACAATTATATAAAATAATCATTAAGTTATTAAGATAGATGCTTACAAACACTATTCATATGAGAACTGCTGCCTGGACTGTTGATGGCTGACAAGGTGTGGCAGTGATGTAGAATAATAGCAATGTAAAGTAATAGACATAATGCTGTATAGTGAGAGACATCCCGGTGAACTAAACCTTAACTGAATGTCTAATGATGTGTAAGAAATTAAAGACACAGGGGAACCAGTATTAGTAGATCTCTTCTTCTAGTGCGTAGAAATAACAACGTTGGTAGCCTTTCCTCATTTGCGACACCTCTGTTCAGGAGAAGACTGCAACTAGTGTCACGGCCACCAGCGCGATTATAAATAGTTACGGCGCTCCCGTGATGTCACATTGTCACGCGACAGGTAGGGAACGGCGAGCATACTGCGCCCTTAAAGGCCGCAGTATACTGGTACCCCTGTGTCTTCATTAGAATAGTTCACCGGGATGTCTCTCACTGTACAGCATTATGTCTGTCTATTACTTTACATTGCTATTATTCTACATCACTGCCACACCTGGTCAGCCATCAACAGTCCAGTGTATGGCAGCAGTTCGCATATGAATAGTGTTTGTAAGCATCTATCTTAATAACTTAATGATTATCTTATATACTTTTATTTTATAACTTAATGCCGCTTTGAGATAGATTTTCAGCCACGTAATTCCACTCGTCTTTGACCACAACAGTAGACAGCACTTACGTAAAACCACGGTTTATTAGCGAAAAAATATAGGCCTACGCCACACAATAAAATAGAACATATAAAGAAAGAAGCCTTAGCAATAAGGCGCATTAAAATGTGCCTTCGAACTCGTCCGTGTTTCTGTTTCCGCTTTGTCGTGCGCCGCTGATAAAAAAAAAGGGGTGCAACACGGCGCAAACGGGCCAAAATCCTGTCTAAAAATAATAATTTGCGAGATCTCGCAATAATAATTTGCGAGATCTCGCAAAAGTTTTGCGAGATTTCGTAAATTAAAAGTTAAGTCTGCCCGAAAAGGCTTGCGCCTACACGAGTTTATGTTGTAGAGATCTGACGGCGTCTGCCTGAAAAGGCTTGCTCTCGTTTATAAAAGTAATGACTGACCTACGTTGAGACAAAAAAAAGCTTCCTACACGGAAGTTCATGTTCTACATCTCTGACGTAGCCTAGACTAATGTTATGTTTGGTGTGTAGTAATAACCAACACGAACGCGTTACTTTCCAGCAAACATCTTTATCCCCGTCCTTGTATCAACCACATACATTACATGCCTCTCTCTCTTCTTCTATTATCTCCCTTCCCAGGCTGCATAACTATGCCACCTAGAGGCTGTACAATTCAACTGAACATAACTGTATGAGTAACTCAATGCAGTAGTGAACACAACAACTAACTGTCAAGGTGTTAAACTTCGCTGTCAGTGTCTTGAGAGTGTCGGATTTAGACTTTAGTTAGTTTTATATTAAGGATCTTTGGTTTTAGTTTTAGATTGTCGGAATTATAGGTTTTGTAATCAGAGCCATCAGAGCCGTTGCCCCCATAGGAATCCTATGGTTGCACCTGCTGGTAACATATAGGCACTACAACCTTTTTTCTTCTTTAATTTGCGAGATCTCGCAAATTATTATTGTGAGATCTCGCAAAAGTTTTGCGAGATCTCGCAAACATATTGGTTAGATTTCACCAAAGTGACCTAGTTTTTTCTTCTTTTTTTTTTCTTCTCCTTGTCACTTCGGGGGCTCCGTACATATAAAATATATATAACGCCATGTGGCTAGATGTGTGGCACTGTACTGTAAGTGTCCAAGAAGCCTCTCGGACACAGCCAACACCACACCGTGGCATACCCTCTTCGGTGTCGGTGTCACAATTTGATAGAAATGCCATAGCCATCCGTCAGCTATTAGTGAGTGAAATGCGCTGTGAATATGTTTCAAGTTGACTGCGCCTGCCTCTGGATGAGCCAGATTTTACTTCGATTTTACACCACTCCTGGCTCATGTCTAACCAATCAGGGCATCTGTCCCCTGATTAGTTTGGGGAATCCTTCTTGCCTGTCAATCACAGGTGCGTGAAATGCAACACTTCTCAATGGTGGAGAAACGTAGGGAAAAAGGGATCAGAGAGGGAGGGGATGTTTTTTTGGTTGTTAGTAGTTGTAGTTTCAAAATGTTGCTCTCTTCTGCTTTCTCTTTTCAACTCTGGAGTGTTACCTCCAGCAGCTTTAAGCTCATTCAGTTAGAATAGACCGCCGTCCATCCTATTGTAACTCAACGGTTGCTCTCCCCAGACTCCCGTCCCGACTGCTCCAAGGCCCGGTGTGAGGTGCAGTTCTCGCCCCGCTGCCCCGAGGACTCGGTGCTCATCGAGGGCTACGCCCCGGCAGGCCAGTGCTGCCCCCTGCCGTCGCGCTGCGTCTGCCGGCCGTCCGGCTGCCTCCGCAAGCTCTGCCAGCCGGGACACCTCACCATTCTGGTCACCAAGGCAACGGGCCGGCCAGGCGAGTGCTGTGACCTCTACGAGTGTAAGCCTGGTGAGTTGGTCGTTTTTGAAATTCCATGCTCGTACCTTGTAATCCTTCCAAGGTTGTTTTTTTTTGTAAGACAAGGATCAAAGATAAGTGTAAAGACGTGTGTGTGCAGGGCTGCCAGGACAGGGCATCTGGTCAGCAGTCAGCCTAGTGGGGCTGCCATGTTCTGATCAGCAGTCAGCCTAGCAGGGCTGCCATGTTCTGGTCAGCAGTCAGCCCCTTGTAGTCATCAGGCGCACGTCAACAAATGCAGATTGTTGATGGCACAATAGATCTTACTCACCTAGCAGCCATATTGGTAAGTTGGGTGGAAAAACCTTTAAGAATATTTAGGGAAACCATGACTACCCAATCAAAATGTATTCTCTCACTATGCGCTGGGTGGGGAAATGAAATGCAGAACTAAACTTAATGGGTCCATAGTAGTGGAGGTGAATGAGGTCTGTGGGAATCTCTGGAAGCTCCAAATCCAGTTCTACATACAAACTTTAACAGTACTATACTTGGTGTGTGGTTAGGTTTAGCACTTTAATACTGTAGTGCAGGGGTTCTCAACCTTTTGCAAGCTGGGCCCCCCCAAACTGGTTCATTGCAGTTGGGGGGGGGGTTGCGCGCGATCGTAACACACCCCGGACCTACGAGAGGCCGCGGCCCTTCTGGCATCTGCCAGAATGCCAGACGTCCAGTCCGTCACTGGTCCGGGTGGTGTCACAATTGCGCGCACCCCTGCCGTCGGTCGTAGGTCCGGGGTGGATTACGATCGCGCGCGCACCCCCCCCCCCCCCCCCCCCCCTGAACCGCCACTGCTACTCGCGCCCCACTGGTTGAGAACCACTGCTGTAGTGAGAAGCGAGAGACCTAGACCACAATGTTCCCAAGCGGCCTATCAAATTGTTGCATACCTGCTTTCAATGTCTGGATGGGCTCTCTCTGTAAATGTAATTGCATTGGCTGCAATGATATGTTAAAGTACTCCATATTTCCACAGATGCATGATGCAGGTTTACAATTTACGACATAACAATCTAACCAAAGTTGCGCGTTTTTGTCTCCAGTCTACAGTGTGGACTGCAGTGCTGTGGAGTGCCCTCTGGTCCAGCAGGGGAACTGCCCACCAGACAGCTACGAGACTCAGGTCCGACTGACAGCTGACGGATGCTGTACTCTGCCTACTAGGTAAGAAATAAACTAAAATGTTCAGAAAAACAAATTGATAATTTATTGATAATCAATAGGAGCTTAAGCTTCTATTGATTATTATCTATTGAACCTTCTATTCTTAATCAGTAGTTGGAAAGGCAAATCAAGTCAGAATCAAATGTATTGTATGTGTGTAACATCAAACTCAGTACAGTACAGTTTCACTGAATAAGTCAAGATGAGTCTCGGATGTTTATTAGCATTTTTATGATTTATTTTGTGTGTAACAGTGTTGGCTTGTCTACCTGTTCAGTGAATGAATGTGCAGGAACTGGCTATGCTATGCATTGAAATTACCAAAGGGTAAAATTTCACTTTCAAGTGTATAAGGCAACATTTCATGTTACTCTAAAACATATCGTATAAAATCAGGTATTGAAAATTGTTGAATCTGACTAGAATTGATATTGACTACAAAAATGAATGTATTAGGAGGTTATGTTCACTGCCTCTAAGCATCTTCTACCATAAGACCACCGAAGTATTAATTCAGCTGTAATTCACTTGAAGACCATGCAGGAAGTCTAGAAGCAGAATAGATAAATATTTATCGAGTTCAACAGAAAGAGCTGCTGATAAAGCAGCCTGAATATTAGCTGGTGAGAACTGACATGTGCAATAACTACCAGAGACTAGTGTGTGATTCAACAAGCACAGCGTCCGCCCGGCACTGTTGCTTTTTCTACTGACGTAAACGTAAATGCTCCCTTATTGTGGAATGAAAATGAATCATGGGTTATTGTGTGTACATGTGTGTGTGTGTGTGTGTGTATGCGCGCACACAGGTGTGAGTGTCTTCCTACAGGTAGTTGTGTCGTTCCCTCCTGTCCACCGGGAACCTATCCTCAGATGGTCGCCAACAGCAATGGAACTCCAGGGAGTTGCTGTGACCACTACCAATGTGCTAATGGTGAGTGAACAAATCCCCCCCACACACCCACACACACACACACACACACACACACACACACACACACACACACACACACACACACACACACACAGTGGTAGTGGTGACAGTAACAGGATACATGGGTGCACAGTCTTTTACATATATGTGCCAGAACCCCTAATTGTAAATATAAACACATGAATGGGTGGGGTTCATTTGATGTGAATATTATTTGAAGTAATCCCAATCTCAATCATCTCACAAGCCTCTAAAATGGGTGATGCTTAGTGTTTCAATTTTGTCTGGTTACGGCATTAGAAATGCTGCACTATTTGTGCCTTTTTAGCAAGATGGCTAGAGAGTGTATTTTCTCTCTTTTGTACAAAGAGTGCAGTTAAACAAACAAGTATGCTGTGTGGATTTGCAACATAACAGATCCCAAATAACTTAAAGTCCTTTGAAGTAGTGAGGTAAATATTGATGAGAGAGCAGTGAGGAAAATATTGATGAGAATAGTTAGGTAGAAGTAGTGAAGTAAATATTGATGAGAGAGTAGTGAGGTAGAAGTAGTGAGGTAAATATTGATGAGAGCATAGTGAGGAAGAAGTAGTGAGGTAAATATTGATGAGAGAGTAGTGAGGTATATATTGCTTAGAGAGTAGTGAGGTAGAAGTAGTGAGGTAAATATTGATGAGAGAAAATAGTGGCAGAGAAACAAGAGGACCAATGGTGTAAGAGACAGCAGGTGCAGCACTTATGACATCATCAGTCAAACAAACATCTATTCATCGCTACGACAACTCTGTCACTATGGCAACATGCTGCACAGAGATCCAGCAACAGAGTGTGTGTGTGTGTGTGTGCGTGTGTGAGAGAGAGAGGGGGAGAGGGAGGGAGATGTATAGAGAGCAGAGAGATTGAGAATCAATAGAGAGCAGCTGTAGGGTGCATCGCTCCGCAGTCATGATGGCCAATAATAATTCTGTCTGACCCGACCCTATTGGAATTCACTCAGGAGCCCCATTTGCACCTGCAGTTTAAATCATTTTCTGATTCTGTGTTCAGAAGCCATTGGAGCTTTCTCAAGAAGAGGAGGGAAAAGCGGGGGGGCTCCAGTCCCTTGTTGTGACTAACACTAATAATTAATAATAATTGATAGGATTTATATAGCGCTTTTTTGGAGGTCACTCAAAGACGCTTTACATCACATAGAATATACAGTACGTAAAGAAAAGAAAAACAGGAAAACAAGATACAAAACAAATTCAAAATGAGGTTTGGAATAGAGTCAGGTGTGGTATGGGTGGGGTCAGGGGTCACATGCTTTCTTGAAGAGGTGTATTTTGAGTTGGCTTTTGAATGAGTTTATTGAGTCTGAGTTTCGGATGTTTGGGGGGAGGGAGTTCCAGAGGGTTGGGGCAGCAATGGCAAAGGCTCTGTCTCCTAGGGTGCGGTGCTTTGAACTTGTGATGGGGGTCAGAAGGTTGGTGTTAGATGATCTGAGTTGGTGAGTGGGGGAGTGACGTTTAAGGAGGTCGGTAAGGTAGGGGGGGGCAAGGTTATTGAGGGCTTTGTAGGTTATGAGCAGGATTTTGAAATTAATTTGGTGCTGTATTGGGAGCCAGTGAAGTTGTTTGAGGACGGGAGTGATGTGTTCTCTAGAGCGGGTGTGGGTGAGTAATCTGGCAGCAGAGTTCTGAACATATTGGAGTTTGTGGAGGTCGGTGGATGATGATGATTTCCGATTTATTGCAGTTGAGTTTGAGAAAATTGTTGTTCATCCAGGTTTTTATTGCAGTAAGACAGTTTGTGATGGTAGAGAGAATGGCAGGAGTGATGGTTGCTGTGGAGATATAAAGCTGGGTATCATCGGCGTAACAGTGAAATTGTAGTCCGTGGTGGCGTATGATGTGACCAAGGGGAAGAATGTAGAGGATGAACAGAAGGGGACCCAGTACGGAACCTTGGGGGACACCATGTTTGACTGGGGTGGTTATGGATTTGCAATTATTGATGGAAATGAAGTGGAAACACTGATGTGTCTTCCTGATTGTGTCTGCTTCCAAAAACAGTCAATTGGAAGTCGATTTAGTTTTTTTTTTCCTACACTACACCAAAAAATATACACTTCCGGTCAGAGGTTCCTAAATCTTTATTTTCCACCCACCCCCCAGCACACACACACACCTCATCCCTGACACATCTATTACTTGTCCACACTGCCTGCTGCTGTCGCTGTAAAAGTTAAATGTCGCAGAGGCAGAATGTTTTTTGCTAAAGGCTTAACTGTTTGAGCACTTTCTTTCTTTCTGAACAGAACACAGTGAGTTGGCTAGAGCCACTTGAGTGATTGTACAGCCTCAAAAAAATACAACAAATAAAAGTTGATGATTTGATACCTTCGTATCAAATGATCAGGAGGTTGTTGTCGCTGCACCACGTGGTCAAAAGGTTGACCTCCTTCCTGTAGTGGGTCTCGTCGTTCTTGGTGATGAGACCCACTAGAGTTGTGTCATCCGCAAACTTCACCATGTGATTGGTGCTGTGAGTTGGTGTGCAGTCGTGAGTCAGCAGGGTGAAGAGCAGGGGACTGAGCACACAGCCTTGTGGGGCCCCTGTGCTGAGTGTGATGCTGCTCGAGGTGTTGTTGCCGACTCGTACTGCTTGTGGCCTCTCGCTGAGGAAGTCCAGAATCCAGTTGCAAAGGGAGGTGTTGAGCCCCAGCTGGTCCAGTTTACAGATGAGTTGTTGTGGGATTATGGTGTTGAAAGCTGAACTAAAGTCTATGAACAGCATTCTCACATATGAGTCTGCTTTTTCCAGGTGGGTGAGGGCTGGGTGAAGAGCAGAGCAGATTGCGTCCTCTGTGGAGCGTTTGGTCCGGTATGCAAACTGAAAGGGGTCCAGGGTGGGGGGGAGGATGGACTTGATGTGAGTCATGACTAGTCTTTCAAAGCACTTCATGATGATGGGGGTCAGTGCCACAGAGCGATAGTCATTGAAGCAGGATGGAGCCGGTTTCTTTGGCACAGGTATGATGATGGAGGACTTGAAATGTGATGGAACAGCAGCTTGACTCAGAGAAGTGTTGAAGATATCCGTGAAGAAATCCTTAAGCTCCTCTGCGCGTGTCTCTGCTGTCCTTGAAGTGGCTGGTGATCTTTTTTGAGTAGTCCTGTTTTGCCTTCTTGATGCCACGGGACAGGTTGGCCCTGGCTGTTCTCAGGCCAATTCCATCCCCGGCTCTAAAGGCTTTGTCTCTGGCCTTCAGCAGCCGATGGACAGCCACTGTCAGCCATGGCTTCTTGTTAGCCCGGGTGGTGATGGTCTTTTTGTGGGACACATCGTCTGTGCATTTGCGGATGTAAGAGAAAACAGTGTCTGTAAGCTCTTCATTGTCTGTGCGGTTGTTGTGTGTAGCTGATTGTTTGAACATGGCCCAGTCCGTTGTCGCAAGGCAGTCCTTAAGTGCCTCCCTTGATCCGTCTGGCCACACTGTGATCTCTTTACGAACTGGTTTTTCCACTTTCATCCTGGGCCTGTATGCTTGCATTAGCATAACAGTGATGTGGTCAGATAGTCCGATGTGGGGGAGGGGGGAGGCCTTGTAGGCTCCTTTGTGTGGGGTGTAGACCAAGTCCAGGATGTTTTCCTCTCTTGTTGGGAAATTGACATGCTGATGGAGTTTTGGTAGGACAGTCTTGAGATCAGCATGATTAAAATCTCCAGCAACGATAGTAAATCCCTCTGGGTGTGCTGTCTGTTGTTCGCTGATGGCCTGGTATAGTTCGCAAAGTGCCGCATTCCTTTCACTGAGGATGGAGGATGGAGGTTGGCGGTATATAGACTGCGACCAACAAAACCGCAGTAAATTCTCTCGGCAGGTAGAAAGGACGGCACTTTATGATCATAAACTCCGCCAGTGGTGAACAGTGTCTGCATACTACCACAGCGTCCTGGCACCACGCATCACGAATGTAAACACAAACCCCTCCACCACGATGTTTACTCCGTTAACGAGGGCTCTGTCCGCGCGATAGCATGTTAGCTGCTCAAGTTGTACAGTGAAACATGTTTCAGTGAAAACAAGCACACAGCAGTTACTCACTGTCCGATTCGCTGACCTCAGCAGACGTATGTGGTCCATTTTATTTATATTAAACACTGTCCCTTAAGAAGGTTAAAGTAACACGAAACACTGTCTCTTATGGAGGTTAAAGTAACACGAAACACTGTCCCTTATGGAGGTTAAAGTAACACGAAACACTGTCCCTTATGGAGGTTAAAGTAACACGAAACACTGTCCTTTATGGAAGTTAAAGGAACATGAAATAGGCTGTAAACATTTCTTATATACTTCACTGCACACATTCTTCACAGAATCATTTTGAAAATGTATGATGATATGAAGTGATGATGGGCAGGTGTGTGTGTGTGTGTGTGTGTGTGTGTGTGTGTGTGTGTGTGTGTGTGTGTGTGTGTGTGTGTGTGTGTGTGTGTGTGTGTGTGTGTGTGTGTGTGTGCGCGTGCGTGCTCCCAAGGAGACACAAACGATAAGCACCCTCCTTTATACCTGGTCTCAACATTGTAGTTGAAGGAAGCTTGGAGTAGATAGAATTATCATAAAAACACACAAGTACATTTTTTACTAATGCACAAAGTTCATATCATTGACTCTTCGGCCTCCCTTTAGAGTGCTCTTTCTCTTAAGTCAATACACACACACACACACACACACGTCTCTTACTTACTTAACTATGCCATAAAAGTTTGATGCAGAGTCCTGGTATTTTAAGTAAAGCTGTCAAAAGTTGCCCAGCTTGGACACACACACACCACACACACACACTTGCAGAGCCTTTGTCTGAGTGTATATGAAGGTCATGCAGATTGTTAGATGACTAACAATCCCTATGACATAAATGAGCACTTCCTAAATCCTTTAGGAAGCGCACATACACAATCTCACACCAAGGTTATTATCATTAACGAAAACTAACGATATAACGAAAACTAGGTGTGAAGAAACATTTTCATTAACTGAAATAAAAATAAAAACAAGGCATTTTATGTACTGTTGTAGTTGTTGTGTCCAGTTAAATTGTTCTGGTTCATGACACACACACTGACGCATCTTTTATAGTTCTCTTTTGTGGATGGTTGTTGATCTGTCCCCTTTGATTTGTTGAAGTTTTATTATACTATTATATTATACTATATTATTTCTAATACTTTTCTCACCCCTGACAAATACCCCATATTACAAAAAAGACTAATGGATAAAAACTAAACTAAAATTTAAAAAATAAGCAAACCCGCTTTAAACTAAACTGAAATTAAAATCAAAAAGTCAAACGAAATAAAAATAAAAACTAATGAAAAATGCTAAACTATAATAATCTTGTCAGACACAGACACACACAATCTCACTCACACACACACACACAATCACAATCACACATACACAGACATACTGTATATGAGCACCATCAGCAGCACATGCTGATTATTCGATTAATCTACAACCTTCTAGACCCACCATCAGTCATGCTACAAGACTGCATATGGCCCTCTTCATGGTAATGGAGTCCCTTCATGCTGCTAGAGCTGCATCCCTCTCATCGGATTTCATTCTCAACCTGTCTGCTGCATTCAACACCGTGAAACACCAGATTCTCCTCTCCACTCTCACTGAACTCGGCATTGCTGACTCTGGACTATCCTTCACATCCTACTTGTCGAAACACACATATCAGATCACATGGAATGAGTCCTTGTCCAAATCCTGTTCTCTTGACACTTGGGTCCCCCATGGCTCAGTACTAGGACTTCTTCTGTTCTCCCTATATACTAGATCACTAGGCTCTGTTATCACATCACACGGTTTCTCCTACCACAGCTATGCGGACAACACTCAACTATTCCTCTTCCTCCCCCTTGGACACCCTGATTGCAGCAGGCATCTCAGAATGTCTGGCAGACATCAGCACATTGACGAGGCATCACCTGAAGCTCGACGTTCACAAGACCGAGCTTCTCCTAATGCCGGGGAAAGCCTGCATGACTCACATGGACTTGCAGGTCACTGTTGAGGGCATTGAAGTCTTCTTCCCCAACCACGAGGAACCTTGGCGTGGTCCTGGACAATCAACTGCACTGCCAACATCACTGCAGTGTTTTTCTATGTGACCCCCCCCCCCCCCCCTCTTCCGTGACCTCCACTGCCTCCCTATTGTAGCTTGCATCAGATTTAAGACAATGGTGCTGGCCTGCAAGGCTGTCCATGGAACAGCCTCCCCTTATCTCCAAGCGTTAGTCAGATCCCACGCCCCAGCTCGAGCGCTCCGTTCAACTACCTCAGCTGGACAGCTGATACCGCCATCGCTAAGAAGATGCAAAGGTCGATCAGCTAAGTCACAACTCTTTTCTGTTTTGGAGCCGCAGTGATGGAACGAGCTCCCTGCCGCTCTTAGGACAGCAGAGTTGCTCACCAGCTTCCACAAGAGACTCAAGGCTACAAATAAATAAAATCTCTTTCTTATTGTATGTTTGTATGTCCTGACAATTAAATAGTACTTGGCATCATACAGCATCTTACCCTAGCTATCCATGCTGTACACCAAAAAGGATAGCTAAACCTAGCAATTAGAAACTTGTTCAATTGAAATCCTTGCTGTACCTACAGTGATATATTGTTGTTTTACTTTCTACTGACAAATGGACTTATTGTAACTCACTTTGGACACATTTGTCTGCTAAATGTAAATGTAAAATCAAAATTTAAATATTCCCATATGGTGGTTAAGCCCTTCACAGGGGAATCGTGTTATGTTAACTTAATGAAAAGTGGTAAATGCATCATTAATATTAGTAGTATATTAGTCTATTAGTAGTATTCATAGTCATACTTGTATTTGCTCTTATCAAATAATTCCAACACGAAGTACATCTGGTCAGAAATCTTTAACAAATGTTATAGCACACAACCCATGACTATATCAAAGTCAAATTTAAGAAAAATGACTGCTGATTTTGAAGAAAAACTACATTCAATTTCCATTGGCTGCTCACACACTGGGTTGCAATTGGGAGTGAGGGTGTAAATGTCCTTTGTTAACAGCCCAAATGTAAATGCTCAGGGAGGGAAGATTCTAGTTTGAATGGGTGCCACAGATATTTGGAGCCAGTGTTTTAGAATCCTGACAATATGTACATACACAATGTTGCTCCCAAACACATGGCGAGTACACAAAGGTTTCACAAATACATGTCAATTTCAAGGCATGCTTTTCAAGGCAGAGGAGAGGAAAGGAGTAGAGAGGTACAGGGAGAGTGGAAGAACGAGAAGAAACAGGGCAGATGGAAAGACAGAGTAGGAATGAGAGAGAGGGGCACACAGAAAGACATATGAGTAAGGGAACTGCCCAAGGCAGAATCAGTGAAGGGACCTGCATCTCATCTTTTAAAGAATTCTTTTTTGCATCTTTCACCACCCCCACATCCCTCCCTTCTCAATCTTTTTTGCTCTCTTGTTAAGACATATTTCACTTTGATTAAAGTCTTCCTTAACAGGATTAAATGTAATACCCCACCTCCTTCCGGGCTTCCAACAAGATGGCGCGGCTGTGTCTAGACGCCGTCTTGGCAGCTCCATGGAGATGTGCGTTATTTTAATAATTGTATTTATTTACTTCTACACAATATACACATCAGCACTAACAACTTATGACCGCAACACACTTCTGGAGGAAATAAACTTTTGCTTAAAACAATGTTTTTTTGTACACTTTTTCCATCGATCTGGCGTGGTTGGCAGAGATCATACAAGTGAGCCACAACAACAACAACAGTGGAGACGTGTCTCCAGGGAAATGAAGGAGAAAACAGAGCGGTATTCGGAACAGACTGAGAGCTCAAGCCCACCGTCCACCTCTGCCCAGCATCCTTCTTGCTAATGTCCAGTCTCTGGGAAATAAGTTGGATGTTGTTAGGGTGAGGATTAGATTCCAATGGGACATAAGGGTCTGTAACATCTTTTATCTTTGGTGACATGGCTGACCCCGCTGGTGCCGGATCGAGTCAAATGCCTAACCGAGTCCACCTTGATTTTCCGTGCCGACAGAACGGAAGAGTCAGGTAAATCTAAAGGTGGAGAGGATTGCTTCATGACTAACTTGTGCAACCCCAAGGACATTAAGACTCTTTCTCGTTCCTGCTTGTCAAACCTGGAGCATCTGATGATCTCATGCTGTCCATTCTACCTTCCCTGAGAGTTCAGCTCAGTTATCACATCCATCTACATACCACTACAAGCGGACACAGATGTAGCACTATTGGACTTGCATGATGTGTTATGTGCTATGGTGGTGGCTTTGGACTTTAATAGGGCAAACCTTAAAAAAGTTATGCCTAACTTCCATCAACAAATTATGTGCGCTACCAGGGGGAAATAACTTTGGACCAGTTACACACCATTCAAGAGAGGCTACAAGGATGATTTTCTCTCCCTCGGTTGGGCCAATCAGACCATGCTGCCATTTTCCTGTTACCGGAGTATAAACAAAGCACATATAGGACAGGAAGCAGTAGTGACGAGAGACTTAAAGCAGTGGTCTGACCAGTCAGAGGTCAAGCTACAGGACACTCTGAGTGACGTCAATTGGGACATGTTCCAATCCAGTTCCAGTGACGTCAATGAATTTACAGATTTTGCTACAAGCTTCATAGCAGCGTTAGCCGACACCATCGTCCCCACAGTAAGAGTTAGGTCCTTTCTTAATAAAAAACCAAACCAACATGAGCGAGTACAAGGCGGCGTCCTACGGACTGAGAAGGGCAGTGAAGGATGCTAAGAGGAAGTAGATGTAGAAGTCGCAGATGAAGCAGCGCAACACCAGACGCCTATGGCAGGGACTACAGACCGATATATCAGTTGGCTGATATTTGTTTTACAGAGTTACATCGGTAACGGAGGAAGTTCCATTGATATAGGGCCAATATAGTCTCCTTAAATAGCACATAAACAATGTAAGTTGCAGGCCTAATACCACCAGATGATCTGAAAACATATCGGGGTTGTTCACAAATCATGTAATAGTGGTGTTGCACCACCATGCTCCTTTACAGCCCCACCATGTAACATTTAAAAATAGGGCTGTAGTTGACGTCATTGTTTTTTCCTGTTAAATGTCTTATTATTATTATTATTATTATTATTATTATTATTATTACTATTATTATTATTATTATTCAAATACATTTAGAAGTTTTATTTTAATAACGCTTCAAAAAGCAAAACTACAATATCACGAGTAGGCTAAATGCTGTGTGGAGGAAGTCGGTGGCTTTCGGATCCCCTCTTGGTCAGAGTCCGACTTGGTTACGGAAGAGCTTCAATGTAAGCGGGTTGCACACCAGACGAGCCACGGGGGACACGTGTGTTGATAGGTCAGGCGGTGTGTTCTTGAGCACGGCAAGTTTAAAACACAAAATCTGCCACAGCTTAAAACATTCTGGCTTTTTGGACTTTACTGGGATTTTGATGTAAGGAAAAGCGGGGGGTTTGGGTGTAGTAAAGGCTAATAAAACTAGTCCTTCTGCTCCTCCAGGACTTATAACACTGGCAATTTTCAACATAAGCAAAGAAATGCTCGTAATCCAGTCTGTGTTTGTCTCCGTTTTATCCCGTTCTCTGTGACATGAGTCAAAAGGTTTTGGAGGGAAGTGGGTGAGGTCTGACAGCGTTAAAACCCAGCCTCACAAAAGATGGGGACTGCTCGCCAAGTCTCAGCAGCAAGTGGCTGTCACTAGTTCTCCAGGAGGCTTTCCATTGGTCAACACAGTCATTAGCGGTGTTGCCTCGCAGCTGGTGAGAATGGAATAGATTCCCATTTTGTGTGTGCCTCAACACAACATCTAGCCCAAAAGGAGGTTTTCACTCATTCTCTCTCCAGGCATCTTTCAGCCAGGATGTCTTTTAAGACCAGTGACACAGTGGGTTTCCACCTGGAGTCTCTGATCAAGGATTGGGTTACCGTACATCTTGCAAGACTATCTGCAGTCTATGTGACAACAATGAAACATCTGTGTGAAACCCTACGGGGGAATATATGTGCAAGTGTGTGATGTAACCACGATATCCCTCTTACGCTGGCTTCACACAGGCAGTAGTATCATTCCGCTATACTTGGCCACATGCAGCGAGAGAGTGCGATTGCTTGGAATACTCTATTTGTTATGAGCAACTATTGTTCAGTAATGTTAATAAAACATACACATTTAAGTATTATTAAAACTTTATTGGCGTATCTTTGTGAATGATTGGGTACATTGGTACTTCAATTATAAGCTATTCTATTGTTCCAAACAATCAGATATACAGTATGTATGTGCAACATGAGAGACATCTCATAATGTGCAAATAAGTAGTGCTTAACACATCAAAACTTTTAGGGCCCTATCTTGCACTCAGTGCAATTGACTTTGTTCACTGGCGCTTGCGGAATTCCTATTTTGCACCCGACGCACATTGGAATTTTCCGATGCAAGGCGCAAGTCCTTCACTTGGGGAATGAACTTGCGCTCCGGGGGCGGTTCAGCGAAAACAGGAGGCGTGTCCCGGCGCTAACGTTCCCTGGTGCTATTCTGCACTTTCACAAAACAATAGCGCCACAGACCAGAAAAAACCTAGTTTAAAGTCAGTGGCGCTTATTCAGACGCTATTTTAAGGGCGCTTGGCCATAATCAGGGTGGGGGAATGCGCGATTGTTGACGGTGGTGGGGGGGGGGGGGGGGGGGGGGGGGGGGGGGGTGGGCGGGGGGGGGGGGGGGGGGGGAATGCGTGATTGTTGACGGGGGGGCCGGCTCAAACATAATAGTACACCAAATAAAAAAATATAAAATAAAATAAAAAAATAATTACGGCCGGCCGGCTCGGCCTGAAATCGTCCGGCCGTTGGGGAAATCTCCCGAACCTCCCGACGGCCAGCCGTCCCGATGGCCATAGTGTAGTGTGTGTAACGTGCATACACTTTGCTTCTCTCATCTACAAGGAAGCAGTTCCCATTTTTACATATGTGAACAAATAGGCATAAATCTAGCGTACACAGTTACCCAAAAATATTCAGGCTAATAGTAATGACGGATCAAATTAACCTGTTTGACCAATAGTCGCAAGACACATATGACACCTTTTATTATGCCATCAACAGCGCGTGAAATGTTTTATAATCGGAAACACAGAAACACGAAGCCGTGTAACTGAAAGATATTCGGCAGACTGAAAATGCGCTTCAGCTTATTTGACAGAAGAGCTCATCTATAAGCAGTGCTTGAAGTGGGCCGGTACGCACCGGCACTTTTTCTTGCGTACTGGCACTTGTCACAGGCTGCCCCCCCACCCCCCTCGTCGGTCGTAGGTCCGGGGTGGGTTATGATCGCCCCCCCCCCCCGGTCGACAATCGCCCCCCCCCCCCCCCCCCCCCCCCCCCCCCCCCCCCCCCCGTCGTACGCAGTACTGACACTTATTTTTTTCCACTTCAAGCGCTGTCTATAAGCAAAGTAATCTCGGTCTACATTGCAAATATATCATCATGCATTCATAACCTCGTGATTCAGTGAGAGTGAGGCCAAAACATCGGAAAGTATGTCTTTGTGACATTTCTTCATTTACATTTTGTCAACGGAAAATGAAAAGCTGAAAAGATTTAAACAGAATAACTAGCCTAATTATTTTTCCCTCTGATGGCCATGCGCGCGCTACGGCGGGATTGGACACGTCTGGGTCCAGTAGTGGCGATGCGCGATGTGCTCGCCATGGAACAAGCGCGCCTGCATTTAAAGGGAATGTGAGCCGACGCTCTGATTGGTTTATTGCACGTTACGCCCAAACCACACCTATGACTAATGTAGCTACTTCAGACCAACCCATTTTAGATTTGCGCTGGGCGCGAGCGTCATTTATCCCGCCAGTATAATAGCAACAGCGCCCAAGATCCGCCCACAAAGCCACTTGCGCTTTGCGGTTCATACTTGCGTTTCAGACCGGCAAAATAGGGCCCTTAGCGTTTAGCACATAAACATGTTCAGTGTTTAGACATTTAGCATGTTAAAGCATAGCATTTAATTGTTTGCTACTTTCCCGTGTTAACTCTGCTGTTCGCCATCGACTCCAAACTGCCTGTGTGAATTCAGTGGTAGCTTTAGTGGATTATCTGTAGTAATTCGATCTTAATTAATGTTTTATTTCACTTTGTTTCACGTTATCTGCTTTTAATTGATTGATGAATTTTAATTAATACACTCCTTTCTTCAAGAGGTGGTGCTACACAATTATGATGATTGCAGAAAAATGTGGAGCTGAACATTAAATTGCATTTTTATTCAACAGAAGTTAAACTATTTAATACATCCAAATAAAATGAATAATGACACTATTTTTTCAAACCCGTTTGCAGCTCGGTTTGTGCCACCCACTGCAGGTCCAAATTTTAAGTCAAGGATGATCTCTCACTTCAATAATGAGAAAAGAAAAATGATAAAGGTAGAGAGAGAAATGATGGCAACAGAGAGCATTTGGAGACTAGAGAGAGCAGAGAGTACAGGGGAAAGTACAAAGCTTTAAACCTGAACATTGGGTGTTTGGTATCAAATGGCTAACTGGGTGCTGCATGTGTCTGTTTGCTTGTGCCTTTTGTTGCTGTGGATACCAAGAAGTGGCAGACATACACAACACGTGTGTCCGAACAAACACACAATCGCATACTTGTAATTTCGAAGCTCTAACCTGACAATTTACCTTTTCAATTCAGCTTTTCTTTGTCTTTTCCTTGTGTTTTCTCTCCAACTATTTCTCTACCTTGTAGCTTTATCCATCTGTTGCTTTCTTTGCCTCTATGTTGAAGAACAAATTTATCACAAACCCTCTTAAAAAGTTTAATTGCCTCAGGAATTTCAACACATAAAGAGCTCCAGCTCTCCACACATGCAGTGGTCGAGGCAGCTAGCCGTGGTCCTCAAATGACGACAGTGCACTGTGAGAATGGTATTATTGTCAAGTTGTGGTTGAAACAGAGAAAACAGCCCACTTTATTTATCCTATTAAATTTGGTTTGTTTACATTGGCCACATGGTTATTTGTTTGTTTAAACTTTCATTCACCTTCGCCCCATTTTCATGACATTCATTTTATTGTGATATTTGAGCAAATATTGGCACACATTAGAATTGTGATTATTTTTTCAATACTGTATTGAAAAATACACTCACCGGCCACTTTATTAGGTACACCTTGCTAGTACCGGGTTGGACCCCCTTTTGCCTTCAGAACTGCCTTAATCCTTCGTGGCACAGATTCAACAAGGTACTGGAAACATTCCTCAGAGAGTTTGGTCCATATTGACATGATAGCATCACGCAGTTGCTGCAGATTTGTCGGCTGCACATCCATGATGCGAATCTCCCGTTCCACCACATCCCAAAGGTGCTCTATTGGATTGAGATCTGGTGACTGTGGAGGCCATTTGAGTACAGTGAACTCATTGTCATGTTCAAGAAACCAGTCTGAGATGATTCGCGCTTTATGACATGGCGCGTTATCCTGCTGGAAGTAGCCATCAGAAGATGGGTACACTGTGGTCATAAAGGGATGGACATGGTCAGCAACAATACTCAGGTAGTCTGTGGCTTTGACACGATGCTCAATTGGTACTAATAAGCCCAAAGTGTGCCAGGAAAATATCCCCCACACCATTACACCACCACCACCAGCCTGAACCGTTGATACAAGGCAGGATGGATCCATGCTTTCATGTTGTTGACGCCAAATTCTGACCCTACCATCCGAATGTCGTAGCAGAAATCGAGACTCATCAGACCAGGCAACGTTTTTCCAATCTTCGATTGTCCAATTTTGGTGAGCCTGTGCGAATTGTAGCCTCAGTTTCCTGTTCTTAGCTGACAGGAGTGGCACCCGGTGTGGTCTTCTGCTGCTGTAGCCCATCCGCCTCAAGGTTCGACGTGTTGTGCGTTCAGAGATGCTCTTCTGCATACCTCTGTTGTAACGAGTGGTTATTTGAGTTACAGTTGCCTTTCTATCAGCTCAAACCAGTCTGGCCATTCTCCTCTGACCTCTAGCATCAACAAGGCATTTGCGCCCACAGAACTGCCGCTCACTGGATATTTTCTCTTTTTCGGACCATTCTCTGTAAACCCTAGAGATGGTTGTGCGTGAAAATCCCAGTAGATCAGCAGTCTCTGAAATACTCAGACCAGCCCGTCTGGCACCAACAACCATGCCACGTTCAAAGTCACTTAAATCACCTTTCTTCCCCATTCTGATGCTTGGTTTGAACTGCAGCAGATCGTCCTGACCATGTCTACATGCCTAAATGCATTGAGTTGCTGCCATGTGATTGGCTGATTAGAAATTTGCGTTAACGAGCAGTTGGACAGGTGTACCTAATAAAGTGGCCGGTGAGTGTATGTCAACAATACCAACCTGAAATGTATATATTAACTTGAAAATGGTTAGGAATGTTGTGGTTTCTTGTTTCAAGTTCATCCTAACGTAGACCTAGTTGTATTACAGTATGCTGTTTCTTATACAGTAATGCACTTTTTCTGAAGTAATTTACTTTTATCAATGATCTTTACATTAGATTTTTTTAATTCTCTGAGGAGATTATCTGATACTGATAACGTATTTTAGTTTGCCAGTTTTAGTTACATGTTAGTTGCAGAAAAACAGTTGTTTTTTAGTATAAACTTTAGTCGACAACTATTCGATCTATCTGTACTTTGAATATACTGAGAAAAATCTAATGAATCTCATTTAATATTTGATTCAGTATTCGAAACGAGACATTCGATTATTAGCAATATGTTGAGTCAGTCGGTTTATTTACCATTTGCAGCAAGAAACTATGTTGGAATTGTGGTGCAATGGCTCCAAAATACAACAAATCACACAAACAACATATAAGACGGTATAAACAGAATAAGTTAGAAAGACAGGAAACAGACAAATACTCACATAAGGATGGTCCAATTATCTACTAATAGCTTTAAAGTGCATATGTGCATAGTCGATTTTTAAGTACACATAATCAATTTTAAAGTGCTTATGCATAAAAGACACAGTGTAAAACAGCTTATATGGATAATAAGCAAGTTAAAGGCATGAGATAAAAAGTGTGCAATGGGATAGTCCAACAATCATCAGAGCTCAAATAAAAAAAGCATGTGCACTATATTCACTCACAAGCACCTTTCTTAACATCAGTAAACTAAAACAAGTGTGTGTCCGTAGATCAACATTTAAAATTGAAGTTGTTCTTCAATTTTGCACTGCACTAGGGAAGAAACTCTTCACGAAACGAGTGGTGGAGCATTTAAAAAGCATATTAAAAGAGATGGGAACAAAAAGACTGGCCGCAGGATGACCTGAGGGGTCAATGACAATACAAGAGGCGCGGGACAGAAGCCTAGAGCTATAAATATCTGCTAGTGCCGGCAGACTCACACCAGTCGTCTTGTGCGCAAGGTGCACACTTCTATACAAGGATTTCCACTCTTAGGGGTAGGGCCGTAAGATTATTAAACCATACTAAGCGCCATTAGCAATATGGTGATTGTTTACAAACCAAGAAGAATTTTGTATACCTTTGTATTTTGTACCTTTGTATTCTTCGTTCATTAGTTCTGGCTAGGAGAGTCTGATTGTCAGCTGGGTGAACTTGTATCAAGTATGCTCTTTGCATATGCTATTTGAATGTGCATTGATAATAGAGTACTAATGTTACATTCTATTTGAATTGTCCCTTCCTCCTCCTGTTGACATGGTAGACACCAAGTCAGTGTGTGTATTTGGAGGGGTGGAGCGCGAGGAAGGAGAGCTGTTCCAATTGGACGGTTGCCGTTTCTGCCGATGCAAAGGGGGCGTGGCCAATTGCTACCATGCCCAGTGTGGTAAACTGGGTTGCACACGGCAATACACTCCTCCCGGAGAATGCTGCCCTGTATGTGAGGGTAAGATTGATACACACACCCCCACCTGTACACTAATGTACACTGAGGATTGTTTGATTATACTGTATATCAGGGATGGTTAAAATAATAAGTAACTACATTTGTCTACACATTCTGTCTACTTTTGGAAATCTGCTGCAATTTAAGATTAATGAAGTGATGAAAAACATGCTAAAATACTATTTAAGGATAAATACAGGAAAATATAGCTTTGAACAAATTACAGAATTTCCTTTAATTTTAAGAGACAAGCGTTTGATCTGGTGGTTTTCAAATCACCTTTACAGTGTACTGTGGTTCATCAGTGGTTGATAATTTAAGCCTTTAGATGGCAGAAAACTCATTATAATCTAGTGCTTACTGCTTAGGTCCGCTTTGAACATACACAAACTAGACATATACATTTGTCCTCTCACAACTCAAATATTTGTACCATGCCATTTCTACATAATCACATCACCTGTACAGAGACTGAATCTGTGTGTATGTGATGGTTAGACAAGTAACAATCCATATGGTTGAGCAATATGGAAACATTTATTATCAAGATAATTATGGGGAATTTCACATAATATCAATACATATCACGATATACTTATGAATTCATAATACCATTCTAAACAGTCCAACTGAGGGTCATTACATTGAAGTTTAAAGTATGGTATCGGACAAAAACTAGTTTTCCTTTCTCTCTAACATTTAAAACCTCATATTTTCATAATTTTAAGGGCTTATCTTCTCATCGTAATACATTCATACTATTAAACCGGGTATCTCGATAAGTCAATATCCGCAATTCATGGCGATACAATATCATTTAAAAACAATAAACGATAGTATTGAATTATTGCCCAGCCCTTATATATATATACATATACACACACACACACACACACATTTTGTTATAGTGAGCGTGACAGTATTTTTCGAAGAATGAGCAGGCAGAGATTTTCAGGAATCAAATTGACAGACTCTCATGGGCCTTTAGGGTCACACACAACTCACTCAGCATAAAATCCATTGCCAAGTTTGGCATATTTTGGATATTTACACTGAATAAATGGGAACCAACAAATTCCATTAAATGTGTATAGAAAGCCATAACTGCCTTGCATTGGATAATGGATATGGGGTATCTCGGTTGGATATGGGTTATTTCAGATTGCATATGATCTGATCCACTTCTCTTAAAAATGCATTTGAACAACCTACTAATGTAGAGAGAAAGAACACAATTTACTGTCTTGAAATGCATTGATCCAGCTGGTTGCATTGTTCCTGCAGGTAGCCGAGTGTCTGTTCTGTGGTCCAATGCATCTTTATGTGTCCCTGCTAGTTCATGGTGGGGAATGTTCTTGAATATGCTACTGTTATCACACGTATATTAGTGGTGATATACGTCTCTTCAACGACCCGCAGATCCTGTTTTCCCCGCACTGAGTGCCGCCGGTTGCTACGTGAATGGCCATATCGTGGCACACGGCGACCACTGGCGCGAGGATGACTGCACCTTCTGCCAGTGTGTGGCGGGTGAGCGGCGCTGCGTGGCTGCGGCCTGTGCCCACAACTGCCTTAACCCAGTCAAGGTGCCTGGAGAGTGCTGTCCCATGTGTGAAGGTACACATAACACACATACACACACAATAGATATAGTGTGATATAGATATTAAAGAGTAAACAAACCATAGCAAAAGTATCACATTAAGGAAGAGACCAGTTATTGCAACTGCTCTTTCTAATACAGAGGCTAAGGATCGATTTATAATATTGTGTGCCAAGAGTGCCAACTTCCTCTTCTTTTAGTGTGATGTCTAACTTAAAGTTAGATAATACATCTTAAAATGGCGTGTTGCATTTATTTATTGTGTGAATATTGCTGGCCATGTTGTGCTTTACACACCTGTAAATATGCCTGTAGACCAGGGGTGTCAAACTCATGGTAGTTCATGGGCCACATACAGCCCAATTTGATCTCAAGTGGGCCGGACCAGTAAAACTTGAAACATTTGGAGGTGTTGTTATTTATAGGTTATTCATTTCCATTTCTTTTAGTGTCAATAGAAAAAGTACTAAAGCAATAAAGTAATAAAAATAAGTGCAATTTTAACAATATGTCTTAATCATTTTACTGTCATTACATGTGCATTACAATTTACAGATCACAGTGGCTCTACAAAGGCACAAAATTTAGTCACATGTATTTTGGAATTGAACAACAATATTGTATTTACTTCTTTATGACATGTCGAGATCTAGAAATTATTTTAATTGTTTTAATATTTTAATAATTCCATACATTTCCAGTCCTGTGTAGTAATGCTGGCATCACCACACCAACTAAAGTGGAAGCTATTGAGGAAGAGGTTGAGCTATCCCCTGCCTTACAAACCATTTAAAAATCAAAATGAATGGTTTTCTGCAATTTTCACACTTTGCAAAGTCATCCAGTGGGCCGGATTGGACCCTTTGGCGGGCCGGTTCTGGCCCGCGGGCCGTACGGTTGACACACCTGCTGTAGACTATCCCCCAATAAACACACACACACACACACACAGGCATACTTTAAATGTATATATGCATATAAGACATACGTTCTCAGTTTGGGCAGTTTGGTATACACATCACACATCAGTGAGTAAGTTGACATGCACAGCTTTGTCCAGTTACTGCTGAATAAACAGCTTATGGTTATTTTCCCAGTAAACGTGTAACATACTGGGTTTACACAGCCACTAATGTAGGTCAATAATGTGTAAACACCAAACAGTCTCTTGTTTATGTATGTATTCTTTTTTCTGGTAAAGGTGTTTCACTTTTAATTGTCATGGATTTTTAAAGTACACTGGATTCGAATAGGGTTAGACTCCAGGGGCTGGTTGCACCAGCTTTGCTTCAGTTCAAATGTAGTCTAATTATAAGTGTTTACTAAGAAGGGTTTACACATTACTAAATCACAATGGGTTGCACCACACAAACTAGTTCTTACTGAGCGCTTAGTAGTTAGTAAATATTTATACCTAACCCTATGCAGGTTTAAATGGTATAACTAAATAATAATATACCTAAGGGGAGGGTGGCTAGGGCCGTGCTCAGATCCCATCACGGAGCCTGTTTCTACACTGGATACTGTTCTGGTTAATCTCTAACTCTTTTTAATGTTTTTTTCAACAAAGCTATTCTAGAGTACATGAATACAACAAAACAGTCAATTCTGACTGTCATGCGAATTGATGTCTTCTCAAGCACTTTCAAACAACAACTTGGTTGTCGTCACGTTGAAGCGACAACAAACTGCTTAAGTTCAACTTAGACATTACTAAATTGTTACTAGTAAGAAAATTACTTGCGTTATGGTGATGCAACCGAATTTAGTAAACTGCTAGTTTGTAGTAACTGTAACTAGTGGTTACTCAGGACTTAGTAGGGACTTTACGCAGACTAAGTAACAAACTTACGCATTGCTGGTTCAACCCAGTCTAGGAAAAAGAAACCAGTTTCTTAACCAGGCATAGGTTAGGGTTAAATCTTGTCTAGTGTGCATGTAAACACACTGATTTATAACTCTAAATAACCATTAGGATATTGCTAGTTTTGTAACAAGCAGGAGCACTAAAACTCATGTTGATAACTGTTTTTTGGTTGGTAAATATTAACAGCAGGTGAAGCCCACAATGAAAACTTTACAATTGCACTTTGTGTGAAAGGCTTGCGCACATAAAAATCAATTAGATCGATATTTTTATCGGCAGGTACTTAAAGTTACGGACAGTGGATAAAAGTCATATCTGATAGTCGAATGTGATATCACATTCCCAAGCAAATCTGTGTTACTATAGTCTGTTATGTAGAAACATAGGGCTTTTAGAAGGCATAAACCACGCACATACCGTCTCTCCGTCCTTAATTTACCCTTCTCTCTTTTTCTCTGCCTACCTTTCTCCAACTACCATTTTTTGTTGAGGTCATTGTTGATGTTTACATTTAACTCCCTGCTGTAAATAAGCCAAATGTGGCCACAAACAAATATGTGAAAAAGCAATTATGTTGCCATGGAAACAAATGCAAAACAAAAGGCTGCGGAGGTACATTGGCACACAGGTGTTCATTGCTTGCCAGTTTTTTTTAAATGAGAAAAAAATAAACAATTTATTATTAATCATCATGGTCATGGATTTTAAACTTTTAGTGCTTAACTTTGGAAAACACACAAGAAAACTGTATGTTGAAAAGAGTCGGTAAAGGAGACGGGAAGGTAATTCCAAAGACACTGACAAAAAGTGAGTGAGTAAAGTTATAGACTGAAGACCTGTGTGTGTGTGTGTGTGTGTGTGTGTGTGTGTGTGTGTGTGTGTGTGTGTGTGTGTGTGTGTGTGTGTGTGTGTGCAGTTTGTGGTAGTCACCTTGAGGCAGATGGCCATGTGTCAGTTACTGTTTAATGAAGTTCATACAGACACACACACAAACACACATACACAAATGTGCTCATGTGTATATTCTTTTATTTCCTCCTCCTTCTCAAACACTCCCTCAGTCTTGATTTGTTTTTATTTTTTCTCTCTTCCTGCTTAGTGAATTTTCTGATTCCCATGAGAGAGACACATGGCTTGTCTATTCTCTTTCATTCACAAACACAAACACACACACACACACACACACACACACACACACCTTCCTAGCCATCAGAGCTCTGTCTGTGCCTGACCTTGGCTCCCTCACCTTCTTTCTTTCCTCCACTCCTCTCCTCTTCTCCTCCTCTCTCCTCTCCTCCCCCTCCTGTTTTCCATCCTTGCATATTTGACCATCAACCCTAAATGACTACTGATGCTATCTGCAGCTATCTCCCAACAGCTGTGCAGTATGAAATAAGAAAGGCAGGGGAAAAAAACACAGATAAGATCTTCCCAGTACCTCATCCTACAGCCGCTAGGGGGTTTCCCCACCCAGCGCATTAGTGGGCGGGACTTTGGCAAGTCGTGACTGTTTCCACAAGTGTGATGGAATGGCTTATCATAGCTAGATATTAAGATGAGTAATATGACCAGCCAAATGCCAATTCCAGTATAATGTCTTCATTTGTCTACATTTTGTAGACCCTGTTTACCTTTCTGTCATAAACAACTTTTCCACATATCTGCTTACAAAAGTTGCAAAATTGGGTGTCAAAAAAAAATCTACAAATTTCCAGTTTGACCTTTTGGGCTTGTGTGAGGCTATTTTGGCAATCCGATTCTGCATTTTATCATTTATTTTCTTCACGTGTGCATAAAAACGATATTTTTAAAAGAACGTCTGCCTTGTAGCTTTAGTGTTTTAATAGACGCTTTGCAATATCTATTTGCTATATTGTGCAATTGTTGGACAGTTGTGTACGTGTGTTTTTTTTGTGCAATTGTTGGACAGTTGTGTACGTGTGTTTTTTTTGTGCAATTGTTGGACAGTTGTGTACGTGTGTTTTTTTTCCAGTTCGATAATGTGATTTTTTGTGGTTGACAGGCAGGTAGGAAGGGCCACCTCCTCACCTCAGGGAATGGTCACAAGATGTCCACAGTCCCAGTTTGTAGCGTTTCTGCAAGAAGTAATTATCACTGAGCCCCAGAGCCCACCAGCCCTGTACGGCTCGTTGCTAGTTATTGCTCCCCAGCAAATGCTAACGCTGTGTTCTGTTGCCGTGACAACATCGATGATTGCCAGGAACTAAAGATGATGGTCAGGCATGCAAATTGAACCGGCACACAAGACCTATCACTCACACACACACACACACACACACACACACACACACACACACACACATCCACACACACACACACACACTTCAGTACATAGAGTTCCCAGAGCTCTGTAAGCAGGACTCTGTGATGCTGGGATGGTACAAAGGTTTAGTGCCTGTGAAGTGTGTGTGAACAAAACACACCTTAATTTGTAGTTCAGAGAATCACGCGCACACACACACACACACACACACACACAGATTCTAAAATTAGAGCAGTCAGTGTCATTACATTCTTTGTTGTGAGAATGTATTACAATTATTACATACACACACACACACACACCTCTGCCCATCTTATAAGACAAAGCATGGTGCATGAATTCATATTCCTCATTTTTGGAATATGAACACAAGCCACATTATGTGGCTGATGGTTTCATCAGTGTGACTCATAGATACGTGCACCTTCAAACACTGTGTGTGTGTGTGTGTGTGTGTGTGTGTGTGTGTGTGTGTGTGTGTGTGTGTGTTCAAAGCATCTATGGGGAGTTTTAGACAACTGCTAGTGGTTGTTCTCCCGGAATAGGAAATAGCTGCATCTTCCATGAGCCATCGTGTCTCTCATTACCCTAGCTGTGTGTGTTATGAGATGGCTAGAGAACGAGTGAATAAGGCATATTCAAAACTTGGAATTATGTAGAAATTGACCATGATCTACACTGATTACTAGTACTGATTACAGTTCTGTAGAGCACAAGTGAAGAGGCCTGGTTCAAAAGGCAAAAGTCCTGCACAGTATTAAGAGGCATGGTTCTGAATTTGCTTATTAGCACAGTGGGTCCAGTGCCAGGGTGCAGCAAAAACATGGCTGGACTTAGACTTTGAAAATGTGGTCTTTTTTTCTTTTCTTGACTATCAAGTCCTAGGGTATGAATAAAGTTATACATGAAGTGGTCTGGCTTATTGGATGTAGGTTGTTGGTATAAGCCTGCCCAAGCCTGCCATTGGGCAACTGAAATAGTCGCCCAATGGCAGGCGCACCTTATACTTATCCCCCTTCCGCCATCTGCGTGTTACTGTTTTCAAAGTCCCCCTAACTAGTGCAACAACAACAACCTCTGAGCTAGCAACCTACATGCTGAAAATGGAAAGTTTTGATGAAGATTGCCAGAGCTCGCTAGCCTAGTCCTAACTAGACCTTGGTACTCATTTCATTCATACTAAAGGTCTAGCAATGCTGTAGAGACAAACGATGTCTCACTTGAAGGCGGGTGCTGTTGAAGTTTAAAACCTATTGGCTCTGCCCAGTGCCACTCTGGATCTGCCTTAACCAATCGCTAACGTTTGGTCGTGACGTATTTCATGCGCCAGAAACCACGTTGCACGCAGTATACAAACGGCAGATGCAGTGAGCATTAGCATTAGCCTCCGCCCGCCTCCGTACTTACGCTCAATCACTGAAATTCGCGCACGACCTCTACGTCACTGTTCTCAGGCCGCGCCTCCTGTTCGCTGATTGGACCGCAGATTTTGGGGAAAAGAAATCGTTCTAACATAGTAGCATCGCCAGACCTTAGTATGAAGTGAAATGAAATTTGAGCGGAAGTACGTAGGTGGGCGGAGCCAGGCTAAGAGCTCGCCTCCCCATGTGCAAAAAAAAGACGGAGCGTTTTTTTCCGTTATACCAGAATGATGAAATTAAGTGTGGAGATAGGTCTGGCTATGCGAGACTGTACAGGAAGTAATTCAGTTAGTCTTAACTTGCCATTCTAGTGCTAAATAATGACTTATTATTGTGCATTCATGTGTTTTCATATGTATGTACATGTGTAAATTACAAATGACTGAGAATGTGAAATGCTGAGAAATACTGAGCAATGCTTTTTTTGGATGACTCGATTAAACATTTTTTAATTTTTGCTTGACTAGTGGGTGGGTGGCAATGCTTTGAATTCATACACGTTTACATTTTCAAATTGACACCCAACTAATGTATGTAGTTGGTATGTATGCCTTTGGAAGTGCCTTGCCCAAATACCTCAATAATAGATAGAGGGAAGGAAAGACGGTTTCTAATCTGAACCTTCTGCTTGTGTCGGCCGTGTCATGGACGTTGTCTTAGTAAAGTAAAAATCCTTTCCCATGGTTACTAGTCATTGGGATCTTCACTTGTCAAAGTTATGTTTTTGCAGTTTTGCTGTAGCACTAAAATGTCTAACCATCTGCTTTGTGTGTGTGTGTGTGTGTGTGTGTGTGTGTGTGTGTGTGTGTGTGTGTGTGTGTGTGTGTGTGTGTGTGTGTGTGTGTGTGTGTGTGTGCATCCGTGTGTCTGTCCGTTAGAGCCCAGCTACATCACCATGGCGCCCCCTGCCTGTCCTGAGGAGAACTGCCTGCTTTCTGAGAGTGACTGTCGCTACGGTTACCCCACCGATTCTCGGGGCTGCCGTACTTGCCGCTGCCAAACCAGTCAGTAGAACTGTCAAATATCTCCTGTTGCCCAACGCATACCACACCGCTCTATACTAAAATACATCTCACTGCAGGGAAAAGACCTTAACAGGTGAAATACAGGTTTCTGATTGGTAAACATTCATGCTAGGTGATGACGCATCATCTGGCACCAGTTTGAACCAGTTAGAAATGGTGGTTCCTCTGATTTCTGTGGTGGGATTGTTTTGTGTTGGACTACTGTTTAATTAAATGTCCATCTGTATTGTAAGTACACTGGAGCTCTATCAAACTAAATGCATGATTTGTAGAATTGGGTTCAGATTTCTGATAGGTGACCTAAATTGTCTCATTCATGTCAATTTACTTTCATCTTTTGTAAAGGGTGCTAGTTTTTGTTAGCAGATGGGAATTCAACACTACCAGAAAAGTAGCCACTAACTTGCTGGGAAAGAGGACGAAACGATCCAGTTACAAAATGGGACGTTTTGTGAAATGTCTTTCTCGAGTGATTACATTTGTAAATTCCTGGAACTAAATTGTATTGTTAAGTGATACTTGAGCATTTTTTATCACAGGCTGAAATAGCCATTTTTTCCTTTTTAGTGATTGTCATGATATGTGTAAATGATTGCTGCCCTGATGGTCTGTAATGGCCCTAGAGTTAAACGACTGATGAAACGTCCATACATGGCCTGAGATCATTTCTGAGTCTGGTTTTCTGTCTCCCCCGCCTGGAAAAACTGGGAAATTGAATCTCAAGACTTTCAAAAGCCAAAGCCATGCAAGTTCCATCCATTCATTATTGAGCTTCAAGTTCATGAAAAATGTATACATATAAATTATAAAGAGGACAACATTGCAGATGCCAGAGGGCCAGAGAAAGGCTCTTGTGAACTACATAAAAGCATTGAGTGTTTATAAGGTCTTATTGGTACTAAACCATATTACCAGATGACTGATGATTATAAGGTCTAATTGTTACTAAACCATGTAACCAGATGAATGATGATTATAAGGTCTAATTGTTACTAGTTAGATGTCATTGGGAAGTCTAGCACACCAAAAAGGTTAGATAATTTCCCACGACAGAAGAAGAATGCATACGGTATATAATATGCATCCTTATTTGTAATTCATGAAAAAGATATTAGGCCTAGGCTGGAGAGCTGTGTGTGATATATAACGTAACTCAACTAAACTAAATGAGTTTTAATGGTGTACTGAGAAGTTGATCTGTGTGTCAGTATTGTGTTTACATCCCTCCTCAATTCAGACATAGGGTTAATGGATTAAGATGTTAAAATGGAATTTTGTGTGTGTGTGTGTGTGTGTGCAGGAGAGGAGCACTGCAGTGCACTGATGTCCAAATGCAGTGTCAAGTGTGCATTTGGCCGGCAGACGGATGCCGATGGGTGTGAGACTTGCCAGTGTCGCCCGCGCCACAGACGATGCAAGATCCTGGTCTGTGACCGGGACTGTCCCTTTGGCTACGCGTAAGGAGGAGCAACATTTTCAAACACATGCACACAAACACAAATTATGTGTATTACACAATTAAGTCCATGTTTCCTGTAAACAATACATGCGTACTAAACACATGCACATACTAAAACACACACACACACGCACACACAATGGGCACATACCAGACATACTGTGTATATATATATACTGTATATATATATATATATATATATATATATATATATATATATATATATATACAGTATATATATATATATATCAGAGATGGAAATTAACTTTTTTGCCCACCAGCCACTCATCTTTTTTACCAGCCACTTTTTATACGCTATATTTTTTTGATATATGCATACATTTTAAACAATATAATAGTAACAATAGATAAGAAGTGTTTTTCATACACATCATTTTTTCCATCAGAAGTGATTTTTACTGTAAGTAGGTGCTACCAAGGAACTGAGTTGAAAATGTTACACTCTTACCGCATATGATAAACAATACACAGGTATCTGCCATGTTAAGTCATGTTTATTTCAAAGGTGTTACGATGACAAGTTTGGGGATAATTCATCTATACAAAGTATTTTCAATAAAAAACTAATTGACATCTCGTCTCATACCTAAGGTTATTGATAGCAAGGGTGAGACTGTGACCAACCAATTGGAAATTAACAATGTCTTTAAACAGTATTACAAAGAACTATACAGCTCTGAACATGATGTCAATACCCCAAGAGTTGAGAGGTTCTTTGACAAACTTTCTTTTCCCTCTATCCCCCCCGAATCTAATTCATCTCTGGGAGGAGAGATTACCATTCTAGAAATTTTGCAAGCTACTAAATCATAACAAAACAATAAAACGCCTGGGCCAGATGGCTTCACCTCAGACTTTTCTAAGAAGTTTGCACCTGAGTTGTCCTCTCTACTCCAAGCCATGTTTAATGAATCCTTGTCATCCGGACTACTTCCACCCACTCTACGGCAAGCTGCAATTACACTCATCCCTAAAAAAGGCAAAGACCCACTCCAGTGCGCTTCATATCGTCCCATCTCTTTACTAAATGTTGACTATAAAATTCTATCCAAAATCTTAGCTGCTAGACTGGAAAAGTTAGTGCCACAAATTATATCTACAGATCAAACAGGTTTTATTTTAAATAGACACTCTAGCTCTAATTTAAGTAGACTGCTTAATATTGTGTACTCCCCTTCAGCTTCTGTCCCTGAAATGGTGATCTCACTTGATGCCGAAAAGGCATTCGATCGAGTTGAGTGGACCTACTTGTTTTCAACACTCAGACAATTTGGATTTGATGAAGCCTTTATATCTTGGATAAAACTCCTATATGATCAACCCTTGGCTGGTGTAATTACCAATGGCCAGCAGTCTGAATATTTCTCCTTAGGTAGAGGCACCCGTCAAGGCTGCCCGCTGTCGCCCCTCCTCTTTGCCATTGCGATAGAGCCATTGGCCATTGCACTTAGACAATCTGATGATTTTTCTGGGATAGTGCGAGGTGGACGGACTCACAAATTGTCCCTCTATGCCGATGACTTATTATTGTATACTTCTAACCCAATTACCTCAGTACCTTCAATTGTCCACACCCTAAATCAGTTTGGTAAAATATTTGGCTACAAAATTAATCTTCAGAAGAGTGAAATTTTCCCTCTCAATCAAGCTGCCTCACAAATTCCCCCGTCACACTTTCCATTCAACGTTGTCAAGAAAGGATTTAAATATCTTGGAGTAGAAATCCCTCCCACATTCTCGCTGCTATTTATTAAGAACTTTGGCGTGCTCTTAGAAAAGTGTAAACAAGATATGGCAAGATGGTCAGGCTTACCTCTCTCCCTGGTTGGTCGCGTCAACCTTATTAAAATGATTGTGTTACCAAAATGTCTTTACCTTTTCCAAAACATACCCATCCTGATTAGGAAAAAGTTTTTTAACACTTTGGACCGTTGCATTGCTTCTTTCATCTGGAATGGCAAATCGCACAGGATTAAAAGGCAATCTCTTGAAAGACCTAAGAGACTAGCTGGTCTGGCCTTGCCCAATTTTATTTACTATTATTGGGCCTGTAATATCCAGAAAATGCTACTCTGGACAGAGGACTATCACCCTGACAGGAGTGAGGCCTGGATACACCTTGAGTGTGCAGGCTGCCCAGTCCACCTTGGTTCTGTCATTTGCGCTCCATCCCCCCCAACTCCACTGAGCCATTTCTTTTCCAACCCAATTGTCCTCAACTCAATTAAAATATGGTCACAGTTTAGAAGACATTTCAACCTGTCAATAATGTCAATTCATTCCCCTACTGTCAATAACTACAATTTTCTACCATCCACTTCGGACTCGGCCTTTAAAACTTGGATGACAAAAGGTATTACTTCTGTCTCAAATCTCTTTCTTCAAGGCAAATTTGGATCATTTTCCCAACTATCTGAGATGTTTGAACTGCCTAAATCCCACTTTTATAGATATCTCCAAATAAGACATTTTGTGCAGAAAAACTTTGCCTCCTTTCCAAATCTGCCTTTAGATAATGCTATTGACAATCTTCTCTCTTTGTCTCCACATCGAAGAGGCTTGATTTATTTCCTTTATAATCATATTTGCGACATCTCCCCCCAATCACTACAAGGAATTAGAAAGCTTTGGGAGGATGACTTCGGAGAAGTAATGAGAGAGGATCAGTGGGAGGCTGCGCTGGATTTGGTACACACCTCTTCCCCCTGTGCTAGACATAGCTTGATTCAACTTAAAATTATTTTAAGAGTACACTGGACTAGGGCCAAATTGGCCAAGACTTTTCCTGATGTTGACCCCTCTTGTCCACGTTGTAAAAGTCAATCAGCTGACCACATACACATGTTTTGGTCCTGCCCGCACCTTAGAACATATTGGACAGACATTTTTCAGGCCTACTCTACAATGTGTGGTGTGAGCATTGCCCCAAACCCATTATGTGCAATTTTTGGCTTTACTGATGAAACTCGCTCTCTGAAAGGCAAATTCCATGTTGTCATAGCTTTCACCTCTTTGCTGGCTAGACGCCAGATACTTCTCATGTGGAAGGAACAAACACCACCTACATTTAGCAGATGGATTAGAGACACCATGTCATTTCTGAAATTGGAGAAAATCAGATACACCCTGAAAGGCTCCATACAGAGTTTTGAGAGAACCTGGTCCACCTTTTTAAACTACTATGAGAGCATACAAAGCCCACTACAACAAAAAGATTAGATGGCGCTCCCCCCCCCCTCCCGACCTGTGCTGTATGTATGTTTTTTGTTTTGTTTTGTTTGTTTGTTTGGTCTTGGTTGTTGTTTTTATACGTGCTTTATGTGACTTATTATTTACTTACTTATTATTTATCTGTCTAATTAATGGGATAGGCTGGCGAAGGGTGGGTATGAGGGAGGGATTTCTGGGTGGGTGAGGTGATTACTATACCTGTAATGTATAATTGTACTGATTCCTCAAGAAAATCAATAAAAAATGTTAAATATAAAAACTAATTGACATATTAACAATAACATTAATAACAACATGCATGGCTACACCATCATAAGTCAATAGGAACATTTGTTTTGTCAGTGCACTGAAATGCAACAGATGTATCCTCTCGGTATAGGAAGACTCATACTCTGCCTATGCATTCGAAATTAAACATTTGAAAACAGACCATGAAGAAACAAGAACAAGAAACAATGACTTCATAAGTGCAAGACACATTGAAAAACGTCAGAATACTACTAGAGAAAGCAACATTGCTTTCTCTAGTAGTTCTTTCTTTATATGTCAATAATTAGCCTAGCATACTATACCGAATGTTGATACCGGGTGTTAATTTCCATCCCTGATATATATATATATATATATATATATATATATGTATCAGGGGTCGCGTTAACCGAATATTTTCCGTCATTGACCGTTTTTTTCAAACGGTGACGGATCTGAGAGCCGTCCGTCATTTTGACAGATTGCATTTCACACTGACCACTTGGTGGCGATGAGCATATTAATTGGCTCTTGTATAAGAAGAGAAGTAGAAAAGAAGAAAGAAACAACAAACCCAACTATCGACGGTGCCCATGAAGGTCAACAACCGCGCAGCACCCCCCCCCCGTCTGCTGCGTGTGACCGGTAAAATATAGATAATGACGGGATTTTTATGACCCTGTCAGTCAAAATGACGGACAACGAAAAAGTCTAGCGCAACCTCTGATATATATATATATATATATGTGTATATATATATATATATATATATATATATATATATATATATATATATATATACACCATTACCTCCCTTTACTTACACATTTACACATTCTCTATCTGTCAGTTTATCTCCATCCATCATTTTTCCCCCCCTTCTCTGATCAAGTGCACAGCAGGGGCCGAGCAAGCCTTGTCTCGTGCCCATCATCTCACGTTCTAATTTTAGATTGATCTTTTCAAAACACTCTTGACACCCCCACCCCAGCCACTGAGCCATTATCGCTTTGGTCTGAATTATTCATTGTCACGGTGACTGCGTTGCCACGGCGGCTCCATTATTATTATTATTTTGCTGGGAGGGTGCTCGTGATAGGCCGAGATAGCAGCTGTTTGTCAGCCAACCAGACTCTGAGCCACACTGACAACTTCCTGATTATGAAACTATGAGAGCGTGGCAATAAGGAAGGGGAGTGGGGTTGGGGGGGGGGGGGGGGGGGATATGGAGATATGAGGGATTTAGAAATTATATCTTGACAAGGGAGACATGTTTTGTAAAGAGAGCCGTGGATAGGTTGATAGGATGAAAGCCATTCAGTTAAAAGGATACAATTGTTGACACTGAGTTAGGGACTGCCATTTCAAAATAATGGCTTTAGTGTCAAATTCATTAGAGGTGTTTAATATCTTGGAGTCCATAATGTAACAAATCACAGCTATATATAATTTCAGCCATTGCCTCTTAGTTTTGCATATAAAGCCGAGCATATGAGAGATTTCCTTTTTCAAGTTTTAGTTCCCAAAATGCCATGTTCACCTCCCATAAGCATCATTACTCACAAGACTCATGCTGCCTTTGTTGTATTATTTGTTAGCAGTGGTTAAAGTAAGCTTGTTTGAAATTCTCTCTCCAATCAAAGTAATTGTGAATTACACAAGTGTCTTCAAGAAATGTAAAATAAAACAATGTTTTGTTTTTTAGTGAAGCATGAGGGTGTCATGAAATCAAGGTTAATTTAACTGCTAACCAACCACAGAAATGCAATCAATGCTTCAAATTAGCTTGAAGCGATGACGGGTTAACGATTTCAACCAATCGAAAAACAACACACACATGTTGGTGCATTTTCTATGCATTTCTATGTTCTATGTTCGATTAGTGGTGACATCATGGAGAAATAAAGTTTGGGGAGGGGGTATATATTTCTACTAATTCACGGTACTAATCACAGTTAATAATTCACCTTTTAAGTTTCCCAATCTAATAGTTGCTGCTATCTCAACTGACTCCATCTCTCTCTCTATCTCTCTCTCTCTCTTTCAGTAAGAACAGGCATGGCTGTGACACCTGCAGATGCAAGAAATGTCCAGAGGTGCCATGTGACCTGTCCTGTCCAATAGGCTTCGAGACGGACACTCTGGGCTGCTTGCGCTGTGTGTGCCGAGGTGGGTCAAACCATTATCAGAGTGGATAATAGGAAAAATAGCACACTACAGACACTAATATATGTTCAACAAGAAAAGCTGAAAAAAGTATAAGACAAATACAGCCCATCCTGGTTTATTTCTTACTTATTTTTCCCCCTCCCCCACACACACACACATACACACCTTCAGTGGTCTCTTCCGAGGCCCCGCCAGACGGGAAGGGCTCGTGTCTGTCGATGGACGGCCTGCATCATGACGATGGCGAGAGCTGGCATGACGGCTGCCGGGACTGCTATTGCCATGGCGACCGGGAGATGTGTTCCCTGATCTCCTGTCCTGTTCCCGAGTGCCAGAATCCAGCCATCCAGCCCGGACAATGCTGTCCCACCTGTCCAGGTGAGTTCAGCTCTGCTCCAGCTTAATGCTTTAGAAATTGAAATATTTGGTTCATGGATCATTATAAAATGAATACTGGTAACTTGTGATGGGCATTTGCTATTATTTATGACATTTTATAGACTAAATGATTAATCTGAAAAAATAATTGTTGCCAAAATAGACTAGTTGGAGCCGTATAAATGTGTATATTGCCTAAAATTGGCAACACTATGAAGCACCCTTGCAAAGGAGACAGGGATAAAATATTGTTGTTGCCAAGAGGACCTTGTGTTAAGTGTTATGCCATATGGTTTCTGGATCCCAGACGCGGAAGACAAAGGGTGGGTAGGTAGAACACGGTTTTATTGTGGAATCACAATAGCAAAACAAAAACGCGATGAAGGTTGAAGCAGAAGCGGGTAGGCAAGGTAGGTGGATTGCTGGAGACTCCGAGGACGAGAACCGCTCCCAGGTGAGAGATTGAGGTCTGGGGAAGAGGGTAGTACACGGTAAGAATCCAACGGGGAAAAAACACGAAAAGGAGCAAAAACAGAATGCGATTAGCAAAGCTTAGGGCGAGACACTAGTACCGTGTGTGACGGAATACTCTGGCACTGGAGGGACGTTTGCCCCAGCCTTATAAAGGGATCCCAATTGGGAGCAGGTGTGTCCCATGATTGCGAGTTCCAAAGCCATGCCCCGCGCCTGCCCACAACCAAAACCTGTGAGGAAGAAAAGGCCCACCAGGGGCAACACACAACACAGGGGAAAAACACACACACACCAAAAAACTCCCCTTGTGCAAACATAAGCAGACTGTGACAGTACCCCCCCCTCAACGGACGCCCCCCTGGCGGCCCACCCGGCTTGTCCGGATAGCGTCTATGAAAGTCTCTGATAAGGGTAGGATCCAGAATCATCGACCGGGAGACCCACGACCGCTCCTCCGGCCCGTACCCCTCCCAGTCTACTAGGTACTGCACCCCCCTACCCCGTCTACGTACGTCCAACAGTTCCCGGACCGCATAGGCCGGGTGGTCATCGACGAGCCGGGGGGGTGGTGGGGGCTCGGCCGGAGGGTTGAGCGCACTGACCGAAACTGGTTTTAACAGGGAAACATGAAATACGGGGTGAATGTTGAGAGCAGGCGGCAACCTCAGCTTGACAGCACAGGGGTTAATGATGTTAGAAATAATATAGGGACCGATGTATTTAGGGGTGAGCTTGTTACTTTCCGTCCGGAGAGGCAGATCGCGGGACGAGAGCCAAACGCTCTGTCCCACCTGGTAGTCGGGGGCTGGAGTGCGGTGACGATCCGCTACCTGGCGGTTCCTCTCCGCCGTACGACCCAGCGCCTCCCTGGTGTTCCGCCAGACCCGGCGGATGCGCCGCAGATGCTCCTCGACGGAGGGAACCGCCACCTCCGTCTCCTGTATGGGAAACAGTGGGGGCTGGAATCCCAGCGCCACAGAGAAAGGAGACAAACCAGTGGCAGAGCAGACCAACGAGTTCCGGGCGTACTCCACCCAAGGAAGTTGGGTGGCCCAGGAGGCAGGATGTTCAGCCGCGACGCACCGCAGCGCTGACCCTAGGTCCTGATTGGCGCGTTCGGTCTGGCCATTCGTCTGAGGGTGATAGCCCGATGACAGGCTGACTGATGCCCCCAACGCCCGACAGAACTCCTTCCATACTCGCGAGGAAAACTGCGGTCCACGGTCGGAGACGATATCCTGGGGGATGCCGTGGAGACGAAAAACGTGTAGCACGAGCAGGTCCGCAGTCTCTAGGGCAGAAGGCAGTTTGGGTAGGGGAACAAAGTGCACACACTTCGAAAAACGATCAACAATAGTTAAAATAACGGTATTGCCTTCAGATGGCGGAAGTCCCGTGACGAAGTCCACAGCGATGTCCGACCAGGGTCTGTGAGGAACCGGCAAGGGACGCAGGAGACCAGCCGGAGCGCGATGGGATGACTTGCCACGAGCACAGACGGAGCAGGCCGCCACAAACTCCTTGACATCGGAGGTCATCGACGGCCACCAGAACCGTTGGCGTAGGAGTGGACTCGTGCCCCCACTGAAGAACAGCCCTGCGTGTTGCCGGTGGGACGAACAGTTGACCAGGAGGACAACCCTCGGGGATGGGTTGGTTCTGCTGGGCCTCCTGGACCTCCTGCTCAATCTCCCACTGAGCGGCCCCGATGACACAGGCGGGAGAGAGAATGCTCCTCTCCACCGACTGTGCCCCAGAGGAATCGAACTGACGAGAGAGAGCTTCAGCCTCTCCGTTCTTTGACCCCAGACGGTAAGTGAGGGTAAACCGGAATCTCCCCAGGTAAAGGGACCAACGTGCCTGACGTGAGTTTAGTCGACGGGCAGACTGAAGGTAGGCCAAGTTTCTATGGTCGGTCCACACAAGGAAAGGATGCTCGGCGCCCTCCAGCCAGTGTCTCCACTCCTGGAGAGCCAGGACTACCGCCAACAACTCCCAGTTACCCACATCATAGTTCTCCTCCGCCGGAGACAGACGGCGAGAGAAAAATGAACATGGGTGCAGTTTACCGTCTTGTGCAGATCGTTGAGAGAGTACGGCCCCCACCCCCGTGTTAGATGCGTCCACCTCCACGACAAACTGTAAAGAAGGGTCTGGATGGTTGAGGATCGGGGCGGAGGAAAACAATGTCTTGAGCCACGTAAAAGCAGAGTCTGCCGCCTCCGACCAACAGAACCCGACGTTGGTAGAGGTTAACTTGGACAGTGGAGCCGCCACTCGACTATAGTCCCTGATGAACCGTCGGTAAAAATTCGCAAACCCTAAAAAACGTTGGAGCTGCTTCCGAGAGATAGGAACCGGCCACTCCGTGACCGCACGCACCTTTTCGGGATCTGCCTGTAGTCGACCCTCCTTAACCACAAAACCCAAAAAGCTAACCGACTTGGTATGAAAGGCACACTTCTCCGCCTTCACAACACTCTTCACAACTTGTTCTCCAGTAAGCGCTGGAGAACCAATCTCACGTGTTGCTCGTGCTCGACTTGGTCTCTGGAAAAAATGAGAATGTCATCCAGGTAGACAAAGACGAAACGATGCAACATGTCCCGGAGGACGTCATTAATGAGGGCTTGAAAAATAGCCGGCACGTTAGTGAGCCCGAAGGGCATAACCAGATACTCAAAGTGACCGAGAGGAGTGTTGAATGCAGTCTTCCACTCGTCCCCCTCCCGAATACGCACCAAATGATAAGCGTTTCGGAGGTCTAATTTGGAGAACACAGTGGCTTGGTGAAGTGGTGTAAATGCGGAGTCTAGCAGTGGAAGGGGATACTTATTCTTCACGGTGATGTCGTTTATGCCTCGGTAATCCACACACGGACGCAGGGACTTATCCTTCTTTTCCATAAAGAAAAACCCTGAACCCACCGGGGACGAAGAGGGGCGAATAAGACCGTTGGCCAGCGACTCGGAAATGTAGGCCTCCATGGATTCCCTCTCCGGTCGAGATAAATTGTAGAGCTTACTAGAAGGTAGTGAAGCACCGGACAGAAGGTTAATCGCGCAATCGTATGGACGGTGAGGAGGTAGAGACAGTGCTCGATCCTTGCTAAAGACCTCCTGGAGATCATGGTAAACAGAAGGTACATTAGTGAGGTCGACAGGACTAGCCGAGAGTGAAACGGACGGAAGCTTGCCAGGAGGCATAGCAGAACGAAGACAGTGTGAATGACAAAAGACACTCCAGCTAGCGATGGAGGAGGTTGCCCAATCTATATGCGGATTGTGTAGACCAGGCCTGGGCAATCTGTTCCACAAAGGGCCGGTGTGGCTGCAGGTTTTTGTTCCAACCAAGCAGCAGCACACCAGACTTCACTCATTTAATCAACTGATCTCAGTCTTCAGAGAGCTGATTGGTCAAACTGTGTGCTCTTGGTTGGTTTGAACAAAAACCTGCAGCCACACCGGCCCTTTGTGGAACTAATTGCCCAGGCCTGGTGTAGACGGAGCCACGGCAACCCGAGTACAATAGGCGACGTAGGAGAAGGAAGAACGTAAAGAGATACGTGCTCGTGGTGATTACCGGATAGCTGGAGGTGAACAGGGCGAGTACGGTGAGTGACGCGAGCCAGTAGCCGACCATCCAGAGCAAGCACCTCTCTGGGCGTCGGTAATGGTTCCAGAGGCAACTGGACCTTCTCGCAAAACGCAGAGTCAATTAGATTCTCGTCCGCCCCCGAATCAATAAACACCGACAGAGGGATGGGTGGCTGAGAACCCAACAGGTGAGCCTGTACTAGGATCCGAGACGAAGAAGTGGCGGAGCAAACTGTCTGGTTCACCAACGCGCCACTGGACGTTGATGAACCCCCCCTTTTCCTGTAAGCGGGCAGGATACCAACCCATGTCCTCCCTCCCCACAGTACAAACATAAACCATAAACCGTACGACGACGGCGTTCGGCGGCAGATAAACGTGTCCTGCTGACTTGCATGGGTTCCACTCCCGGATCGGAAACGGAGGGGGTATCGAGATACACCTGTCGGTGAGAGGAACTAGACCGAACCGTGGGCCACGAGGTACCCTCAGACTGCCCCGTGGTGCGGCCTTGCCTCTCCCTGCGCCTCTCTCGAAGTCTATTGTCCAACCGGGTCGCCAAGGAAATAAGCTCCTCTAGTGAACACGTCTCGTCTCGTATAGCGAGTTCGTCCCTTAGCTGGTCCGACAGGCCTCTAAGGAACCCACTCCGCAAGGCCGTGTCGTCCCAGCCACTCTCCAACGCGAGGATACGAAAGTTGAGGGCGTACTGGGAGACTGAATCCGCCCCCTGAACTAGAGAAAGTAATCGGCTGCTAGCCTCTTTTCCCTGGACCGGGTGGTCAAACACCCCCCGCATGTTATCAATAAATTCTGAATAAGAACCGACTAGGGTAGGACGGTTTACAGAGATCGCTACCGCCCAATCGGAGGCTTGGCCAGACAACAAGCTCATAACGTACGCCGTCCTAGTTCTATCGCTGGCATACGTTAGGGGTTGCTGACTGAACACTAGATCGCACTGGTGAATAAACTGCCGACATCTACCTAACTCCCCGGAATACCGGAGTGGGGTCGGAATGAAAGGCTCACGGGGCTGGTACAGAGGGGTGATGGACGCCGCCGCAGGTGGTTCGGGACTTGATGACGCCGGTGGGACTTGATGACGCCGGTGGTCCGAGGGATCCGGTGGAAGCAGTGAGGGACGAAACCCGAGCGAACATCTGCTCCAGGCGATTCCCCAGCTGCTCCATGCCGGTGGACAGCGACGTTAACGCCCTGGAGACGTCCTGGAGATCGGCGTCGTGTTGCCCGATTCTTACCCCCTGCGAGGAGAGTGCTAACCGGACCCTCTCTGTCTCCGCGGGATCCATAATGGCCAGAGTATTCTGTTAAGTGTTATGCCATATGGTTTCTGGATCCCAGACGCGGAAGACAAAGGGTGGGTAGGTAGAACACGGTTTTATTGTGGAATCACAATAGCAAAACAAAAACGCGATGAAGGTTGAAGCAGAAGCGGGTAGGCAAGGTAGGTGGATTGCTGAAGACTCCGAGGACGAGAACCGCTCCCAGGTGAGAGATTGAGGTCTGGGGAAGAGGGTAGTACACGGTAAGAATCCAACAGGGAAAAAACACGAAAAGGAGCAAAAACAGAATGCGATTAGCAAAGCTTAGGGCGAGACACTAGTACCGTGTGTGACGGAATACTCTGGCGCTGGAGGGACGTTTGCCCCAGCCTTATAAAGGGATCCCAATTGGGAGCAGGTGTGTCCCATGATTGCGAGTTCCAAAGCCACGCCCCGCGCCTGTCCACAACCAAAACCTGTGAGGAAGAAAAGGCCCACCAGGGGCAACACACAACACAGGGGAAAAACACACACACCAAAAAAACTCCCCTTGTGCAAACATAAGCAGACTGTGACACCTTGCCCACCAAATCTGCCTCTCGCCGTATCGTACCAACAGTCTTGTCTCTCATCGTACCACCAGTCTTGTCTCTCATCGTACCACCAGTCTTGTCTCTCATCGTACCAACAGTCTTGTCTCTCAGTAGACCATAGCAACTTGTATTGGCTTTGCATGACATATTTTGTCTTGTAGACCTGAAAGTCACATTTATTGTGTTTTCAAATCTGTACATGATCTCTTCAAAACAACTGGTTTGACGGAAGACATTCAACAGAGCAGCAGCAGCAGCAGCGGGCATAAATGAAAATGGAGATAAGAGTGTAAAGATGACTAGAATCATCAAAAAAAACAACCTTACCTTTCATTGGATGTTTTCTGCTGGGAATGCGGTCTTTATTGAAAAATAAAACACGATTTTATACAATAAAGACATCTATCCGATTGTTTTTATCTTGACAACATTGACGTCAACCTCACCGTGAACTTTGTTTTGCGATCACGGTGAACAACACATTTATGCAACCAAGCAATGCTCTTCCCCAAAGTAACACAACAGTCGCAAACAGTCTAATCCCGACAGACTGAGGCGGTAATGGGCACAGTCTCTGAACTCTTGTTGAACTCATTACGGCTCCATTGGGAGGTGGGGTCTGTGTGGTCACATTGATTCTTACCTAACCAACACCCAAGTTGAATATGGCAGTGGCACTTGCAGGACACCATTGTGTTTTTTTAGAAAGTAGTACTTGTAGTATTGTCCTGTTCATAGTCTTAAGCCCAAAGCTAAAAAAAATCCTGCCCGCTACATTCGCGCACCATGTGCCATTGCTCTGTTAAAAACAATATGATTCTTTTTATGATTTATTTTTTCGGTTGCGCCACAAATATGAACCCAAATTTGTGTGCTTTGGGCTTTATGCTACCTGGTGTCACATCAGTAGAACAGCAATGATGAATGTACATTTACTAATGTAGAATCTAATATAATATAATATAATTTCATAGTTTTAATTTAATTTGGATTTAATTTCAAGGCTCAACACTCACGACAATGTATCTCTTTTACCAATGTACTTTTATTCTGTCATTATCTCAACTGACTCCATCTCCCTCCATTCTATCTCCCTCCCTCTCTCACACCATCACCACCACACCAGACTCGTCCGTACCGCTCCCCACCCCTGCCCTCGGAGGGGACCCAGCGGACTCCTCGGTGTGCGTGTCCCCCGGGGGAGAGCTATTTTCTGGGGGGGAGGTATGGAACATGGATCCCTGCAGCCAATGTACCTGCAGGCGAGGGCAGACCCTGTGCGAGAGCGAGGCCTGCCCGCCGCTGCTCTGCCAGAAGCCAATCAGAAGTCACGACTCCTGCTGCCCGCACTGCCCTGGTAAGTGCCTGCTTATAAAAGGCCATAGGAATCTTTCGCAGTGTATACCATCCATTCAATCAAGTTGTAATCCGGCAACACACTCGCAAATAAGTTGTATGTGTCGTCCAGGGTTCTTACGCAGGTCCGGAAAGTATGGAAATGTATTGAATTTGATAAAGGTAATTTCCAGGTCTGTATAAGTATGGAAACAAATCTAAAAACTTGGACAAATCTGGAAAGATATTTGCAATTCCAAACCTTTATTTGAAAGGAATAATACACTGTAAAATACATTTTCTATCAGTTAAAACGTGGTACCTATATGTCAAAAAAACACTTTCACGCCGGATGAGCAGCCTCTGAGCACTCCCCCAGCTAGAACAGCAGAGCGCTGTGACGTCACAGCACTCTACTTAGAGGTCAGAGGTAGACACGCTGCGTTCATTGTAACAGAGGTCAGAGATAGACACTGCGTTCATTGTAACAGAGGTCAGAGATAGACACTCTGCGTTCATTGTAACAGAGGTCAGAGATAGACACACTGCGTTCATTGTAACAGAGGTCAGAGATAGACACGCTGTGTTCATTGTAACAGAGGTCAGAGATAGACACGCTGCATTTATTGTAACTTAGAGGTCAGAGATAGACACGCTGCATTTATTGTAACTTAGAGGTCAGAGATAGACACGCTGCGTTTATTGTAACTTAGAGGTCAGAGATAGACATGCTGCGTTTATTGTAACTTAAAGGTCAGAGATGGATATGTTGCGTTCATTGTAACTTAAAGGTCAGAGATAGACACGCTGCGTTCATTGTAACTTAGAGGTCGGAAATTCCGACTTCCTACAAGGACAATTAAATAAAATGACGCCCTGAACAGAAATTAGGGTGCGATTTCTCAACCCATAGTTCAAGCCTCAATGTAATTTGATGTTATTTCAACATAGTTACCCACATCGTATACATTGAGAAAAATAGATATATTTGATAAGATGTGAATTTTTATATTTGACACATTTTTAATTTTCAACTTAGTATGCTTTCAGACCAATCAACATACCAATACAGTAGTTGGATACATTTGTAAGTAAGCACAATGCTAAGTTTAGCATAAGCATCCATGTTTTTCTGACTTTGAAGCTCGAACGTTGGTTGGAGATGATGTGTTTCCCACTTCTGACTTCCATACCTCCAACCATAAAGGAACGCAAACATGGAATTACTTTTTCTGAAAGTCACTGCAAATAATCTAGAGCATAAAATATGTTATCCAAATGACATATAGCCACACTTGTCTACAACATGGTTAGTTATTTAAACAGTCATGACAAACTCTCATTTGTATTAAATTAAGCTCAAAGTAGACAGTGACACGATCAACTCAAGTTACTGTTTAAGGTGTTTACATTGTGAATCTATTTTGTGAACCGAAACATGATTTAAATCAGATTCTTCTTGTTGGCATGGTTGGTTTGCAACTGGAAAACAAAAAAATACATTAAAGTGAAATGCTAATATAGCCTGCAGTGTCTAAGCAGCATCTGGAATAGCTGGCAAGTACCAACAGTTATTTGTTGCGTCGAGAGCCAAGTTCACCAGCACACACACACATGCACAAACACATCCATATTTATATGCTTTTATGCACACATTTGGCAATGGTGTATGACAGGTGTGAATGTGACAGCCAACATCTGTGTGCAGGGTTTTTACATTGACTGGAGGTGACTCAGTTCCCTCAAATAATGATGGGGAATACATCAATCCTAAACACACACACACATACATGTTTTATGAACATATGTGCATAATCAGTCTGTTGAGCCATCAGTGGGACATGGGGCAAAATAAGACATTTTTGTATAGTTTATATTCACTAGAGCCCAGGACTTTATTATCATGCACCCATGTGGTCACAATAATGTGCTCCCTTTATACTAGAGCATGATGTATTCCTTTTGTATTTCCTAATATTTCTCTGGAAACAGATTTCACTCTGGGACATTTTTCCGTACCCCGTCCCACCACCCCTTCCACTGTCAACATATCCTTACATTTAGACAAAGGGTACAAACAGTGAATCCTAAAATCACCACTTGGCAACCACTTGTTTTAAAATAGCAGTGCAACAATGATTGGGTTAACTAGTTCCTACATTAAGTAAGTGACTACAATTAGGTGGTTGTTAAATGGTTTATGTTCTTATAAACCTTTTATAAGAAAAGTAAAAAATACGGGAGATTTACGGAAAATAATTAAACGGGAGGAAAGCGAGAGAGGGATAAAAAACGGGTGAATCTCGGGGAAAAACGGAAGGGTTGACAGGTATGTCATATGCAGGGTTAAGGTTATATATTGTGCCTTATAGCAGTTTGAATGATGTAAGAATGATGACATTTTGGTGTCTCCACCACCTAGTCTGTAAAAGGTCAGGGAAGGGTATTTCCATTTTGCTCTCCCTATGTTCTGCGGAGATATGGTCCTCATTCTTCTGGACTGTGCGTGCGTGTGTTGCGTGCGTGCGTAGCTTGACGACTCAAGCTGCGCCCTGTCGTCTCAGACTAAAAATACATGCCCACCCAAGTGGTTTAATTCACGAATCGGTGGCCGCGGCACACCTATGGACGTCCAATATGAGTGTTACCTTAGCTTACTGGCATCGCCCGTAGGGAAGATGTTAAGTCCGCCTGTCACTCGCGATCACTGGGGTGTAACATTGGTTAAGTTTTGGAAAAAGTCTGGTAGTTGGAAGTCAATGGGTCAACCGATGAAGTTTGGAGTATTAGGATTACGTAAATATCGGTTGCGGGCATTATATAGCCGGCTGGAAAGGACTTCCTGGTTGGCGCAGAGGTCGGCAACCAAACCCCAGTCCTGGAGTTTTTATTTTTTTGCTGTTGCGGTGAAACTTAACCCATCTAGAGTATTGGTGCTTTGCATTCAAGGATTATATTTGGGATGGGCCGATCTATTCATGGAGTGTATTTTTTTACAATAAGCATTTCGGGATTATTTTTCATGTGACTTGAAACTGGGAAAGGAGTATTGTGGGGAATTAACTTTTTTTGTGTCTGTCATGTGGAACTGTTTCATACCTGCACATAACATTCCCTTATTCTACAGATAAAGTTTTTTTTTGAGCACATACTTTGGATCTTGCATTGAAAGACTTGTGTTATTGCGTATTTTGTTATGAACTGAAATTGACCCGAGTTGGTTGTGTTACATCTATTTTGGGTGCTCTGCATATTAGGTGTTCTGTTCTAAGGGGGCATGTGATACCCACATGAATCCTGTGTGCAGTTTGACTTTGTTTATTTCATTTTGTTAGGCTTGGTCCTGACTGGCACACCGGCACTAAAGCAAACCGTGTGTGTGTGTGTGTGTGTGTGTGTGTGTGTGTGTGTGTGTGTGTCAACAGAGCACAGCACTCCCACGGTGGCAGCCCTTCCCAGCGACCATGACTCCTCCCCCTCCTCCAGCTCCGGGAGAGCGGGGTCTCTGTGCCACAGCGCGGGCGGGGGGGACATGTTCCTGCCGGGCGAGTCCTGGAAGCCCGACTCGTGTACCAGCTGCATGTGCGCCGCCGGGACCATCAGCTGCTTCACCGAGACCTGCCCGCCCACGTTCTGCCAGCGGCCACTGCTGAAGAAGGCCCAGTGCTGCCCCTACTGCTTGGGTGAGGAAGTGCACACTTCTGCTCTGCACACACGATGTCCACACCTTCACCTGTTCTGAGGCTGCTACGAAGAAATCCTGCTATTCCCCCCCCCCCCCCCCCTCATGTATTTTTGCATGTGAACATGTGATGGGTTACATCTATTTGATACCTCTAGGTTGTGATTATGAGCTTATATAATGTGATAGTTTCAGTAATGTAGCATCTACTGTTAATGTCTACCTCAACTCTCTGTAATGTTTACAATATTTTGTTTAACATTTATATTTCTACTAATATTGAAAATACATTGTATATAGATATATTTAATTATTTATTATTTTATTTGTTAGGTATTCATAGAGTATCTGTGGATACCGATTGTATTTGTAGGGTTTATGTATTATTATGTTTGATTTGTAAAGACTATAGCTCAGCCCCAGATTGCGAAAAGATTTGACATTTGTTGACGACATATGTATCCCCAGTAAGCAGGTCTAGAGCTTTGATTGGGCCCAAAAAATCAGGCCTGACCCTACTTGAGCCCTGAAGAATTCTGTCTGAGCCCAAACCACTGCAGCAGATTTGGGTCTGAGCCTGGCCTAAACCCAAATTTCTGCTTAAAAAAAAGAAATAATAATAATAATTTCAATAGTTTATTACAAGCTAAAGTAAACTACATTGTGCATATAATATAGTGCAAATTTAAAATGTATTATCAAACTAAAATAAAGGTAACAAAATAGCTAAAAAAATATATAGGGCCTGTACCGCAGTGGACATTTTATCCTCGGAAGTCGGGAGTTGGGTGTGACTATGTCAACAGTCAACACTCACACACTTTAGTGGAATGAACAGGCATTGTGCATATAGGCTAATATAGTGCCAAATATTATCAAAACGAAATAAACTAAAAAAAAATTTTGTCCGAGCCCAACCTACGGCAGCAGTTTTTTTTGGCCCCAGTCAGGTTCAGGCAGAATCAAAGCTCTAAGCAGGTCTCCGGTATCATTTTACCCATAGCTCAGCCCCGCCGCCTCGGTCAATAAACATTTCTGAAACTTGTTATATATGCCTTATTTGAGGCATTTTTGCCTCTTGGAACCATAAGGTTCATCAGGATAGATTTTTCTTTACAGTAAAAGTTTGGGAAAACTTCAAAAATCTTCTTAAGAACCTATTCTAAATTACACCACATTTGGTACACATGCTCTATGGACGTGTCTGATTAAACGTTATTTAGGGAATCCAACTATTTACATTAGTGAACATTATTCGATCAATCACAAGTCTGCTTCAGAATGTCTTGAAGCTTCCTGCACAGAGGACATCCCCCTTAACAAGTCTACCAAGTTTCGTGTCGATAGTTGAAAAAATTGTCACAGTGTCCATTTTAAAACATGCTAAGCGCTAATGCTCAAAATAGCATTTGAACTTTTTAAATTTGCTCTTGATCCATGTCTCGGATGGGACACTTAACTTATTTCCCCGAATGACGTGAATACCTTTCCAGACTGCTTAATTTATTTATTATTATTTTTCATCATGTTTTGTTTAATCTCTTTTTATTTATATTATTGTCCTGTACATTCTGCTGTACTCTCTCTCTCTCTCTCTCTCTCTCCCCATCTCTCTTTCTCCCTCCATCACCTCCACCACCACCACTAGACTCCCCCACCCAGTCCCACGTTCCAGCCATGGCTGCCGCCTGCCACTTCAACGGGCGCCAGTACTCTGATGAAGAACGCTGGGACATCGATGCCTGCACCCACTGCTACTGCCTGGCGGGCCAGACGCTGTGCTCCACCGTGTCCTGCCCTGCCCCAGCCGCGCCCTGCGACAAGCCCCTCGCTAAGGAAGGCAGCTGCTGTCCCATTTGCTCAGGTAAGGAATAAACAGACACACACACACACGTACAGAGCTCTATAGCTCTGTACGTGGGTGGGCGGGGCGGGGGGGGGGGGGGGGGGGGTGCACGCTATCGTAACCCACCCCGGACCTACGGCCGACGGGGGGGGGGGGGGGGGTGCGCGACCGTAACCCACCCCGGACTGACGATCGACAGGGAGGGGGTTGCGCGATCTTTAACCACCCCGGACCTACGACCAACGAGGGGGGGGGGGGGGGGGCACTTGCCACCCCATGCCACCCTGGTAGATCCGCCCCTGGAATACAGTAGATGAATCCCTTAAACACATTCATTTTGAAATGCTGTGAAATTTGCTTCACAGATGCTATGCTAGAAGCCTCCCCCTCTTCCATGTACTGTGCTAATGGCTAACCGAGCAGTTGTTTTTCTCTTTACTGGATGCACACAGAGGAATTTGGTGGTAATCTTCTTGTCTGGATGTGGGTCAGATGGGCACAGAGCTTGACATAGTGATCCTTTAATGATTAATTGAATTCATTAATTGGGCATAACCAACATGAAGACACACCTTATCAAAGAATTGAAGAGGTGGGGGTTACGCAGGCAATGAGGTCTCAAAGTGCTTTTCCAAATTATGAAATAAAAATAAAAAATAAGTTCATAATAAAAATAATGTGCAATAGTTTTATATACAGGACATTTGAACAGTGCTACACATGAATACTGGCAGAAGGGATTGGAGAAACAAGGTTCCAATGTCTAGTACGTTGGCAGTTAACTTCAGGTGTCTTTAAGCAAACCGCTTCATTTACAGAAATATTAGTATATTATATTAAGCACTTTGAGTGTTCTTAATTACTAGAAAAGCACTATATTGATGCAGTCCATTTAATATTTACCTCAGAACTGACATTTTCAACCAAATGGGAGCTGTATTATCAGTAAAATGTATTTATCCCATGTATTATTTACCCCATCATTTCATGTCAGCAAGGTGCTTAACCTCAAGCTGTACTACACTGTAAAATGATGGAATTAGTGTGAGCACATAACATTTAGTTCAAATGGCCCTGAAATTACAAGGAACATCTGCTGTTTTTAATCTTTAAAATGGCTTTAAAATGACAATGTTTAATCATAGAATTGTGTGTGTGTGTGTGTGTGTGTGTGTGTGTGTGTGTGTGTGTGTGTGTGTGTGTGTGTGTGTGCGTGCACGCGTGTGCGTGTGTGTGTGCACGCGTGTGCGTGTGCCTGTGCAGAGACCTTCTCTCCAACCAATGTGCCAATTGAAAAGACAGACTTGACGGGGGAACGTAAACCTGTGGCCTGGGACCACCCCTCTCACAGTCCCAACGACCTGCCCCATTTCCGAGGTACCACAACACACAGACACACGTACATTGGAAGACATAACCATGTCTTGTACACGAGCCTCTTCATCCCAAGTCCGCCCGTATACGGGCAGCCCCGCCCCCTCCTGAAATCAAAGACTTCGTAAGGCCTTTAAATATGTAATAAAGCAGTCATGTCATACACCCCTAGAACGATAAGATTCTCAACTTGTTGACTATTATAATAATTAGGGCCAGGACTCGATTAAAAAAATTAATCGAATTAATTAGAGGCTTTGTAATTAATTAATCGAAATTAATCGCATTTTAATCGCATATAAATATTTGACCTGAGAACAGTGAGAAGTAATTTTTTTCACATGGATTTTTAGTATACCATTGAATAATGACTGAATACATAAGCTTAAGCAACACAAATATATTTTATTTTTGTTCAAGTTCAACAGACCAGTGCAATTTTTGCCATTAAGTGTAGCAATAGCATATTTAGAAATATAGTAGTGATGGATTTCATGATTCGTTTGCGCGAAACAGTTCGTGTCGTTCAGTTCGCCAAAAGAGTCGTTCGTTCGTTCGTTCGTTCAGTCGTGTTTCCGGTAGCGGTGAATCATTCACTGAGTCGTTCAGACTCAGCTCCTCCCTCCGTCCCTCGTTCTCATTCGTGAATCGCGAACGACGCGGCTGTCATTCGCGAATCGCGAATGCCAGCCGAGTCAGTCAGACTCGGCTCCTCCCTCGTTCACAACATTCAAACGAATCACGAATGCAGCTGAGTCGGTCTCGGTCAGACTCCCTCGTTCTATTTAATAACTAATCACGAAATCACGATTCACAATCGTGCAATGGTGCAAATGGTTATCAATCAACACAACATTAACTAAGTTCCTTTCAGCTGAGGAGCGCTTCGTGTTCGGAATCGGGATATTGTTGCCCCGTCCCCCCACTGCACGTCAGCTCGAGCTCACTTTATCCTGAAAGGTGGGAGGAGGGGGGTTGATGGTGTTAATAAATGTGTGAATAATAGCAAATACAACATTGTGTCTGTCTGGTTGAATATGTTAACATATGTATTTAATTTGAGTTCAACAGATTTATTTAATGTATGCATAATGACATGTCAGGATCAAAATGCCCCATTCTCCCAATTCAAGGTAAAGTTAGACAAACCAAACGCAGCGGGATGTGGGGGGGGGGGGGGGGGGGGCGTAGTAGATTATTGGATGTTTAATATATCAGCAAGATAATAGACTTGATTTAGCAATGATGAGTTTAAAAGTTAATGATGTACAGTTGTGTTTATTCTGGGCATATTTTATTTACTATTGTGAAGATGGCCATTGGCCACCCCCACTCAAGACCAAGATCCACCAAGGTGGGGGTCCCGGCCGGGTCGCGTGCAACGAGACAGATTGACGAGACATTCAAATATTTTATTAATCTGGCATGACAGAAAATACAAAGACAGCATGCATTTACCATTTCACTGATATTTAAATGTAAAAGGCACGATTGGCTGGCTCTCGTGAGTCGTGACGTCTCAGTCCTCAAGTCAATCAGTCAGCGAACGACTCGCGAATCAGCGTCGCGAATCAGCAGCGCGTCAGAGACTCAGCGAACGAGACGAACGACGACAAACGAGTTGAACGAGAACGGCGAATGAGGTCAGTTCGTTCACTTTAAAGAGTCGTTCGTTCGAACTGATTCGTTCGCGAACGAGCCATCACTAAAATATAGTACATTTCAGAAATTCAGGTAGCCTATAGGTAGGTAGACCTTCTGTAAACTATAATACTTTGTTTTTTTAAGTAAAACACAATACTTTCAAGTACATTCAGAACATTGGAAACCCTGACTATTAGAAAACATCTCTCTGTTGCTTCAGAGGCCATAACAGACTTTGTTGATTTACCAACAGCTGGTTTAAAAAAAATAAAATTAATTTCAGTCCAACTCTCTCAATAACCTTGGCCAAAACAATAAAGAGTTCAACATAAAGTGCCAGTTGCACCAACAACATAATACATAGTTCAACATAAAGTGTACCATTTAAAATAAAATTTAAAAAAGTTTTTACTTAGTTACCCTCGTCCTCAAACCAGTCAACTGGTGGAGTGTGGGTTGGGTGTGGGTCCTTGTACTTGGAGTCGGGCTAACGTCCACGCTAGCTACCACACTAGCGTCCACACTAGCTGCTATATGTTTTTAGGGTGACTATTTATGACTTGTTGAAAAGGAGGACACCTCAGCCCGGGTGGTGCGTGCCTCGGACCTGCGGCCGATGGGGGGGGGGGGGGGGGGGGGGGGGCTGCGCGCCTCGGACCTACGGCCGACGGGGCGGGGGGGGGGGGGGGGGGCACGCGATAGTAGCACACCCCGGACCTACAGCCGATGGGGGGGGGGGCGCACGATAGTAACACACCCCGAACCTATGACCGGCGGGCGGACCTATGACCGGTGGGGGTGTCTCAAAAAGGAGGACAAATATGTGTCCAGCTTGATGCTGCGCCAGACGCCGGACAGGGCATTGAAAAGCCGGACGAATGGCCACCCTATATGTTTTGCATTGAGGTGATACTTGAGGCTCGATGTGCTGCGGTGATATGCGAATTCCTTGTTGCATAGCTTGCACACAACCATGCTCTTATCGACGCTTCAATCCATTCGTTTTTTGTAACAAAATTTCCCATCCACGGGGCCAACCAAAGCGGTCTCATCAGCTACTTCGTTCATGTTCACTGTGGTTTGTTGTCTGAACTCATGAACGCTAGTTGGTGCTCCAGTATAATCGGTCCGCCTGAAACTCATCCAGTGAGAAACGTTCCGCGGTGCAAAAATAAGTGCGATTAAAATGCGTCAATTTTTGTAATGCGTTAATTATTGTGTAATTAATTAATCTTAATTAACGCGTTAAAGTCCCAGCCCTAATAATAATGTTTAGCTAAATTAAACACGATAACAACCCCAAACAAAATAATGAGCATGTATTTCATAACTGTGCATGTGTACATGCACAAAAATAGCGATCTTTTTCCCAACGTGTTATATACACAAACTACACTCACCGGCCACTTTATTAGGTACACCTGTCCAACTGCTCGTTAACGCAAATTTCTAATCAGCCAATCACATGGCAGCAACTCAATGCATTTAGGCATGTAGACATGGTCAGGACGATCTGCTGCAGTTCAAACCGAGCATCAGAATGGGGAAGAAAGGTGATTTAAGTGACTTTGAACGTGGCATGGTTGTTGGTGCCAGACGGGCTGGTCTGAGTATTTCAGAGACTGCTGATCTACTGGGATTTTCACGCACAACCATCTCTAGGGTTTACAGAGAATGGTCCGAAAAAGAGAAAATATCCAGTGAGCGGCAGTTCTGTGGGCGCAAATGCCTTGTTGATGCTAGAGGTCAGAGGAGAATGGCCAGACTGGTTCGAGCTCATAGAAAGGCAACTGTAACTCAAATAACCACTCGTTACAACAGAGGTATGCAGAAGAACATCTCTGAATGCACAACACGTCGAACCTTGAGGCGGATGGGCTACAGCAGCAGAAGACCACACCGGGTGCCACTCCTGTCAGCTAAGAACAGGAAACTGAGGCTACAATTCGCACAGGCTCACCAAAATTGGACAATCGAAGATTGGAAAAACGTTGCCTGGTCTGATGAGTCTCGATTTCTGCTGCGACATTCGGATGGTAGGGTCAGAATTTGGCGTCAACAACATGAAAGCATTGATCCATCCTGCCTTGTATCAACGGTTCAGGCTGGTGGTGGTGGTGTAATGGTGTGGGGGATATTTTCCTGGCACACTTAGGGCTTATTAGTACCAATTGAGCATCGTGTCAAAGCCACAGACTACCTGAGTATTGTTGCTGACCATGTCCATCCCTTTATGACCACAGTGTACCCATCTTCTGATGGCTACTTCCAGCAGGATAACGCGCCATGTCATAAAGCGCGAATCATCTCAGACTGGTTTCTTGAACATGACAATGAGTTCACTGTACTCAAATGGCCTCCACAGTCACCAGATCTCAATCCAATAGAGCACCTTTGGGATGTGGTGGAACGGGAGATTCGCATCATGGATGTGCAGCCGACAAATCTGCAGCAACTGCGTGATGCTATCATGTCAATATAGGACCAAACTCTCTGAGGAATGTTTCCAGTACCTTGTTGAATCTGTGCCACGAAGGATTAAGGCAGTTCTGAAGGCAAAAGGGGGTCCAACCCGGTACTAGCAAGGTGTACCTAATAAAGTGGCCGGTGAGTGTATATATCATATGAAAGCTGATGACCCTCGCCGAACTAGAGGCCAAAAACCATCACAAACAAACTTCTCTTTTTCTAGTAAAAATCACTAATTATGTCTTATCTTTTTGTCATCAAACTTTTGTTTGATCACTTAGTGTCAGGGCAACATTTTGAAACCTCTCAATCATGTTTACAATCATGTATAGTAGGTAAGAGAGAGTTTCACAGGAAATAGGTCAATTGCCTTCAAGCAGAACACACATTCTTTATCGCCATCTGGTGGCCATATGGTGCAATTGCGGTGGTTTGGTTTGGTGTCATTCAATTCTTCTGTCCCTGACCTTTCAACATTTTGCATTGGATTTATTGTTTTTATTTGGACATGACATTTCTTTCAGGCGGAAATGAAATCTTCAATTTATTTTGTGTTTATTCTGAGCTTTATTCACTCTGATCCAGTAGCATCCATTAATTATTTCACTTTAACAACAATCTCACAGGTGTTATCTTTCTTTTGGTACCAATATTAACTTAAAAGCCCTTGTAGTTGTGGAGATATAGTCTGTTCAGCTTGGGTATGTTATTTTCGTCAAAAACCTGAGAAATAGGCCTAGTGATGAATAGGTTAACAGCCCTCGGAGGTCCACATTTTACTCAAGTATGCATCATACTATTTCATTAAAAATGTAGTCAATTATCAACAAGTATTTGCAAATTCATGATCTCATAATTTGCCATTTTTCACAAAATATGCTTACCAAATTCCTATGTACTTAAACTTGGACTTCAACTAACCTTCTCACAGAACCCAATTTTTCAGAAAAAGCAGAAAACACAATGATCTGTCACTGACCTGAAATAGTTAGTTTCTCAACTCTTGTTTGTTTCTCAGGTGACGTGAGCGGGCTCCAGATGCCCTTCCTGTCTGGCTCGCCGAGGGTGGGGTCTCAAGGGGGGCAGGACATGACAGCCCCCACCGTCATGTGGGTGGTGCTGCCCCTCCTGGTGCTCCTCCTCCTCCTGGTCTGGGCTCTGCTCTACACCTCCCACAGGAGGCGCTGGCTCTCCCTGCAGTGCAAGGTGTGTACCCACACCCACACGTGTGTGGTTGTGGGTTTGTTTGTGTCCAAGCGCATCCAAGTGAACACGTTGAGACAATCGGCGGGACTGGCGAACAAATTATATGGTTACCAAACAGCAACAACTTCTGCCCGCAGCCTTCAGGCAACAATATGCGGCTGATTCCTGTAGCCAGTCCAAAGAGATCACCACAGCGATAGCAGCAGATATGAGACCTTCTCTGTGGTAGAGAATATGGGGTTCAACAACATGTTTAAAGTGCTTGACCTGCGATACACTATTACTTCTCTGTAGTAGAAAATATGAGGTTTCAACAACATGTTTAAAGTGCTTGACCCGCGATACACTATTACTTCCCGGACACATTTTGCCCGGACAGTAATACCTGCCTTATACAACAAAACAAAAGAACACATTGACATGATGTCAGAAAAGCCTTCTCTTGCGCTAACTACAGACAGTTGGATGTCTAGAGCTACAGAGGCTGGTATCGCCAGACCAATTCACAAATGCGGATTAGTCTGGAACCTCTCAGTTCATTTTCGATTTTATAAGGGGCATTATCAATGGGCGCAGACCAAAATGCCTCTGGACGCAATTGGACAGACCCTACAACCAATCAGATCAACGAAACGTGTGACGTAAATTCGACTTTTGAATAACCTGTCAGAAGTACGGCAAACACATCTTTCATATCAACAAAAGCTTTAAGTGCAGTTGTTTATTCATTCTTTTTGAGAAAATATACCGTCAAGTTTGTTTAATTCTGCCGTGATAGCGGATTCAACAGTCAGTTCAACATCAATTTACGAAAATGCCTCAATGGCACTTCTCTGTACAGTTATCTTATCAAACCCCTTATCAGTATATTAGATAAACGGTTGTTTTTGTTGGACCGACCCGGGCCAAGTCGGCTGGAAATCTGTCGGAACGGGAGGGGGGCCAGACGTATCTGAAACATGAGCTTGCAGATTTGTCTTTCTGCTCATTTCATTACAGACTGGGAGACGAAAAGCCCAGTCACACCTAAGATTTCATGTTTAAAGACTAATCACGGTCCTATTTTGTTTAAGGCACTGCTGTGTGACTTCATTTTGCCATTTGTTGCTATGCATTCCTTGTTGAAGTTGTGTTTGAATGACTATTTCGTTTTTTGTTGTTTTTTTAGCAGGCAATACTGTTTTGTTAATGAAAAATTGTAGGCAATTATTTTGTCGATGGAAACTGTACCGAAACCATACCGAACCGTGAGTTTTGTGAACGGTTTCAGCCCTATATATATATATTCCAAATTAGTGAGTTAGACAGCTCCCCTTTAATGACATGTAAATAACTAAATGTAATGAAATATTACTAATATTCATGGACACACGCTGATGTGTATTGAAATGTGAATGTTTCCCTGCAGGCCCAGTGTCTGAACAATCGGCTGTTCTCCGGCCTGGGTCCGCGAGGTGCCCTGGCCTCAAGCCTGGCCTCCCCCTCTGCCCCGGAGGCCCGGTCCCCGCTGCCGGGCCCACGCCACAACCACCACCCACGGGTGCTGCGCATTGCTGAACCTGAGCCACGCCTCAGCGGCTACTACAGCATGAAGGCCAGCAACCTCAACAACAACCTCAACCAGGACGCCTTTTATAGCACGCCATGACCAGCCCACACACACACACACACATGTAATCCACAAGCATTCAGTAATATGGAGATGTGTACATCCGCAAAACTTGTATACCACACATTTTGACATTTAGAGAAAAGAGTGAGAGATGAAGATTGGGGAAGATTAATGCAAACTATTAGTCTGTCACAAAAACATACATGTACACACGTCGCATAATACACACATGCTATAAATGGCAAACCAATATGGTGACCAATGATTGGGTCTGAGGAACATAATCCAATGATACGCTGATATGCAGTGGAGATATCTATATCTATTGGGAGCTGCCACACTAGATTCATTTCTAATGATGATTAGAAAATGATCTATTGTTAATAACCAATTATTAACCAACGACAATGCACACTGGTCTTTTTCTCGTTGTTGTGATTGAAAAAAAAGTCTATTTTGGTATATTGTATGCCTATAACACATAAACACACAGACATGCATGGACCACACAAGCCACCTAGGATAACCGTACTCGACAACAACCTGTCGCTTAGCAACAATAACATCATTATCGATGCTCACACCAAACCTGCGCTTGAGGTGATCAGAGAACGAGCAAGAAATACGCTGTGGAATCTGTCAGCTAAACACCATGAATACTTTTGCTGAGCTAAAACGCATCTTAAATTCACCATGTAGACCTGAGCAAGTGTGTTTTTCCCCCCCAACGTTCAAAATTCCACATTTTGTCATTGTCAAGGAAAGAGCATTGAGGACGTCAAGGCCAACACTCTTAAAGAAAGCGCAGACAGATGGAGAGACAGAGACAGACATCACCCCTTGACAGACGGACAGACACCACCCCTTGCTTGAAAATTCAATGGTGGGCCAATGGACCCAAATGAAAAGTGATCGACAAAAACGAGAGATCGGCGAGAAATGACGAGAGAGCGGCCTAGATTGGAGAGAGATGGAGAGGGAGAGAGATGGAATTGTGGACTTCTGTGGGATGCCTGTCCACTGCCTCTCTGTGGTAAAAATAAATGTTATTCTTGTAATCTTTTTTTTCTTTTTCTGAAGGGCTCCTTTTATGAGAGACCAACAGTGATATCCCTCACCACCCTCCCCCCTTACTACTCCATTATGTGTCCTTTATCACATGGGATTGTCTCTCGCACGCTGAGGGGGGGCCAGCGGAGGTGTAGGGGGTGCGCTGTTCATTAACGCAAGCACTCCACTCTACGGACTTTATACATACACATACATTCACTCTTTACACCAACTACAAAGCATGATGGTAGGGGCTGGTTTAGTCTTGTGACGGATGTGATGCTACGTGATTATGGAGACATAGCGTAGCAACATTTTGGTGATGGATCTGCTGCTAGCTTGCTGATGATGAGCTGGTGGTCCTTCCAGAATCTTCCCCAACTTGCACACAAAAAATTTTGAAGTCTCATGTCAAGTGAGATTTGGCCTCTTGATCCAAAGCCAAACGTTGAGTTGTGTATAACTTGCTCTGGTTCGCGATGACTACAACTATTCCGATTTTTTTTTAGGGGGTTGAGGGCTGTTTTTTTTGTTTTTGTTTTTTTACCTGTTCAGAAATGTTGAATTACGGGTCACGTATGAGATCTAATCATCTTGCGGATAACTTGTGGATTTAGTTCCCCCAACCCAGCTAGTATGTCCCCGTATGTAGAACCCACTTCATAGGACGGCCCACACTACAGGCAGTCAAGTGTTTTGTTGTAGTTTGTTTGTAAGTGACCCATTTGCATAGATTATGCATTTACCCCCAGAGAACAAGTTGAGCCGTTTAAAATTGTGTTTTTTTACTTTGACATTTTTAGTCCTTGTGGCCTTCAGTGTTCCTCCATGGTTTCCCTGTAGAATGGTTATATGGCTTCCAGGAAACGGACATGTCAGTAAGTGATTAATTGCACTTAGAAAGTATTTTTCTCTCTCTCTCTCTAGCAGATATATTAAATTGGGACAAGACAACAACAGTCAGGGTTGCAGCTCTGAGTGTTGATGTGAAGGTTTTGTTCTTGTTCAAACTGCAGGACTGGAGTGTATTCACTTTAACTGTTCAATGAGTTTATCATGTAAATATACATATTGTCTTTTTGACCTGATAATCAAGCAGTGTTGCCCAGTCAATTTGAAAATATTTACTTTTTAAATAGATAAATAAATACAAAATGATTCAAAAAATAATTCAATTTGAAGAAAATCCCCTTTCCAGATTAAAAAAACCCCCGATTGAAACGTTAATTGTGAATGAAGCCAGCCCTTTTGATATTTTATAAAAATGTTTCCTCAATTGATAATTATCTTTATTTCTATGAGTTCAATGTATTTAAATCAAATAATTTACAAAATATTGATGAGCTGATGAGCACTTGTTTGATACTCCAACCCACAAAAGTTCAGAAGTACAGAAGGGAATCTGTTCTCTATTGAATTCATGACAATGGCAGCATTTAATGCCAGTCCCAAGACGACTAGTCCAGAAGCTCTGACCTCATTTGCCACAGTCTGTATATTCAGAAAAACTAAAAACACAGAATATCAATTGCAGCTCATCCAGCTTCCATCCAGTTTAACTGTGGAAGCATTTCTATATACTGTACCAGCTCTGAACTGTATGTTCAGAGCTGGTGCTGGTTATAGAAGCAGCATAAAGAGAGCTGGTGCTGGTTATGGAAGCAGCATAAGGATACGTCTGCCACTTCCCGCTCTGTACCCGGTCGATGTGTACATTTGCACTTAGGACTTTGTTGAATGGGTTATTATGTTGAGAGCTATTGATTAGTTATGGCTCACATGGCGTGTTAACCAGCATCAGGAGGATGTCACACCATGAAATCCATTCCAGTCATCTTGGGCCAAACTCACAAGTTCTTGTGAGTTGTTCTGCCAATAATAACAAATGTTTGTCCATTTCTGCGACATCTACTAACAATAAGACGAATGCTGTGTCAATGATTGACATTTGAAATAAATGAACTGTCGCACACAATGTTCCAATATGAGAAGCGATCCGGTGGTAACAGACTGCAGTCAAAACGGTCTATGGCTCGGGCTAGTATGTCATCATTCTCAATGATGTGATTTATAATCCCATAGTGAAAGAGCCAATGGGATGAGCTCTCTGACTGGACGCTCTTGGGACAGTAGTTGACAGGCTGCAATGTGGATGGTGAGCAATTGGAACAAAACTCATTTATTCCTGTGCTGCACACAACAGCTGTTAACAGTTGACATAACTCTAAAAGTCCTCTGGTGTAACATTGTCATGGAGTGACCGTAATCTGGTATATATGTCCCTGATAAAATGAAACAATGATGCTCTCACTCTCTTCCTTCCTTTTCATCACAGTCATTAATATGTTAATATTAATGGCTGTAAAAAAAATAAGAGGCACAATTGTAATGTAAATTGGCATTTTAGAATGATTTGCTTGACTTAAAATGTCCCACAAATATGTTTAGTCTAGTCATGTAAAGCAATCACATTTGGTCATTAGTGTCTGTTAAAGTAACTTTACATAATATTTCTCAAAGTATCGTTTTAGATACTTAGTTTTAGATCTTTTTTTAAATACCCCCCCCCCCCCCCCCCCCCCCCAACACAGAGGAATTTAAAAAAAACCTACCAATCATCTATTTAGAAGAAAAAAACAACTTTTTTTATTTATTGTGTTTATAATTTATTTGCTGACAGGTAACTGGAAGATGAATGAGGAAAAAAGAAAAGGGGTTTACCGTAGCCCTTTAGTTATTATTGTATAATGACGAGAGTTAAATTTGAAAGAAAAATATTTTGTTGGACAAAAAATGGCCTCAGTCGGGAAGACTCAACAACAGTAGGGGGTGTTCATCCAAACATTGTCCAATTAAAACTTCTGATTTTGTTTCAAGGTCACATGACATGATTCCATTCAACAGAACTCTAAAGCTCATGTGACCCGGCAGCATGCCTGTCCACACAGTTCTGGACAAAGAGGGCTGGGAAATGTTTTAATTTATTTTTTTTCTTCCTTGTCTATTCATACAAACAAAACACAATACTTACATGCCTCACACTTAACACCCTGCACACAAAAAAGTATTGATATTGTTTTCAAAGTGTACAACTAGAAAGTGATGGGGATGTTATGGGTTCTGTCTTTGTAACACAGAGGAAACTGCTCTGTGGACGACGATCATTCAACGCCATTGATACAGACGATAATGATGTTTCAATGACACCTCAGCAGACAGCTTTTATTGCCCAAGTTAGTTCATGTATCATAGGTTTTCATACTTTACAGCACTATAAATAAATGATTTGAAAGTTGAAGTGATGTCATCTGATTATTTATGAGTTCGCAGGATCATCCTACATGATGCGTCCTTCTCTTAAAGCTTTGATTCACAAGATCAGCCATGTTATGCTATGCTGCCTCCTTCATTACCACCTGACCTGACATTACATAATGCCATTACCTTCATCTAATGCAGTGAAGCTTAAGCCAGGTTGTGCAGCAAACAGCAAAACTGCTCAGCGGAAGGAAAGTCTAAATCCTAATTTTTAAATACCAGCATGAAGGCATTTGCACATAGGCTACTTGCAGAATTACAGTGATTTCATTTACATTTGTAAAAAAAAAAAAATCAGCATCGAATTGGCAACGGTTTCTGAAAATGTTAACCTTTTATGTTGCGTGTGAAGCGGCCAATCAGCCCCCCCGCTGCCCCCAGCAGTTAATCCCTGGCCGTAAATCCTGATCCTCTGATACTGTAGGCTATGCTTTAAAAACCAACACACACACACTTACAGCATGCACATACACGAGCACGTACACGCTCACTCACACACACGTTCAAACTGCTCTCACATGCGCACACATGCTCAGACTTCACGGTCAGTCGGGGAATGTCTGCAGCTCACATGATTGCGCTGACCAGAGGCACATGCACACACATGCACATACACAAATGCATACACACATGCACACACACATATACACACACACTTTATTACATGCACATTTTAAGTGAACTGCAAATATTCCCATAGACATTCATTAATTCACAATAATTTTATTTTACTTGTCAAACTATTTTAGAATATAGGCTACTTTTCACTTTTTGTACCTATGTTAATGTAACATATTCAATTATATTCTATTATAATTTCATATATGGATCAATGTCATGTCAATCAGCGAGAAAATGTTACCCATTAAATACAGACTTTTTGGACCGAGATAAATGGTTTGGGCTAATACGTTGAAATGAAGTAAAGATGTGCTTCAAGCACAATTTCACAGTCCAGTTGCGTTTCCTTAGTTTCGAAAACCTATCAAAGCAGTTCACTAAATGAGGACCATGACCTCCTCAATGGAGTAACATACTGCTGCCAGATCGCTTCTCCTTCTTGTGGTCCAGCCCCCCCTGGTGTGACGTCTTAAACAAGACCATTTCCAAGGGAGCATCCCTCCTCCGGCTGCTTAGTTAACAACGAGGCCTTCAAAGGACACCTCGCCTTGTAATATTCAGAGGCAAACCGTTGCAGACCATTTTTTCCTGAACTCAAAGTATCGTGGGGACATCAAGGGAACGGCTCAGCCTCCGCTGCTCAGCGGGACGGTATTTCTCCATAATACGCAGGTAAAACCCGGGTTTGACAAGGCGTGTGTGTGTCTGTCTTTAAGGTTTCTTGCTGCTTACAGCTAGACTGGTTGTTAGTGTGTGTGTGTGTGTGTGTGTGGGGGGGGGGGGGGGGGTTGTCATTAACTGTCCAATGAGTCATGACATTGTTTTTATAGGCTACGGCCGTTCAAACGAGGACCCAAAATAGCACCAGAAATGTGATTGCTCTGCGGAATGCAGAAGCACGTCTAACAGAATTAAACTAAATAGTTTGGCCAATATGCCACATGTTGCACCCCTGCCAGCGGACCGGTGGTCTCCACATCCGGGAGGACATCAAGACCAGCCTCTATGGCCCGGCCGCCCCGCGGGGTCCCGTCCTCCAGGCGCAGGAGGCGGAGGGAGAGGCTGCAGGTGCAGGTGTGTGTGGTGCTGGGGCTCCTGGGGGCCACCTGGGGACTGTCTGCACTGACCGACGGTGAGGTTCACAAATATTATTTGCTGGGTTTTTAAAAAGATTTAAACACAGCAGTACTATAGACATCAGTTTTCAATGTAGACACCCATAATTTCCCCTCGGGGATTAATAAAGTGTCTGTCTGTCTGTCCATCTGTCTGTCTGTGTAACAGTGCAACTCAGTGTAACAGCTTAAGTCAAGGTGTTTGATGAATAACACAGGGAAATTGTAAGATAAAAGAGGCATATGTATTCAATCTGGAAAGGTCAATAAGCTTAGTGGTGGCGTTTGTGTGTTGGTGATGCCAGTAAAGACCATTAATTATGTCTGTGTGTGTCTGTGCGTGTGTGTTTGTGTGCCTCAGGGGTACATGTTGACTCATTCACTGGAGCATCGCTTGACCAATCACAACGCAGGAGGCTTTTGGCTGTCACCAATGACACCCTTGAGATCAACTGCACTGAGCCAGGTACACACACACACACACACACACACATTTCACTGACATTTAAACTTTACATTTGGATAATTTATAACCTAAACCAGGGGTATCAAAAATCAATCTATGCAGGGGCCACATCCAAAAATGGTAACAGCTTTGAGGGCCATATACAGTATATATATACACTCACCGGCCACTTTATTAGGTACACCTTGCTAGTACCGGTTTGGACCCCCTTTTGCCTTCAGAACTGCCTTAATCCTTCGTGGCACAGATTCAACAAGGTACTGGAAACATTCCTCAGAGAGTTTGGTCCATATTGACATGATAGCATCACGCAGTTGCTGCAGATTTGTCGGCTGCACATCCATGATGCGAATCTCCCGTTCCACCACATCCCAAAGGTGCTCTATTGGATTGAGATCTGGTGACTGTGGAGGCCATTTGAGTACAGTGAACTCATTGTCATGTTCAAGAAACCAGTCTGAGATGATTCGCGCTTTATGACATGGCGCGTTATCCTGCTGGAAGTAGCCATCAGAAGATGGGAACACTGTGGTCATAAAGGGATGGACATGGTCAGCAACAATACTCAGGTAGTCTGTGGCTTTGACACGATGCTCAATTGGTACTAATAAGCCCAAAGTGTGCCAGGAAAATATCCCCCACACCATTACACCACCACCACCAGCCTGAACCGTTGATACAAGGCAGGATGGATCCATGCTTTCATGTTGTTGACGCCAAATTCTGACCCTACCATCCGAATGTCGCAGCAGAAATCGAGACTCATCAGACCAGGCAACGTTTTTCCAATCTTCGATTGTCCAATTTTGGTGAGCCTGAGCGAATTGTAGCCTCAGTTTCCTGTTCTTAGCTGACAGGAGTGGCACCCGGTGTGGTCTTCTGCTGCTGTAGCCCATCCGCCTCAAGGTTCGACGTGTTGTGCGTTCAGAGATGCTCTTCTGCATACCTCTGTTGTAACGAGTGGTTATTTGAGTTACAGTTGCCTTTCTATCAGCTTGAACCAGTCTGGCCATTCTCCTCTGACCTCTAGCAGCAACAAGGCATTTGCGCCCACAGAACTGCCGCTCACTGGATATTTTCTCTTTTTCGGACCATTCTCTGTAAACCCTAGAGATGGTTGTGCGTGAAAATCCCAGTAGATCAGCAGTCTCTGAAATACTCAGACCAGCCCGTCTGGCACCAACAACCATGCCACGTTCAAAGTCACTTAAATCACCTTTCTTCCCCATTCTGATGCTCGGTTTGAACTGCAGCAGATCGTCCTGACCATGTCTACATGCCTAAATGCATTGAGTTGCTGCCATGTGATTGGCTGATTAGAAATTTGCGTTAACGAGCAGTTGGACAGGTGTACCTAATAAAGTGGCCGGTGAGTGTATATACACACACACACACTCTTGCCACAGGAGGTGATACAGTAAGTAGACCTATTTAATTTTAAAAAAAAGTGTATATATAAAACAAGAAATGAATGACTAACTTTGAAGGGACGAAGTGAAACAGTTCCTTTTCATCAGCTAGATATAAATATTTGAGTCAGTGCGTGACATGACTTCTAACACTTAATCAAATCTACTTTTCTTTTGACCAGCTGCTATGTGCATATCATTTTCTTTTCTCTTAAGATCCATCTGAAGCTTTTTAAAACTAAATGTGCCATTTAACAGCCCAAGGTGCATTTCCTCAGTCATTTTTTGTTAGTTGTTTGCATGGCAATTTGCGATTAATTTTGCGTGGCTGCCTCTCTATTTGCTGATTGATGTTACAACGTTGCCGATGGAAAACCAGGAGTCCTACTGAATGCGCCACAGCAGGTTTGTCGAGCTACAGTAAATGCTGCTGAAACAGTGATTGCAGTGGCGGTTCTAGGGGGGGGGGGCAGCGGGGGCCAGTGCCCCCATAACTCTGAGTCCGGACCCCCCTGTGGCCCCCCTGAACGAGGAGTCTGCGTCAATAATAAAATGACGGTGTGCCCCTCTAACACAAAAGCCGGCCCCAACCTGGCCCCCCCCATTAAAACTGGTCTAGAACCGCCACTGAGTGATTGGGTGGCCCTGATATGCTAAGTATGCATCCTTGGATATAGCGTAGGGTTAGGGTTAGTATGCATCCTTGGATATAGCGTAGGGTTAGGGTTAGTATGCATTCTTGGATATAAGCTACGCTGTGTGGCCATGAGGAAGTGTGGTGCGGCAATTCCGCTCACAATTCCTATGTGGTGTATAGGAACACGTTTGCAATGCTTGCTGGGACTTGTAGTGCCTCACATGGCGGGAGTTAAAGATGCGGGACAAAATTAATTGTAAACTCAAAATATTGCGCGAGACGGATACAATTTGGCTGAGGGCCTGATTTGGCCCTCGGGCCTTGTGTTTGACACGTGACCTAAACTAATCCATAATGCAGTGTAACCATATTAAACTGACTGTCTTCCTCAGCCATATCAGATGTAAAGTCTCATTGGGCATTGTGTATTGTCCTCTGGTTTTGCCACAAGCGCTGCATAAAGGACACACATGCAGCACTGTTTTGTTTATAGGGCAAAGGACAAGGTGGACCTATGGAAGTCAGATGCAAATCAATGTCTGAAGGAAACTAGGACACATTTAAATAGTCTTGACGCAGATCAATGGGATTGTTTCTGTGAGTCAGAATTGTGATCCCACATAAAAAAATAGAGATAGCTGGAAATAGACACAGATACAGCCTTTGTTGTCATCAGATATCTAGTAGTTTAACTGATCAATTAAAGATAAGATGCAATGATTGGTCACACGTGTTATGTGTATACATAACACATGCAAAAACAGCATACAACTGTATGCTGTTTTTGCCAAATAGTTCCTCCAATGGTCATTTCACTGTGCAAAAACCTGCTCCATATACATATATATTGTCAATTTTGCACACTAGCAAAATGCATAACATTGCAGTCCACTCCCAAGAAAAAGGTTTTCTATTTTAGTTCTTGCAAATAATTCTCTAATAATTACATTTCAAGCTTGATATGAACCACCGCACGGCATCCAAGCAGAGCATCACTAAGCAAGCTGATCAACGGCACTAAGCACAGCTAAACAGACAAAATGATTACGCAAATAAACAAGAGAGACAACAACAACAACTAGAAAATTCCCTCGGGGGAAATTTTGAAAGTGCCACGGGAGTGTGTACATTATGATGATTCTTGAGATGAGATGAGATGAGATATACTTTATTGTCCCACAAGGGGAAATTTGTCTTGGGCAAGGTGCACATACTCAACATCAACGTTTTTAAAACATACAAAGACAATACAAAAATAGCAACATTGTACAGTCATAAGAAGCATAAACAGCCCAAACAAGAGGATAAGACGCCGTATCAGTAAAATACAATAAATAAATACATTAAGACCAAGAATAAGCAATAGATAAAGTGCTTAAACACCTAGCAAAAGGCGAGACCAGAGGTCAGTAAAATACAATAAATAAATACATTAAGACCAAGAATAAGCAATAGATAAAGTGCTTAAACACCTAGCAAAAGGCGGGACCAGAGGTCAAAAAGAGAACTAACTAGAACTCTGAACCACTTTCTTATCATTTAAGAGTGCAACAGAGGTAGGAAGGAAAGATAATTTGAATCGGTTGCTCTTGCAACGACACATTCTGTAGCGTCTACCAGAAGGTAATAACTCATATTCAGAATAAAGAATATGGGAAGGATCAGACAGCACTGGAGAGAAAGGGAGTCTTTCCTGCCAATTACCTTCATCGCTGTTTTTTGCATTTTAGATATTTTAGATTTGAGCTGAACAGAAAGAGTCCCAAACCAGGCAGCCATGCCATATCTAATAATGCTCCCAAGGACTGAGTCATAGAATGTAGACATAATTCCTGTACTTACACCAAAAAGTCTTAGTCTACGAAGAAAGTGCAATCTTTGAGCCAATTGGGAACACAAATAATCAACCTGAACATGCCATTTCAGCTGATTGTTCATGTGGACCCCCAAGTACTTATAAGAAGTAACCTGCTCAATCTGCACTTTACCAATGACCACTGGGTCATGAAGGCGTACACTTCTTGGGTCAAAGATCATTTCTTTTGTCTTAGTGGTGTTCAAGATCAGGTGACTGTTGCCACATACAGTATTAAAGTTGTTAATCTCCTGCATATAGCCCACCGGACTATCATCACCCCTCAGAAGGCTCAGTATGACAGTGTCATCAGAAAATTTAAAAATGTAGTTATTAGGGAGACTACTCCTACAATCATTAGTGTAGACAGTGAACAGGAAAGGAGAACTCACTCCCCCTTGTGGTACACCAGTGCTACACCGTCTGGGACTTGAGAGAGTAGAATTCACTTTAACCTGTAAGGATCTGTTTGTTATCAACGAGTGGAACCATCTGATTATGTAAGGGTTTACATTCATGTTGGATAGCTTCTTTACCAGTAGCTGAGGACATACCATGTCAAAAGCGGAGCTGAAGTCAGCGAAAAAAACACGTGCGTACGCCCTAGGATCTTCCAAGTGCTTACTGATTAAATGAGTGATGCTGGCTACAGCATCCTCAGTGCTTCTCCCAGCTCTGTAAGCGAACTGGAGTGGGTCCAGTAAAGGAGCTACATCAGACTTGAGTTGGTTCACAATTATCCTTTCGAAGCATTTCATCACATTACATGTTAAGGCAATTGGTCTATAGTCCTTGTTCTCAGAAGGACAAGACACTTTCGGTACAGGAATGACAATAGATCTTTTCCAGATCTCGGGAACCATGTGCAAGTCGATCGACTTCTGAAATATAGGGCACCAGGCCGCAGTGAGCTCTTCAGAGCACATTTGTAGCAGCATGGCGGGCAAACCATCCGGCCCCATGGATTTTTTGTTGCCAGCCTTACTGAAAATGCACTTGACCTGATGTGGGTCAATAAGGATACGATGTGAAACATTACACATAGGTATAACATCAGTGGTCACAACCTGTTCCTGCGTAGCAGAACCTTTGTCATACCTCAGAAAGAAATCGTTCAACTCATTAGCACAAGACGGTTCATCAAGAGTGATAATTTGATTACGCTTTGGGTTCATGTTAGTTATTTTTTTCATGAAATCCCACAATCCTTTAGAGTTCATAGTGCTGACACTGTCCTCTAAAGCAGAACAATGGTTACTTCTGGCTTGCTTCAGTAGTCGATTTAGATCCCTTTGAGCCGCAGCCACACCACCCCTATCCCCATTTTTAAAAGCCACTTTCTTGCTGTTTAGACAGTCTTTTACCTCCTTGGTAATATAGGGCTTGTTGTTCGGAAAGTGAGTGATTGTCTTTTTGGGAATCACATTGTCCACACAGAACTTAATGTAGTCCGTCACAGTCTCAGTTGCCTCATCTAGTTCCAGGTCATGGAATATGCTCCAGTCTGTACATAGGAAGCAACCTTTCAGAGTCTCTACACTGTCCTCCGTCCACTGCAGGACAGTTTTTTGAACAGGCTTACTGGATTTGAGAGCGGTCTTGTACGTGGGCATGAGCTGTACAGTAGAATGATCAGAGTTCGCAAGTGGAGGAAGAGTTTTTGCTCTATAGGCATCTTTGATGTTGCCATAGCATTTGTCAAGAACATTACTTTTCCTGGTGCCACATTTAACATATTGGAAGAACCCTGGTAACACTGGTTCAAGTCTACAATGGTTGCAGTCTCCCAGCAGAAAGACAGGCGCACCCGGAGTGCGTTGCATTTGTGCATGAACACAGTCAGCCAGCCTGGTAGCTGCCCTGGCAGCATTAGCACTAGGAGGTATATAAACAGCACATACAATAATATTTCCGAATTCCCTTGGAAGATAAAAAGGTCTCATCGAGACACACAGCATTTCTAGGTCAGGGTCACAGAACTTTTCTCTGGCGGTGTACTGACTGCACCAGTTTTTACTCACGTACACACTGAGTCCTCCTCCTTTGGATTTCCCAGACGAGGCCACCCGATCGGCCCGTATAGATGAGAAACCCTCCAGCTCGAGCATGGAGTTAGGAATATCCTCTCGAATCCACGTTTCAGTAAAAACCAGTAGACTGGCCTCCCTGTATTCGTGACTAAATCTCATCAGTAAGCGGAGCTCATCCATTTTGCTCCGTAGAGAACGCACATTACTCAAGATGATGGAAGGCAGCGGGGGTCTGTTTCCCCTTCTGCGGATTCGCTGCCTCACTCCTCCCTTCCTGCCTCTCTTCCTCCGTCTGCCCGCAGCCGCAGGTCCACTGGTGGAGACAGCCACCGGGAGGTTCGCCGGCGGGGAGATTCCTTTCCACCGAAGGGCAAGCAGTGCCTCTCTCGTGTAGGCACGTAGAACTGCCGTGTTTGGAGATGGTGTTTCCAGCCCGCTTGTACACAGCAACTCCCCGGCTATCAGGAACAGCACAATCAGCGTGAGCGTCCATAGTGTTGCCATGACAACACAAGTAGTTGTAGCTCCACCGAGCCACTCAAGGAGAAACAAAACAACCAAGCACGGCAACTGCACAGTGTCATGTGCTAAGACCTACTCAGACGAGACTCAGGCGTACATTTCGTCCCAACTGAGCAGTACTAACGACAAGTCCGTGCATAAGAACCGTGCCTGACTCGAGGAGAAGAGCTAGTTGGTTAGCGCGCCGGCTAACAACACAGCACAGCTGACTCGAGGAGAAAGCTAGTCGGCTAGCACACCGGCTAAAAATCCAGCACGGCAACAGCAGAAAGACAGGCGCACCCGGAGTGCGTTGCATTTGTGCATGAACACAGTCAGCCAGCCTGGTAGCTGCCCTGGCAGCATTAGCACTAGGAGGTATATAAACAGCACATACAATAATATTTCCGAATTCCCTTGGAAGATAAAAAGGTCTCATCGAGACACACAGCATTTCTAGGTCAGGGTCACAGAACTTTTCTCTGGCGGTGTACTGACTGCACCAGTTTTTACTCACGTACACACTGAGTCCTCCTCCTTTGGATTTCCCAGACGAGGCCACCCGATCGGCCCGTATAGATGAGAAACCCTCCAGCTCGAGCATGGAGTTAGGAATATCCTCTCGAATCCACGTTTCAGTAAAAACCAGTAGACTGGCCTCCCTGTATTCGTGACTAAATCTCATCAGTAAGCGGAGCTCATCCATTTTGCTCCGTAGAGAACGCACATTACTCAAGATGATGGAAGGCAGCGGGGGTCTGTTTCCCCTTCTGCGGATTCGCTGCCTCACTCCTCCCTTCCTGCCTCTCTTCCTCCATCTGCCCGCAGCCGCAGGTCCACTGGTGGAGACAGCCACCGGGAGGTTCGCCGGCGGGGAGATTCCTTTCCACCGAAGGGCAAGCAGTGCCTCTCTCGTGTAGGCACGTAGAACTGCCGTGTTTGGAGATGGTGTTTCCAGCCCGCTTGTACACAGCAACTCCCCGGCTATCAGGAACAGCACAATCAGCGTGAGCGTCCATAGTGTTGCCATGACAACACAAGTAGTTGTAGCTCCACCGAGCCACTCAAGGAGAAACAAAACAACCAAGCACGGCAACTGCACAGTGTCATGTGCTAAGACCTACTCAGACGAGACTCAGGCGTACATTTCGTCCCAACTGAGCAGTACTAACGACAAGTCCGTGCATAAGAACCGTGCCTGACTCGAGGAGAAGAGCTAGTTGGTTAGCGCGCCGGCTAACAACACAGCACAGCTGACTCGAGGAGAAAGCTAGTCGGCTAGCACACCGGCTAAAAATCCAGCACGGCAACGAAACAGTTCTTTAAGGCTGAGATTCAGGCGTACATTCCGTCTCAGATGAGCAGCACTATGCTTCAATGTCCGCACAAACGGTGCCGAGGACTGACAGTCAACAAAACATATAGAAAAAAACGCTTAGATGCAGAGCAGCAGCACTCGAGCCCGGGTCGCCACAGAGCAGCGCCACCTTCCTGAATCTTCAGAGATTTCAAACAATTAATACTAGTAACATTATGATACATTTTGGCAGCTGTGTGTTTACTTAAAGGCCGCAGTATACTCACCGTTCCCAAGCTGTCGCGCGACATTGTGACGCCAAAATGACGTAGATTTCGCCGGCGCGACAGGATTTTGGCCCGTTTGCGCCGTGTCGCGCACCTCTCTTTTTTTTCAGCGGCGCGCGACAAAGCGGCAACAGGAACACGGACGAGTTTGAAGGCACATTTTAATGCGCCTTATTGCTAAGGCTTCTTTCTTTATATGTTCTATTTTATTGTGTGGTGTAGGCCTATATTTTTTCGCTAATAAACCGTGGTTTTACGTAAGTGCTGTCTACTGTTGTGGTCAAAGACGAGTGAAATTACGTAGCTGAAAAACTATCTCAAAGCGGCAGTAAGTTATAAAATACAATTATATAAAATAATCATTAAGTTATTAAGATATATGCTTACAAACACTATTCATATGAGAACTGCTGCCATACACTGGACTGTTGATGGCTGACCAGGTGGGGCAGTGATGTAGAATAATAGCAATGTAAAGTAATAGACCTAATGCTGTATAGTGAGACATCCCGGTGAACTAAACCTTAACTCTAATGAAGACACAGGGGTACTGTACTGGTATTAGCAGAGAATGTCTAATAAGGAGAGAAGTTCCATTCTCGGTTTACTTCCGGGTTCTGAACTGTTGCAGTCCCCCTCTGGTTCCATGTGAGGGCGCTCACAGGACGAGTGCAGAATGAATGGCGGTCTATGGAGCTATACCCCTCAAACTCTGTTTGAGGGGTATTGCTCTGTTAGATTTTTTAGTCACTTATTTGCTTTAAAAAAGTCTTTTAAAATGTCAATGACGTCATACACATCTTACGACCAGAAATACTGCTTTACGGCAAGCCTCTCCCTTTCCCTCAAGGCATCGACAACACAGCGGACACAGGTTAGGCTCTCTCCCTGTCAATACAAACAATTCAACCAAAAAAAGTTGCTGTGTTTAAAAAAAAAAAAAGAACTTGGGCGAAAAAGTCCACCTTAACATTCTGGTCCCGCTTCGGATGCCAAGATGCCATCAAACAGGATCTCTGGTTGTAGTCCTTCACTGACCAATCAGCGTTCATTAGCAGAATGCTAGCGTGTTATGGGCAACAACAACTCGTCCTGTAAGAAATCGAAAGGACATAAGTACTCGTTCATTCAACTTTCGATCTATAACCCATGTTTAACTTGTAAAAACTACAATCAAATCTGAGATTTCTCAATGAGAATCAGGTGAAAGAGACAAATTTAGCCGTCTAGCTCCATCTGCTCCCATTCATTCTGCACTCATGGGCGATCGCCCCCAGTGGAGCTCTGGTGGAACTGCAACCAACATTCGGTACAATGGGACTTAATAGGGAGTGGACAGGCTCTCCGTAGACGGGCTCTGGTATTAGCATATCTCTTCTTCTACTGTGTAGAAATAGAAAAGTCGGTAGCCTTTCCTCAGTGGCGCCACCTCTGTTCAGGAGAAGACTGCAACTACTGTCGCGGCCACCAGCGCGAGTATAAATAGTTACGGCGCTCCCGTGACCTCACATTGTCGCGCGACAGCTTGGGAACGGCGAGTATACTGCGGATATCTGTAGGGTTTGCCTGACAACAGCCTCGCGCCAGTTAAACTGACTAACCAACCGTAATTAGATCACGCGCGCACACCTGCGCGCGATAGCCCCCAGGCTGAGGCTGAAAGAAACGTTGAGAAAAATAGCGCTTTTCTGCCTCTGCACTGGTCTCACATTTGGGCTTATTCTGACAAAACGGTAGCACGTATCAGAAAATAAACGAGACCATCATCACTGTAAGGACTTCCTGAACGATTTGGTGTTTCTACAGTGTTTCTACAGTGAATATTGTGGACACACTTGCAAGTTCAAAACAGGGGTCCGTTCTGCTTCTCTCAGAAAATATTTGTATTGGAGTTAATGAGGAGAAGAGACAGACTGGCCGCACTTAGAGGCTGCTAATTCAAATTCTGTAAGTCTCTCTGATTTTTTGAGCACATTGTGAGAGACAGAACAAGTATGTCTACAAATTTGGAAAAAATCATGCGTGTAAAGTGTAAATTGTGGCCAGGAGCAGCGTGGAAAGAGAAACAAATCTGGATTTATTTTGAGCTCTCTCCCACTCTAACCTGCACTCTGACACGAACATTCCTCGCAATACACACCCATTATAATCTCATAATTTCTCCCAAAATGATCATGGTCATTGATCAGTGATTGATTAAAAACTATATGACCTATCAAAACGTGGAATGATACACCAAATACACAAGACTTGTGTCTACTGTTTAATGTTGAAATTGAGTTTCTAGGTGAAAGTATGCCGGAGCAGCAGACAGCAGTAGGCAGTACGAAAAGTCTTGTTTTTTTTACCTCCTCCCATTCATTCTCTATGGGACTTTTTTCGCTGTTTTTCGCGACTTACGTCGCGAAAAATTCGTATTATTTTAAGAAAAGTCTTAGCACACTTGCCCCGGCAGAGCCGCACGTTTTGATACCTTTTTTGTGTATGTGTGACCAAAACTGCGGGAGGAGAAGTCGACCGAAAAATTGCGTAAGAAACGTAAGAATAACTAGAAAATTTCTAAAGAAATTTTGAGTGTGCCTGGCTCTGGCCCAGTCGTCCCCATATATTATTGAGGAAGTCATGTAAGTCATGCAAGAAAATCAAGCAGGTGCTGGTGTAGAGTAGAGTTAAGCGAGAGGGCAGTAATGATCTTCAATGTTGTCTGCACACACACACACACACACACGTGATGATCTTGCATGTTGTCTGCACACACACACACACACACACACACAAATCAAGTCAAGTAATCAAGATACAGTACAGTTTTATGTGTGTGTGTGTGTGCGCGCGGATGAAACAGCGCGT
>JAOPHQ010006312.1:105000-113564 GCA_030340625.1 Merluccius polli | reverse complement strand
CGCGCTGGCCAACTGGCAGCCATCTTGTTGATAATTGTTGCCAGTCTCAGCAGAGGGCTTGTGATATTTAATATTTCTCACCACTTGAACAAATAAGCTGTAATAACTGAAAGCTACTTGACACAGGAGTAGAGGATATAACAGCATGAAAGAAACGGTGTACACTTTGGGCCAAGCTGTGTTGTTAAACTTTCCATAGAATTTTAACCTCTTCGTTTCTATAAAAAAAAAGAATACAGCGTTTGAAGGCCCCCACACCTTTTACCGTGCAGCCCTCAAAACCACAAGAACTTAAACAAGAAATAAATTATAAATCAGTCTTAAAAGACGATATAAAATAGTTGTGCATGCACACAAACAGCACTACACAGAATCGCACGACGCGCGCACACACAACACAGTTGATGCGCTTCGGAGGTGTTGCAGCGCGTGCAAGGATCAAGGGACATTACACAAACCACTCATTAACGTCCTCTACAAAGCTGCCTTTGTGGACATGCCAGACCCTTAGCCACTCTCAACTCACACAACACACACAGGCACACACACACACACACACACACCCACACACACACCACACACACAACACACACACACATTTTTGTGTATCTGTAAGCATCAAGTTGCCTGTTTATTTAGTTTTTTTTTGTTTGTCTTTCTTTGCCGTTTTGTTGGTGTTTTGAATCTAAATAGTCATATATGCCATTCGGTGGGTGCGTGGTTTAACAATACGTGCCTTAAGGGTTTCTGTATGTGTGGTGTTGTTTGTGAAGCCTTCTTGACCGGTGTGGTTGGTGTAAAGTCTGAGCAGCAGGGATGCAGTCAGGAGAAAAGTCCCCCTCACTAAGTCCGCCGCAGGATTTAGAGTCACCAGCTGGAGTTGCTTAATTTGCACAAGTGGAGCGGTCCGGCTAATGAGATAAATCAGCTGGCCCAGCGCACGCCCCCGAGCTCAAAACAGGACAGGACTTATATTTTGTGAACCTGGAAACTTTCCGCGCTGGCTCACCAGAGGCGGGTTAAGTGCTTTGAGGGCTGTCGGTGTATTATAAAGTATCGGGCGGTATGTCGGCGTATGTCTTGAGAGGGAGAGGAAAACGGTCAACCGACTCCAGTAGCAGATCCTTCTAGACTGCCGGTTTCCATGGTGGCCACGTTGAATCAATGGCGGCGATTATTTTCTGTGATTTAGGTAGTCTCGGGACGAGGGCCTCTATTACAACTCATGTGGATGGACTAGAAATGAAGGATGGGAGGGTGATTGCATTTCAACGTACAGGCCGTAGTGTTGGATGATCCCTGCTTACTTGGACTACCGCTAGTCTTAGTCCTAGTCTTGATGACTAATTCCACTAAAACAAAGTACAGGTCCTGAATGATGAGCGTTTCACATGCCGGAAAGACCGTCTACCGAAGAAGAAATTACATTTAAACAAACTCTAACATGCCTAATTTTGGTGTTTCGGGCCCTTTAACAAAGTGTGTTTGCTTAGCTGTCAACTCGTGAAAAAGTAAATATGAACTATGAACAATGTTAACAATGTTAACCAATGTATACATGACCATTGACATGAGTTTGTACTTTTAAGGGGCCATTAGCCTGCGGGGGGGGGGGGGGGGGGGGGGGGGCAACAAGTTACATAGGAAAATGTTTAACTCTGAACAAAATTGATAAACATGAACAATGTATATACATACACAAGAATATACATGGCAATGTATGTGTACAGATGGCTAATCTAGTTTATTAGTAAAAGATGTCTTGGTGAAGTAACTTATTCCTGAGTTTACTGTTTGCTTAGGTATCTAATTTATACAAACTCGTTTGTATAATTTGTTAAAAAAACATGTCCAACTGGAAAATATATTGAGTTGCCCCAATGCAACACGCTAATTAGGAAAGGTGTTTCAATATCAGCCATAATGCTCAATATGCGAACCGCACATACATACATTTTCTTCTGATATCCAAATCAGTTTTGGATATCAGTCGACTACAACGCATCCAGTCTGTTAGTTAATAACCTCTCTGGGTGAATCTCCCTCCATCATTTTACCACAAGTCCCGAAGCTGGAAACTACGTTCACACGCCGGCTAACGACTTTACCATACCTGCCAGGTTAGGTTAGCTCCGTCCCCTCCCAGGTCTGCGTGGGTGGATAAACGTTAGCCGGCCGGCTCGGGGTTGCATCAGCTGGTGGGGCTAACCGGGGCTGCATGGTTTGTTTCACTTGCAGCAGATGAGAGGGGAGACATGGGGAAGAGGTCAACGTCCCGCTGGGGCTTCCCCTGACAGCATCCCCTGCTGTGGACCCACCAAGGCGACGGTGTGGATGGAATGACAGGGCGCATTCTTGCCTCCCCCCCCCACCTCCCCACACACCCCCATCCCCACACACCCCCCCTATCACCCCGGGGGAAGCCGGGGGCGGCTGGGATGGGGATGAGTCGCTGGGCGGCGAGGGCGGGTCGATGGGGGGGGGGGGGGGGGGGCGGCGGGGGGGGTTGGATGGAGGCAGACTGCGGTGTGTCACGCTTTATTTTGGACTTTGTACAGTTACGTCTGCGTTGTAAGGTGTGCGGAGACATCTTCATGCACTCGCGGCGATTTACCAATTTCAATATGGCCACTGTGTGCAAAGTGGTGGAGGGGGGAGGGTCTTGGGCCGTTTGGAGGTTCCTTATAAAGACGTGCTTGTTAAATGGGACGCAAGGAGAGGGGGGGGGCGGTGGGGCGGGGAGGAGGGAGGGGGGGGAGACCCGGCGTTGGGGGAGTGAAGCGCTTGTAGAAGTAGAGGAAACCGCCTCCATGATGGATGATAGAGCAACGAGTATACAGGCTGAGGGGGAAACTTCTAATTACCAGGAGGTTGGGGGGGTTGGTGGGGGGGGCGGGGGTTGTGCTCATTCGATCCCAGAGGGGGGATCTCCAGGGTCTTGGTCTCGTAAAAATAAATGGCGGGAGAGTCCATCCCTAGGGGGGGTGGGGGGGGTGGGGGGGTGGGGGGGGCGCTAGGGATGGACCAGAAGAGGTGCTGTTTCAAGTCTTGGCCGCATCTTCTCACCGCATGTGTGCAGCCTTTCTCTCTCTCTCTCTCTCTCTCTCTCTCTCTCTCTCAGTCTCTCTCTCTCTCTCTCTCTCTCCCTCTCTCTCATTTATTGCCTTATAAAAAGAGTTTTGGTCCAGTTTTTGCACGTCTAAAGTGGGTTGGCCCCGGATGGTCTTACCCCACACATAGTGGCCCATTCATCATCGGTTAATGTACTTGTAGTGGCACAGACCCAGTGGTGGGCATTTCAAACAAAAAGAGGCAAGACACACTTAAAATCCAGATAGTGCTTTGCTCCCCCCCCCCCCCCCCCCCCCCCCACTAAATGAGTAGGTTTTAAACATCTCTCTGCAAACGTGTGTGTGTGTGCATGTGTGCTGTGTGTGTGTGTGTGAATATTTGGCTATATTTCTGCAAAACGGTGTGCTTAGTGCGTGTGTAAGTGTTGGGGGGAGGCAGGATTTAGAGGTGAGGAAAGTGTGTGTGGAGGGTGGGGGGGGGGGGGCGGTGGTGGTGGTGATGTCGGAGGGAGGGCGGGCTGTCATGCATATATCTCCGTTTTAGTTATAAACCGATTTTGTCACTTTTCATACTTCCAACTTCCTCCTAGGTCAAGAGGTTTCATCTGCATCCGCCCGCCTCTCTCTCCCCGATGGGCCCGCTGCTCCGCGGCGGTGATGAAGCGGCCGTCTGTTAGGGGTATAACTCACCCGGCGAGAGAGGAGGGGAGGAGGCGAGCCATGATTCTCGGCCGTGCGGTGTGGCACGACAGCGGGGGTCACAGCTAAATGTTCACCTGTGAGTGTTTTATGAGCCCGGCTCCATAGTTAGTTTGAATAATGCACGTTGGTTTGAATCAAATCCCTCTTTGAGTATGACTCCAGCGGCGACCCAGTAGCTCCCCAGATTTGTGTGTTTTCTTTCCTTCCCTTTGGTGGTGGGGGGGGGGATGTGGCTGCAGTCGTATCTTGAGCCTGAGGTTATTAAAGATAATGCCGCAAGACACGATGTTGAACTCGGTGTTGATGGCTTCGTCTGGCGGACACAACGGCCCTCTGTTTAACTACAACACCCACAATGCCGCAGTGTGTTGTCACTTGTTGAAACGGTACGACGAAAACCACATTCTTTGTGACTTTTTTTCTGTTTCACCCCTCAGTCTTTCCCGCCGACTTTCTTTAAATATACCTCACAGACAATGCCCTTCATCCCCGGTTGCCACAGCAACCCTTCTGGATATATTTGTATTGTAATCTGTGACTGCAAAGGGCATCGTTAGTCTTCTTGTGTCTGGTTGAGATGCAGGTTAGGTTTGGCGCGTGCTTCTGGTGTCTCCACCGACGTGCTAGTTTAGCTAATTGTATCAGCTGATCCGATTTGGCTGTCATGTTTTATAGATTGGGGGTTTGGTTTTTCTCTTACTAGCATAATGGCGTTAGCGCCAATGCTATTACTCAATGCAACTAAAGGTGACAGGTATACAGGTTGTATTGTTGGCCAAAGCGCGGGTAATCACAAGTAGCTCCATATAAATGCGTAAGGTCGGCTCAGAACAGCCGCTCCCTGCCCACCGCTTTCCGGAGGTCACTTGTAGTCACTTTGAGGTTTGTGTTACAGCACATATTGACATTCAAAGTTATGTTTTTGAAACATTGGCCAATCACATATTTTGAAAAAAGACAAACGCCCGCCTCAGTGAGTTTGGTGCTGTCTTGGGTGAAATGAAAACACGGGGGACATTTACAGTAATGTTTTCTTCTCCGCGATGCTGAGTGAGCACACTGTCGACGTGAAAATGAACTTAGGGCTCTCGGAAAAAAGAAAAGTGGGGAGTGTGAGAAGGGAGCTTTTGATGGAGTGAAATGCACCCAGCTGGGAGTTGGACCCGGGACACGTGAAGTATAAATAAACGTAGATAAATAAGCATCCCTGGCCGGGCTCTTAATACACCGGTGGTTAAACGCTAGATTTTTATCAGATATTAGAATTCCACATATATTGAGATATAAGACGCTATCATAATAAGAAAAGGCGGGAGGTGAAACGACTTAATTATTTAGTTGGTTGGAGCGTTATTAATTCATCAAGTCATCACCCCTATCCAACGTTGACAACATAAAGCGACAGCCGTTCAAGAATAAAATGTATGAAAATACAAAAAGTACTATAAATATATATACTATATACTATATATATATAATATTGAAACTTTAATTAAATATAACCAATGTGTGAGATATACTTTAATTATTAATCCCGGACAGGAAATGTAAGTACTATATACACATTTATCAATCGGTGATCGTATCGTTGGCCTTGTTTTTACACTACAGAAGTTTGGACACAACACCTTCTCGCTGCTTAACTTCTTATTAAGTAATGGCATCATTATGTTCCCAGGTGTCTTGGTTGACGTAAAGTGTTTCATAATTAATCATGTTTATATTTGTATTGCATTCTAATTAGGCACTTACTCATGTATGTATACACACAGGAAACAGATTCTGCGATCGGCGCAGCAGCGAAGCCGAGCGGCCCTGTTGCTATTGGCGATCCGGGATATGGCGAAATTCTCGACCATCGCGAGCATTAAGGTGTTTTCTTTTTCTGCGCAGTCAATCATGCGCTCTGACATACAAAAATAGACCGGGACACTTAGCAAAGAAAACGTCATTTATAACACACTTTACTGCATATATTAGACATATTTAAGAAACCCCTTTTTGAAATGTCGTGTGGGCTCGCTTCAAGAGCCACTTGAGGGAATGTTTTCTTTAATTAATGGAATGGAAATGACCATTAAAATTAACACTTGCAATTATCTTTGAAAACAGTGCCCACCTCCTGTGGGCTCGGTGCGACCGCTTTGGAGTGGCGCTCCGGGTGAAAAAGAAAAATGGTGGACTGCTTGCTGAAGAAATCCTTCAATAAGTTGAAAGGGTGTTAAGAGCGTTGCCCTTGGTGAGGGAGAGCGCTGGGAGGGCTTATTTTACTTTTTGTTTTTTTTCCCTCGTTTACCCGTTGCTGGCCGGCCTTTTAAGAGTGATACAACACAGGTTTCCTCTCCTATTCATACGCTGTGAGTCTTGGACGCTAAGGTACGACGTGAAATATTTGTGTGGGAACATCATCACGGCTTGGACGTATTGGTGATGGCAACGGGGCATAAGGGCTTCCCTATTTGTGCCACGAGATGAGAGGGTCCCGTTTTTTCTCCCTTTTTTTTTTTTTTTCTGCTGGCGCCGGGGGCCCCTGTGGAACCGCGGGTCGACGGCATGGTCAGGCTCACGGTTTGGCTGACAGTGGCCATGCTCGGATAATGGTTTTTTGTTTCCTTGACAGCGCCAGGGAGGGGAGCGCTGCGATGGCCGCTCAGCAGCCCGAAAGGGTGCGAGGGGGTGTGTGTGTGTGTGTGTGTGTGTGTGTGTGTGTGTGTGTGCGTGTGTGTGTGTGTGTGTGTGTGTGTGTGCGTGCGTATGCATGCTTTGGGAAAGTGGGGAACATTTGTGAACCATTCTTGCCATTCACAGGTTTGATGACACATTCCTTGGCAAACTGTCTGACAGGACAGTGAAGAACTAGAAAAAGGAAGAACACAACTAGTGAACAACGCTGTGTGTGTACTTATTGTCACTCACATTGGCCTTTTGTCGCTCATAATAACGCCATTAGAGGAGTGCAGCGGTGGTGCAGATGAGATACTGGGGCCTCTTATCTCCCCACAATGTTGGTTTCTTAAAGCTCATGATATTTTGTCCTGTGGACCTCTCTTCTCCACATGGTGACTCTTCGGCTCGCTCCGTTTTATTTGTCCCCCCAGTGCCAATCAGCTTGGAGAGGATCTGTACCGCCGACCCGACTGACGTAGCGCAGCGGCGCGACGCAGAGTTGACAGAGCAGATATTTCCGCCAAATCCCTTTTGTGCGTGTCTTCATTAGATTCCCCCTTTCTTGGTTTAATCACAGACATGCCAAACCTGCTGGGCCCTTATGGTCGTGATTTTAATCAAGGGGAAAGTAAGTACAGATAAAGGATATTTTGCGGCAGCGTTTCATAGCATGGGGAAGTATCCCGTATGAATGTCAGCAGGGCCTTTACACATGACAGTGATTGCCATGTCCCCTAACCCCTCTGCCGACCATCCAGTCCACTCTCTTTGTCTGTGTGCGCATTTGACTAAATACACGGTTTGACGTTTTACGAACCCGACTTCATGTTTTCCCCATTTAAGATTCCACCGCGTTTGAAGATGAAAAAGCTTTTGAAAAGCCCTGTCATGTTGTATTTGTTTTGGGGCAACGCTGTGATCTCACATCAAGCGCCGAGCGCCGAATCCTCAACGCTAAAGCTAACCATTATTTTATCAACGGTCTGCTCTTCTCAGGCAAACACATGAATACCAGCCACACTTAATGTAACTCACAGCCTGTGCCAATAATCGCATGAATGGCGTTTACAATTATTTTTCCAAAGAATAGGACGCTATTGTCTTTTCAAGTTAACCCTGGCCTGCACACAGTAGGGGGATGTTTTGTAATGCGAAGCGTGCAGGAAGGCATATATATTGGGATGGGAATTGGACTTTCCTTTATTTATGCACTGCGGAAATTTATCACCCTGGATGGCTGAGCCGGGCCCACAGGAAGTGAGGCGTAAGTGTAACAGGAAGAGGTGAAGGTGGACGGTGCGATCCCTGTGTAAATCAAGCTGCTTTTATGAGGCGGGCCACCCTGGAAGATGAAGTGCTCTTGTTGTGAGAGAAAACAGTGCAGCGCTACACATGTCATAACATTGACACCTAGAAGGGGGTCGGCGCAGAGCCAGGGGCCAAAAAACCGTCCTCGGCCCCTGGCTCCCAAGTGCCCTCTTGGCCTGAAAGACCACCGCCTCGCCGAACCCTCTGAAACCCCTGCTTCTGTGTGTGTGTGTGTGTGTGTGTGTGTGTTGTGTGTGTGTGTGTGTGTGTGTGTGTGAGTGACCTGCACTGTGTAGCAAGTATTCAAGTACTCTACGCCGAGTTAAATTGATAATAAAAGTAAGTAATGCCGTGTCCGCTGGAGTAGTAGTAGTAATAACTGCATGTTTGTATTAAAAAAGCCAACACACACACACACACACACACACACACACACACACCCCATCAGATGATCGGCGCCTCCTCTCTGTGTATCTCCCTCCTATTGGTCAGCGACTCTTGTCTTTAAGAGGAGCGTCCGGCTTCTGTCCACTGAAACACTCAGTGCTGGGGTGGTCCTGTCGGGGGGGGGGGGGGGGGGGGGGGGGGGGAGACATCTTCATAAAACAACCAGCTACTACAGAATCTCCCCCCCTGGCCTCATCTCTACACAGGCACCCTCACCCTCACCCTCACCGGGACACCTGCAGCCCATCGTCAAAAGGTCCTCGAAATTGTTTTGCTGCAGATGTCACTGCGCAAAAATGACCACTAATTGGATTTGTTAGACACACACACACACACAAACACACACTTAACAAACGACGCAGTTAAACT
>JAOPHQ010006312.1:32500-100000 GCA_030340625.1 Merluccius polli | reverse complement strand
AAAGGAAACAGCGCAGACACCAGACAGTGCACAAAGGCAACTTTAAATAAAATACATTTACATGAAAAAGTGCCTATATCATTCTAATAATCATTTAAACAAACAGGGATCTGACATTGTGTGTGTGTGTATGTGTGTGTGTGTATGTGTGCATTATGTGTACGTGTGTGTGTGTGTGTTTGCATGTTTGTGTGCGTGCCAGTATTTATGTATGCGCCTAAATGTATTCATATATGCATATACTGTATGCATATATGGTTATAAGCTTGCTCTCGTACGATATGATACTTTCAGCGTGTGTGTGTGTGTGTGCACTACACCACTACCCTGCACAGCAGTGTCCCAGCATGTGTAAGGGCTTAGCGATGGGACAGCCCCCCCCCCCCCCCCCCCCCCCCCCTCAGACATCTGGTGAATATTAGGTAGAAGCTAACAGCTGGATGCACCTCCAACATGGTGACCCTCTTCACCCCGCTGGCGCTCTGAGGATAACCTCGCACCCCAACCCACGACTGCCTTGCCCATCGGCACGCTGGCCAAACACGCTCTCCGCTTGTGTCTGTTTGTCTGTCCTGTTTGCATGTTACGTTCCTGTCTCTCTTTTGTTCTTTCTTTTTTTTCACCTCTGCCTCTCTCTCTCTCTCTCTCTCTCTCTCTCTCTCTCTCTCTCTCTCTATATATATATATATATATACTGTATATATATATATACTGTCTCTCTCTATATTCTGTCTCTCTTTCTATATACACTGTCTCTCTGTCGCTCTCTATACTCTCTCTCTCTATAGATATACTGTCTGTCTGTATTCCCCCTATTTATCTGTCTCTGTCTCTCTGTCTGTCTCTGTCTCTCTCCCTCTATCTCTGTCTGTACTGTCTCTCTATATATTCTGTCTCTTTCTATATTCTGTCTCTTTCTATATACACTGTCTCTCCGTCGCTCTCTATACTCTGTCTCTCTCTATAGATATACTGTCTGTCTGTATTCCCCCTATTTATCTGTCTGTTCTCTCTGTCTCTGTCTCTGTCTGTCTCTGTCTCTCTCCCTATATCTCTGTCTGTACTGTCTCTCTCTATATTCTGTCTCTTTCTATATTCTGTCTCTCCGTCACTCTCTATACTCTGTCTCTCTCTATAGATATACTGTCTGTCTGTATTCCCCCTATTTATCTGTCTCTGTCTGTCTCTGTCTCTGTCTCTCTATCTCTCTCTCCCTTTGTCTCTCTGTCTGTCTTTGTCTCTCTGTCTCTCTCCCTCTATCTCTGTCTGTACTGTCTCTCTCCCCCGTCCCTCCCCGGGTCTCCGTTTGGGAACACGGTGGGTGGTAGGTGGGTGATGTCACCTAGATAATATGTTTGATTTCCCACTGTGCGTCCGCTTGTTGTTGAAATGAATTTGGGCTTCGCGGAGGCGGTTCATCAAACTCTTCCCCTCGTGGCTCTCCGCTCCTCTTCTGAACGGTGGAAAAAAAAAAAAAGAGGGAAAAAAAAGATGGGGAAGGAAAGAAAGAAAAGAAATGAGAAAAAAAGATGTCAGTTGCACACAAGCAGAGGTCGTCCTCTTCTTAAGGATGTCATACTTGGCTCCGCAGTTCATCTCAGTCAACGATGAACTGCTGAAAAATGTGATGTCACTGTAATAAAACTCTTCTGGAGACGGCGCATTAAATACCTCACTGTGCCACAGGAATGCTGACATCTGAACGGCGTAATATTTGAGGAATGATAAGCGACGACGGCCCCCAAAAAAAACAGTATTACGTCACACAAGTAGAAATTGGTTTAAAGCGTGCACAACATTTTCCTTTTTTTCCCCCAGTTATTTTTATGTTTCTTAAACATACCCGTTCCTTTTTCGAGTGGCTTTTTATGAGGTTGTGATTAGTGTTTTACGGCGGGGAGGGGAGGCCTGCAGATAGTCTGTGTAAACTTGTCACACTGAGAAGGTCTTGTGGGGCTGAAAGAAAGGCTCTGTGAGATGAGACCCCCCTCGGAAACAGAGATGGCCCTGCCCTCTAGTGGAGGACCCGGACCCGTACGCGGGCACCGGGTCGGTCCCAATGCCAATTCATAAAAACCGGCGTACCGGGGGGAAAATGTACATTTCGGGTGAATACAAATATTTGTATTGGTTTGCAGAGAAATACGTTAAAAATCCTTATTATTTTATAACTGTATACACACACACACCGGCGTCGCTCTTGTTTGTATTCGATTATTTTAGTTTTGCCATATAGGTGCTGAGTGTATAGGCCCAGTGGAGGAGTAAAATCATTTTTATTATTTTACTCTTTTGCTCTGATTTGTTGATTTTCTTACATGCAAATTCCAATGAATATGCTCCCACAAAACTACTACTACTAATATGTATACTTCTTCTAGCCTACTTATTAAGCTAGAAGAGACTATAAGGGACTACAGGCGGAAATTAGCAATTCTTGCTATAACCTGGCTCAAAACATCTCTTCTTGTCTTACAAGATTAATGTTTTTTTTTGTGCATTGTCCCTGTTTAAATACATAAATTCAAATTCAAAAAATTAACTACCACTACTACTGGGCTACTTCTACTACTAGGCTGCTACTCATGTTACTAGGTCTACTACTCTACGTATCCATAGTTACGTGATTATAGCTATTTATCGCCTCATAAAATGAAAAGGTAATCCCCTTGTATAATTGTCGCTGGTGGATCTTTACGGTGTTAACCAGCATAGGGTCACAGCTGGCTCCTGCCGGCGTGGCGGAGGTCCTGTTGTCACGGTGACGCCGCTGACCCTTACATCCTGCGCAGCACGCATGGCGTTAACGGCCCATGTGTTCAGCCCTTCTACACATTCTTCCACTTCTCTCAGACTCTGGTTTCACCGCGTCCCTGTAGCCGTCTGGCACTAGAGACGCTCCCATCTCAGGTTATAAGCGGTGTGTGTGTGTGTGTGTGTGTGTGTGTGTGTGTGTGTGTGAGAGGGACGGGTAGAAAAGTCACAGAGACGAGTTGATGTGTTCATTGCGTTTACGAAAATGTTCATCTTTACCATTACAGAATGGCACTGAATACACACACACACACACACACACAGGTGGAAGCATTAGACACCAAAAATATAAGTTTAATTCTTCAAATTGTATTTATGCTTAATTGCTTCTTTCAATAGGGTAAAAAAACAACAAAAAAAGTCTCCATTTGCTTTATTTTGCTTGGTTAATTAATTGATTGGAATTTATTGATACACTCCCCACACTATTGTAGGGATCTGCGTGAGGCTATAGGGATGACCGTGTATGAGAATGAGTATCATGTGTTAGTATTATAACTAGCGAGGGTCTATCTCCACATGCTGGCACACACCACTGTGTTTCCCCAACAGGTTGTTTTTCTCTGTACCGTACGACCCCTTAAACGACCGGTCTGCAGGACTCTGGCGTTGACAAATCCCCTTTTCTTCCAGAGATGACACACAGACACACACACACACACACACACACACACACACACACACACACACACACACACACACACACACACACACACACACACACACACACACACACACACACACACACACACACACACACACACACACACACACACACAGTTCAGCAGTTTCCACAGCCATGTGTTGGGGGCTGTCTGGGGAGAAAATGCTCTGAAATGGAGCAGTATATGGCTTTTAAAATGGGTTTAAGTGGCAGCAGCCTCAGGTGACCAGGGCGACGGTCCCCAGTGACCCATAAAGAAAAAGAAAACGCCGGGACCCTCCGGAGCCGCTCACCGGTGCGGTGGCTTCAGGTGGGACACGTTTAAAAATGTACCCAAAAAAATAAGAAAGGGAAAGAGATGGAGTGTAGGTGATCATTATTACATGTGTTTTGGCTATTATTATTTTAGTGGTGGTATTTTAGTTTTAGTTTAGTGGAGTTTTCTTCTCGTTTATTTTCCAAATAGGCCTATAAACATTAAAAAAATAACCAATAAAAATACATATTTTAGGCCTGTATTTTACATACACACATCATAAAAATTCAACCGTTAGTCAGGATGTTTTCATTGTCTAAAAAGCTTTTTTATTATAATTTTTTTATGAGGTAAAATAATAAAATAGGATGCCAGCATGGCACCTTATTTTAGATAGGTGTGTTAGGGTCTGCGGTGATGAATAGTATTCAGTAAATCACGGCTGCGGGATCCTGCTGTTTCATTCACATCCCGAGAAAAAAAACATTTCAACCTTTTCAAACGACGTGTGGGAGGATGAAGAATAGGCCCACTATGTGAAATGGAAAACTACGTAATGACCAAATTAATCATTTAAGAAAGTGTAACGGTAAGCTTTATTGGGACTGAAATATATTTCTGGATGGGATTATATTTTTTAAAGACACACACGCTGAGGATGGATGGAAGTTCAACAGTGTTTTCCTTCTCGGTGCATCATTGTAACGGTGGATCTGTCAGCGGGTTGAGTGTCAGCGCGGTGGCGGCCGGCCCGGCGATTACATTATGTATTATATTCACAGTGAGCGGATTATTTTATATCACAAAACTTAACTGCGTGTGCGGAGATCTGCACACACACACACACACATCATTTCAAAAATAAATAGCAGCAGTATATTGTGATTTTTATATTGTGTAATTGCTTTCCTTGAATGAACCTACTATTCAAAGTAGGCCTTTCCAAATAAATATTAGCCTATTGTGTGTGTGTGTGTGTGTGTGTGTGTGTGTGTGTGTGTGTGTGTGAACTACTTGGGGCCCGCAGTTGTTACCATAAACAAAGATCTTGTACATTTTATAGACATTTTACAGATACACACACACACACACACACACACACACACACACACCTGGTTTGTGTGTGTGTGTGTGTGTGTGTGTGTGTGTATGTGTGTGTGTGTCATGTTCAAAGAAAAAGTATTTGTTGTTTGTTGCAATTTTAGTTAAGTAGTCTAGTTCTTCACATAGACTGTACCTAATTGTCTGTTTTTATGGTACAATAAAATAATAATATAATGTTCCTATCTTATCTTCCTTCCTATAAAATGTACAAGATCTTTGTTTATACAACTGTGGGCCTCAAGTAGTTAAGTAGCACACACACACACACACACACACACACACACACACACACACACACACACACACACACACACATACTCCCTCAACAGACTGCCTGGTTTGTGTGTGTGTGTGTGTGTGTGTTCCTCTCCTGGCTTGGATGCGCAGGTTTTGGTAGCTTGTCTGAACTTGTCTCAGCATGTTTCTCCCTGGAAATCGGCACCAACACCTCCAAAATCTCCCAAACCGGGTTCTGTTTCTTCACAGACATACAGTAAAAAAGTAGTAAAAAAACGTTAGTTTGTTATTTAATATGTTTCAGGAGATTACGCGCCCTACACCTCTTTTCTCTTGGCCGGCTGAAGTGTAGGTTTCCTTGGTTACCCGCTAAGTAGGCCTATTCCTGTCAAAGCTGCTCTGTCCGTGTCGGATCTCAGACACACACACACACACACCAGCTCCCTGCCAATCACAGCGGTCGTTCAATCATCCCAGCTTATTAACAATGAAATTAATCTCTTGTAAAATCTCCGTCACCCTCCATGTCTCGCGCCCCCGTCCAAAACCGCCTGTGTAACTTTCAACTCCGCACGGCTCACACCGCGTCTCCTATTCTCCCATGCTCCGCGCTAAACCACCCTCTCCCCGAGAAGACCGACATATTTAATTTGTTTGGACTCTGGACTTAAAGCGAGGCTATTATATCTATATTTAACAGCTGAGCCGGGCTCTCCTCGGAGAAGCTTATTATTTCAGGTGCTGGCTCTCGAGCGAACGGTCAGCCGCAACCTTGGAGGACTCCCAGCCAGTTCTTCTCTGGTCCGGAGCAGACTCTTTACCGGTGGTGGTGGTGGTGGTGGGGGGGGGTGGCCCCACTGCTGGTGACTGACGGCAGATAACGACGCGGGGATATAAATCACGCCGCGCTCCGCCGCCGCCGCCGCCGCCAAGCTGCAGGGCTGAAGCCGGGCGGGGTGGACGTAGTTGAAGAGGTGTGCTGCGGTTGATGGATGGCTTTAGGAGCCTGTGGACCACTTGGCCGTGGCGGCGCGTTAACGTTAACGCCGATGATGTCAGCGATCGGTGGGTTTTATTTCAGGTTTCTTATTATTCCTCCGGATCCGATAATACCGCTTCCTGTTGACGTGAGCAGGCCTGCTGGTCGCTAGCCGTGTTTCTCTTGTGATACGCCGTATCTAAGATTAGTATTCCCTCCACATACTTGGAGTGAGATCAAAACAAGGAACCCTTGAAACCATTTTGTTCAGGCCCCCATCAACACGTTTTACACTATTGTGACATTGTCCACGTATGAACAGGCCTGTATAGTGATGATTGTAATGGTAGCCTAAATACAGGCTCAAGTAATATAACACAATTCTCAAATGTTATTTCAGCATAAACCAACCAGGCTACGCTTGCGGCCCACCATGAGTCATTTAAATGCGAAGCAAATCGGCTTACAGCAAGAAATAAATGAATGCAAAATGCACCCTGATATTAATACTGTTTAAGTTCAAACCAGATACGCTGTGTGTGTGTGTGTGTGTGTATGTGTGTGTGTGTGTATCTCTCTCTCTCTCTCTCTCTCTCTCGCCGCCAACCTACTCCAAACCTGCTACTTCCATGTCATGTGTATTCAAAACAAAATTAAAAAAGCTTTTTTCGGTGTGGGGCCGCCCAACGCCTTCAGCTCCTCCACTAAGGTCAACAAACACATCTCGCTACTGCGGCGTGACGGCGGTGGGCGGCGGGCGTCGTGCGAGCCGGGTGGCGAAGGTAAGCGAGGTGGAGGTGAGGAGCGTTGCGGAGGTGACGGCATGGCGGTGAGAGTGAGTGTGGAGGTGCCCACATGGCAGAGGAAGGAGGAGTGATGGAGGTGAGCGGGGGGGCAGAGCATGGAGGATGTGGGGAGTAAGGAGGAGGTGAGAGGGGTGACAGAGTCGCAGACATGAGCGTGGCGGGGTTGAGAGGGCCGGAGGTGACATCATGACGGGGGAGGGTGATGGAGGTGGGCAGAGGGGAGGAGGTTAGCGCTACATATGCTACTAGTGTGTTTGGGGAGGCGCCTCCATGCGGTCTAACCCAACGGCTTTATTTGGAGAGAAGAAAATAAACAGGAGGAAGATGCAATACACTGGGCAGAAAGGGAGAGAGTGGGAGAGCCAACCGGGAGGAGAATTAAGGAGAGAGAGAGAGAGAGAGAGAGAGAGAGAGAGAGAGAGAGAGAGAGAGAGAGAGACTAATGTCATCTGTGCTGTGTTATCCAGCTGTAATTAATAACTTTTTTCCACTGCCAACATAAAGCAATGAAAAATGAAAAATCAAATTGGGGAAACATTTAGGGGAAAAAAAATCATTTCTTTATTTCCAGTAAGGAGGTATGTTTTGCATGGCAATGCACGCACGCACACACACACACACACACACACACACTGGAAGGAAGCCCAAGATGACAGCAGAGAGGGGAGAGCCGCAAGTGTACATGAAACATACTCAAATCCATCTGAGTAGATTACAACGTGCAAATATTAGGAACTGAGGAAACATAATAAAACAATATGAGCTGGATTCAGCGGTAGGAGGTTTGGGGGCTGGGAAGATATGCATCTCTAATGTCGGCCTGGTGATGGATGGACACAGGATACAAGGATAGCATGAATTAGCAAAGGATGGATTTGACAGATCGTGAAAAGTGAGGAGGGAACTGGCGGACGGACAAACCTGTCAGATCGAAGAGAGAAGAGAGTGTGGGGGAAAGGGAGAGAGAGCGAGTGAGGGGAGAGAGTGGAGCCAAGAAGCCAAAAAGGATAGTAAAACAGTGAGAGAAAAGAAAAAAATGGTGATGAGATGATGATGAAAAAAAAAAAAAAAAAAGCAGAGAGGGAGCTGAGACTCCTGAAGGGTTAGGACATGAAGGATTGTGAAGACGGCGAAGGGAGAGACACCAGAGGAGGAGGAGGAGGAGGAGGAGGAGAAGAAGAAGAAGAAGAAGACAAAAAAAAAGCTGGACCTGGAAGAGAGAGAGTGACGTGGAGGAAGAAGAGGTGGAGGAGGAGGAGGAGGAGGAGGAGGAGGAGGAGGAGGAGGAGGAGGAGGAGGAGGAGGAGGAGGAGGAGGAGGACGAGCCCACCGCCTGGTTTGCTCCCTGTTTGTACAGCTGAGCGCAAGCTGAAGAAGCCCAGGCCCCTCTCTCACACTCCATTAGGCCCTGGGCTCCACGGAGCGGTGCACTCCACACATAAACAGCCCCCTGGACCCCCTCCTCCGGGAGGCATGGGAGCCGGGAGGCGGGTAGTCCTAGGACACTGGTCAAGTCTTGACCTCCAAGACGACCAGTCACACCCAACCCCCCCACACACACACACACACACACATACAGTGGCCCCCGGACACCCAGATGGACTCTCTCCCGTTCTTGGGTCAAGTGATTGGAGGGACCAGATCACTTCGGGGGGAGAGACTAAACACGCGCCGCGCGGGGGAATGTCATTGTTTTGGACCTCTTCTTCAGGGGCTCTCTCTCTTATGTACTCAGCTGCTCACGGGCTGGCGAGCGACGACGGCCGCCGCCAAGGCCCAGCGCCGTCGAGATTCAAGTTCCATGCCGTTTAGGGGCTGCGCTCGGCCGCCCGGGGCCCACGCCGCCGCCTCCGCCGCCACAGCCACACACGACGGCGAGGGGAGAAGCGGGGCGCTTTAGCGATTGATACGGGGAAATGTATTTATTGTTCTTTACAGATATTATGTCTGGCTTGTCAGTTTGGCCCTTCTCCTCGCTCTGTGACCCTTCCAATAATGTCTTGGTTTACTTTGAGCTCGGTCTTGGAGGAACTTGTAGCTTGCGAGGACACTGGAAGCGATGCTGTATGCTGTGTTTAAACAGGAGGAAGGCAGAGGAAGAAGTCGTTTGAGTGAGAAACCGTTGGTTCAATTGCAGTAAAAGTACAAAAACAAAAGCATGAAATGATGTTCGTTGGAGTATTAAACAGACCCTCCAGGATTTCGCGATGTTGCGATTTGCAACTTCAACGCAACCTCAGCCAATCCCCGCGAATTCAAGGCGGTGTGTTGCAATTTTAACCAATCACCGCAACTTTCCCGCAAATTTGACCAATCATTGGCGTCGCCTTGAACTGACGTCGACAAACTGCCTTCCGCCTCACTTCCGTGTTTACCGCGTTCAAGAGATTCGAGAAATGCAGCATGTGCGCGTCCAACATTTCACACTTGCCGACCAAAATATAAAAAAATATTTAAAAAATTGCAGTACTAACTTAATTTTAACATCAGGAAAATCGCAACTTTCATCGCAACTTTTATCACAACTTTTATCGCAACTTTCACTTCCTCTCGCACTGTAATCGCAACAAAAGCCTAAAAAACACCACAACTTTCATCGCAATGAAAAAGCTCACGCAACATCAAGCATTTTAGGCCGCAACAATCACAAAAAAGGCCCGCGAAATCCTGGAGGGACTGATTAAAGTATTAAATATATTCATATACTGGATGCACCGTGTAAACGGGGGTGAAACTAACACTAAGACCGTTCTGTTTCCCCATCTCAGTGTGAGGACAAGAGGAACAGGGACCTTATATATCAAATATCAAACATCTCCAAGCAGCGCGTCCTCCAACCGTACCGGCGTATCATATTTTAAGTTAGTCATCCCATTAGCCACTGACCTCCGCTCAATCTTCACCCACATGTCAAAAATACCCAAATCTATCACAGGACCGAAGCACAGTGAATACGGGACCCGTATCCTCATACCCCCCCCTCCTCCAGGTTTGGTCTACTGTTTACTGGCTGGGTGAAACAAAGCCCCACGTACCACCGTTACATGGCTTGATGAATACTGCCCACCTGACACACAGCTCATACATTCATACACGTCGAAGCTGTGACCAGGGCTCACCAGGTATGCGGTCCCACAACACACACCTGCGGAGTGTGTGTGGCGTCCGCGTGGATTTATGAGTCACTATCTTCTACGATATCCAACAGGAAAACACTTCTGAGTGCTTCTGTTTGAAGATGAGAGCGGCTTCAAGATGGCCGCCGCCGTGGAAGGAAAAAGAAGGAGGGCGGATTGATTGAAAGCGCTGTGTGATGAAGTTGTTATATATTCAGGTGTTGCATGCACACGCACGCACGCACACACACACACACACACACACAACCTAGGGCGGCGTGTGCATACCACAGGGTCTGAGCCAGAGATGTGATGAGCTGTTTCGCCGTGACAGGAAGACTGATTTAAAATGGTCACCGGAGTGTGACAGCCAAGGAGATGACTGTTTTCCAGGGGGGTTTAACGGACGCTCGGCGCTCTCGGGGCGCCGGGGGGGGAGAGTGAGAGAGTTGGGGGGGCGGGGTAGAGGGGAGGCAGGGGAGGTATGGGAGGGGTAGAGGAGGGGGACCACACAGAATGAATGGCCGCTTTCCACTGCGCCGCCCGATGATTAAGCGAGACGGGTATTTTCACAGGGAATTCATAAAGACACAAGCTGCGAGAGCAAATGGGAGTGCAGAAAGACAATTGAATGGAAATAATTATGAGGAGGGGGGGAAAGATGGAGGGCCTGCGCGTATTGCTCTGTTCTCACAGGGGTTAGCAAACCGGGCTCCTAGGCTTGGATTTTGTGTTTATCTATACTTAAGTGAACTAAACTGACCCGCTTGTAAATGATGTGGCTACACGACAAGGCGACGTTTAATCTGTAATCAAGTCGGACTTTTTGCGCGTATTTTGTTTCAGGAATCACGAGAGGTCAGGTGTGTTATATTGAGTGAACCCGAATATATAAAGCAGCAAACAGCGAAAATGATACTATCACATTGGATTACATAAATAGGCTATATTTATACAAATAGACTACCAATAGATGTGTTTCTATATTGTGCTTCATTGAAATGAAACACCTCACGCGACACATTGATCAGCGCGTCGCCGCCACGGCATACCGAAGCGATTAAGGTGAGCTCGGGAAAAAATACACAAAAAATCCTTTCTAAATGTCTCGGAGAGATTACATTTCATATTTTTCGGCGGTGATGAAAGTGTTGTGAGAGAGAGAATGCGCCCGTATGAGTCAGCGCCTTTCAGTTCAGTCTTTGGATTAATGAGCCGTGTTGGCAAAAGTGTGCATTGAGGCGTAGAGCATAAATAAGGCTTTTAAGTAGCGTGCTATGGCAGCAGGGGATCACTCAGCCTACAAAGAGACAGAGAGAGAGAGAGAGCGAGCGAGAGAGAGGGAGAGAGAGAGGGGGAGAGAGAGGGGGAGAAAGAGAGAGAGAGAAAGAGAGCTGCCATGATTTACTGTCCATACATTACAACTCAAGTAGCACAGAAGAATGTCTGACAAGGAAATATGCAGCCGTGTCTGTATTTGATCTTTCTTTGCAAATGGGCATCGCCAGTCGATCTTTTTTATTTTTTATTTTTCTAAACCAATGTCTCATTTGAAGGTTTTCAGAAGTAGGCCTGAATAAAACATGGTCGAAGAAATCAGATATTAAAACAACATTTTTTAAGTGGACGTAATTCATTTTGCCTTGAGCAAAGTTTACCTTTGGACTTAGTTGCCTACAGTTTGGATGCAAATAAAAAAGTTTACTTATCTGGTTTTACTTTTCTGCAGTTTTGCCTCTGGGCTTCATATAACTTGAAGGGATAAAGGGACAAATGAAAAAAAAAGTTTGGGTCTCAGTAACCAATGCGTACAACAATTTTTGAAATCTGTCCAGCATTGAGCTTCAGCTGTTCACTGTTGTTGTAAGTGTCTAGACAACATTATGGAAAGGATCCCTACAGGGAAATAAAACCTTTGTCTTTGTCTTTCACTTGATCCGGTTGTTATTGTGTCTAACCAAGTCTCGCTCAAGGAGAAGTCTCGCTCTGACCTCTCGAAGAGAACGGTGGAATTGTGCAAACACGAACCATCGCTTTTAAAAATAAATCCTTTATATAACTTTAAACTACGCTTTCTGTAGTCCAACACAACAAACTCTCTCAACACAACAAACTCTCCAACACAACAAACTCTCCAACATAACAAACTCCTGCCTCTCTCCAACTCTCACTCTCGAGCCTGTCTGGCGAAACAAGCACTTTTAGAGGACGTATATTGACGGGGTGCTATTGCCCTAAAGTTTTACATTGCTGCCCGTTTCGCGGGCTGAAGCCCTCTCGAACCCGAACCCTCAATATTCGACCAATTTCAAAAATTGTTGTCCGCATTAGTCACCGAGACCCAAAATTATGGCAAAATAGGGTCCAGGTTGAAAAATCCTGAAGTTATCCTTTAAGACAACCGTAACCAAGTTCACTTTTAATATGCAAATGATACATGACTCCATGGGACACTGTTAGTTCAAGTTTATCAAGGAATTATATATTTTTTTTTTCCATAGTCAGCAGTCCTGACAATAGTGCAGCGGTAGCCATCTGCTGTTGCAGAGCACAGGTAGTTTGTCCATACAAACCTGGCAACCTGCCCCCCATCTGCGCTGCTGTTTATGTCGACCTTGTGGAACTGTTTACCAGAGCGAGGGGGGGGGGCAACACATGGCCACGCAGTCATGGGTTGCCAACTTTCACAAGTTAGGTTCAGCAAAACCCCAAACGCCAAGATGGCCGGACGATCTGGATAATACGGATAATCACTAAGGGAAAATACTGACACATGCTTCCGATTCCCTCCTACTTGGACTCCAGGAGGGGAAGTCAGAAAACGAAACCAAACAGAATAGCTGGGGTTAATAGAGCATCAGGAGCGAGTCTCATTTTAAGTAACCCTTAACAGTGGGGGCAGTTGGAGCACAAGTGTTGCAGATGTGCTGCAGGAGTCCCTCAGCAGCTGGCCGGCCGCATACTGGCCAGCTGTGGGAGGAGGGGATGAGACTCACTGAAAGACAGCAGTCAACACAGATCCGTGAATTTAGGAGCAGAACGGCATTGGGGATAATATAGAGTATATACCACCCACCCACTGCATATTATGCTGCACATTTACACATGTGTATGTGAACGTTGGCCATCAATAAAGTCGATTAGACGAGCAGCCATGTAATGGACACCCGTTGTCAGTGGGCCGTGTATTTTAATAATCGTGTATTTTAACAAACATATATAATGAAAATACACAACAGCTCGAGACTCCTGCGTAACCACTTAATAGTACGTAACTCATGGACGTTGTTATAGGTTGTTTGGTCTGGAAACGTAAATGTATGCCCTGAAACGTAGCATGTGTCGTATTTAGATGGACCTGGAAATCAGACTATGAGGTAATTTTGCTGGTTTATCCGGTTGCTAGCCCAGAGGTGGTGAACAACCTGTCACAGTGTGAAAAGGAGCCAGTTGGTGGTGCGAGGGAGCAGATGGATGTGAGCACCTGCAGGGGCCAAGCTCGGAAAACGTGGGCATTTCTGTGGCATTATAGCGATTGACGTGATAGAGATGGTTTTTCAGGGATACCCTGTTAAAGGGGCAGCGAACCAAATTTTCTTTTGTCGTAAACGTGGTAATTTGTCTTAAATAATCTTCAACATAGTAATCTATGCCATTTAGTCACTGTCACAAAAATAAGACCGTAATCAGGTGTGGATGTGTGGAGCAGGTGTGGTTGATTTTGAAGTCTGCAAGAAAGGGTTACGCTTCTCGGACACTTGTGTGGCACATTTCAAATGCAACATCGCTCATTATAACACTCATACTCAACGATAGTACTAGCTTAAAAAAAGTAGCACAAAGTTTCAAACATGCGCCCAAAATGCATGTTTTAAAAACTCATAGTGTTCGAATTCGAGCTAAAGCAGCAAAATATACCGTAGTGCAGCCAGGTCCGACTCCAGCTCTCCGAGAGTGCAAAGCGGACAGAGTCTCTGAACGAGACGCTGTTTGATCAGAAGTTTTTCTCTGAGAGAGAGAAAGTCTCGGAAGAAGTAGACGAAAGCAGACTTTCCAACGCAGTTTGCCGCTGCCGGGGGCACAGAAACCGAAGCGTTGGCTGCTGTCAACTGAGTGCTGCTGTGACAGCAGGGGCAGGCAGCCAATCACAGCTCACATAGCGCCGTGGAGGGGCTGCGCTTCGGCCTCCCCGATAGGATCTATACAATAACTATACAAAAAACACTGAAAAATGTGCTTGACCAACAAAAAACACTAGATATTTTATATGATTAACTAATAACACCCACACAAAAACAACACCTTTAAGAGCATTTGTAACACAAAATAAATGTTTTCTTTTTAAATTTGTAATTTTATATTTTTTAAATATATTTTTGTATTTATTTTGAGGGGGGGGGGGGGGGGGAGCCAGGACGCCACCCCAGACGCCCCTATGGGCCGACCGCCACTGACAGGAACACACGGCGAGCGCTAAGTGCTTTAATCCGCTCGTGTTTTCATATGATACTATCTCTCATCGTTGTTGTTTTTTTGTCGGGCCGGCAGTGGGGGGGGGGGGTCCGCGTTTATCATGTATGAGACATACCAAAACTATTTATACTAAGGGGGGTTGGATAGGCAATCTTGAGCAAGACCATGTATCTGAATTCACCGTAAGTCGCTTTGGATAAAAGCAGCTAAATAACTGAATACACTGTATACTTAGAAATAACCAACGATATTAAGACATTATTAGGGCAGCCTAAGCAGCGGCTACAAGGTTCAACTTGTCTGAGTTGTTAACCAAACACACACATTTTATTTTTTAACTAAACACGGTAAGCCTACTACATTGACCCCTGACCTACTGTGCAACGTGTCAAGAGCTTAACTATGTTCGCTATGTAAATGAATACAGATGATAATTTTATCAGTTACTCATATCTCTACCCCACGTAGCCAAGGTCCTGTGAGGCGTTACATAAAGAGCAGCGTAAAGAAGAAGAGACAGACAGACATGGAGACAAAGAAAGTCAGAGTGAGAGAGTGTGGGAGTGAGATAACAGTTGGACGCCCAACAGCTAAAGTACAGTTTGTGCTGATAGGGGTGTTGATAGTGATGGATATTACTCAGAAGAGCCAGAGATCAGCGCCGCCGCCGCTGCTATGAATTCACTCACAATGTGAAGGGAAACGAGGCGTAAGTGGAGTGCTTACGTGTGCAGGGGCAGCCATGGAAAGTCTCCCACAACCCCTTAGCACAAAAAAGTATTTACTTTCACATCATGTGACCTCAAGCCTTTGTGGGCCGAGCAAGCCCAGGCCTCCAGCTGAACGCTGAATGGTTTTATGTTGTCAAAAGTCTTGTGTGGTCAGGAGTTATTTCTTTCTCTGTAGGTCCATGGTTGAAAGGTTTTTTATGACTCAAAGCGCATCTAGCCGTATTATATTAAACATTGTGCGGTGGGTGGTGCACTAATGACCTGTCTTTTAGGAAACTAAAAACCCTCTAAAAAAACTAAAAAAAACCTCAAAAGTATGACAAAATAACAGGATCTGAGGCTGACTACACTGGCAGTGCAGCGTCATCGATGAAACTGCGTCTGCATGGCGTCTCAGAACAAGACGTCAACAAACATTTTGGCTTCACAACTCATTAGACATGGATGACATGCATGGATGTAAGCGCATTATAAAAAGCAAGGAAATCACATTTTTACATTCAAAGTTTGACAATTTGAATTAAAATGGATTCATCAAGCATTGTATAATTTTAATTTGTGACTATCAAAGTTTAAAAAAAAAATAAATAAAAGCTAGTCTCATTGGAATTGATTGCTTCATTGATTAACTCAAAACCGAAATAACAAAGCTACAGGGGACATAATTTGTATTGGATGATGTCATCGGCAATCAAAAAACATCAGAAAACACGCTACCATTGATTCATGTTGATGATAATAATAACTGATAATTGTATGAACCAGACTGTGGGAAAGAAGCGGTGTGGATACTTAAGACGTTTTATGTTCAATCACTGGTCTCATCACCATTTTAATGCTCCAGTATTGCGTTTTCTCACAATGTCAGTTGATTGCTCTTATAATAGCGAGGGATGTATTTTTGTCCCTAGTGTGAGTACCACATGTTAAATAAATTACCCTTCATTGCAGTACGATTCAAAACACATGGAGTCACAATTAGTGTGGGATATTATAGCATGATACAGAGAATAATGACACCCAGAGCACCCCCTGTATTATGCATGTTCACCACCAGAGGGCGCTAGAGCACTCTCATTCAGAGGACTGCAAACCTACAACTTCACCATTTAGCCCCTGGATGCACATAACGACTCAATGTGACATAACCTGGCGTGGGGTGATGAGGAAACAGTGAGAAAAACAAAAAGGGGACGGGATTTTTTTTTGCACAATAACAAAACTAGAGGAAGGCGACGAGGCTGTCACTCAACGGTGTTGTGTTTGTCATTAGGTGCAAAACAAAAACAGTAGGAGCCTAACAAAAATTTACATACAAATTGGGTTTGAGATTTGAAATATTGGAATTGTACTCAAATAGTCATTCAATATATGTAGCTGGAAAAATAGTAAGCATACATTTTAAGTATAGGCATATACCTGTATATAGGCCTATATAATATTTTATATTTATAATATTTAATGATAATTATAATAATAATATTTTATATATATATATATATATATATATATATTTGATCCAGACGTTGCTGATGAAGGCAGCGATGTGCAGACTGCGATAAGGTTTTCAAGAACCGTTCCCGAGCGAGGAACCATTTCCACCCTTCCTCCCCCCAGCTCGCTTTAGGTGGAGAGCGAAGGTAATGATGCGTTAAGATTACCTTCTTTCGGGACCTATATTGTCCAATTGAAGGTCTATGTTTCTTCTTTATTTATATATCACTTTGTGCTCTCGTAGTTCGTGATGAGATAATTGTTTGGATTACTGTCAAACATACAAAGGGGGAAAAGCATTGAGTTTCTCAACATCTTCCTCCTGCTTCCTTGTAATCAGGTGGACTCGCTCTAAACACACACTGCAGTGTGTTTGTAGTGCCGTTGGTACCTTCCTCCATTTCTCCACCATGACCACAGTGACGTTGTCCAGATCTTGATAGAAGGGCCCATCTTAGTTTTTTTTCATTCATCTCTGAGGACGATTAGGGTTTCAAATATGTTTTAAGGTTAACCTGATTAGAGCCCACATTGGAGGGAGATAAGAGTTACTGATCGCCTTCCTCACCCCCTCCTGACCGGTGTGTGTGTGAGGACAGCTGTGGAGGGGTGTGGTGCCCGGCTAACAGGGCTTTATAAAAAAGAGGAGGAAAGCGGTTGAATGACAATTTGAGGGAAAAATTGTTGCTGTGGAGCAATTGTGAAGATAAAGGAAGATGGCAATGTTTTACTTGACATTGAAGCTAGATAAGATAGATTTATTATCCCGACATTTGTCTTGGACACATACAGTATTTGCTGTTGAAATACAAATAACATATTGCATACATACAGACACAGGCTGTCACACACCCATGTACACACACACACACACACACACACACACACACACACACACACACACACACACACACACACACACACAGTGCCTGCAGTACATGCACAGACTGCACTGTAGTCAATGTAATGATGTACATCATATGTGCATTAACTTCATAAAGTTTACATGTCCACAGTTTAAATGAAATGCATTACTGGGCTTGACCGCTGGCTAACTCGCCGTTCAGTTTTAGTGGGAATTTCTGATTTAAATTGAGTCTGTCGGTGCTTTTGCCATTTTGTTCTCATGAATCTGTAACTGAGCTATACGCCAAAATGGCAAACAATCAAACATTCTGGTCTCGGTTACACACATAGGATTGTCCTCAGACTTCAGATGAATGTATATTTTAATTCGTTTATTTTCTGTTCCTTATTTCTTGAATAACCCCTCGTGAGCCCTATGGGGGTTTTACTTGGAAACAACTTGAAACAGTGAAACAGTCGCTCAATAGAGACCGTGCATAGAGAACTCAAAGTATCTAATTTTAAACAATAGCTCCTTCCTCTAAAACCCAAAAATAACACCCACACCCACACACACACACCAACACATGCGCCCACACACACACACACACACACACACACACACGCACGCACTTCGCCGCCCCTAAAACTAGGGGGAGATTTATATGTGTATATACTGTACATATATATATATATATATATATATATATAAATAAAAGAGAGTAATGTAGCTTGCCTGTAGTGGTGGTGCCCGCGCCGCGTGTTGGATGATGGACGCACACCGGGGACTGAGTCACATGACCTTCTGCTGTGGGAACAGACACTCATTTATCTCCTCAACCTTGAGTCTCTGTTTCCCTCGACTCGAGATGCTGTTTGCTTTCTGCTGTTTTTAACCGCAGAATAAAATAAATAAATAAATAAATGAGCGACTGGAAAAATAAAGCGTTAATATGAGCTCCATTATGTGTGTTTATGTGCGTGTATGAAAGAAAATGACTCGGGTTCGATCGATTGGGAGGTAGAGCAGATTGGTGTGCAATCTGGACAGGTTGCCGGTTCGAGCTGTGTCTCTGAGCAAGGCAGCTAACCCCTAACTGTAAGTGGTGTGTGTGTGTGTGTGTGTGTGTGTGTGTGTGTGTGTGTGTGTGTGCTCTATATAAGGGGCACATGGTATATGATTTATTTAATTGTAAATTGCTCTGAAAGGTTTGGCAGATTCTGCTGAAGGTTATTATTATTAATTACGGGCGGCGGCGGCGGCGGTGCAGGAGGTAGAGCGCGTTGCCTAGTAATCGGAAGGTTGCTGGTTCGCTTCCCTGGCTACTCCTAGCTGAGTGCCGAGGTGTTCCTGAGTGAGACGCCTCACCCTAACTGCTCCCGGCGAGCCGGCTGTCGCCTTGGCCGACCCACCGTCGGAGTATGAATGTGTGTGTGAATGTGAGGCGATAATTGAGAAGTGCTTTGGAGTGGGCTCTGAGAAAGCGCTATATATTATTATTGAGGAATAGAAATATTATGTTTATGTCCAAATGGCCATATAAAATGATGAATAGGCCTGAATAGCAACTTATAATGCTTACGGTCTGGCCCTCTCCCCCCTGTATCCTTACCTGTCCAATAAACCAAGCTGGTAACGTTACACAACGCTACGAAACACATCGTGGTTTGGACACTTTTGGCTTTTAGCCGACGCACGTGAAGAGGAAGAGGCGGTCTATTGCAGTTTAAACTCTGCTCAAGTTGGGTAGGGCTTGTACATCAGGATGCATCATGGGATTTTTTTGTTTGGCGAAGCGCTGCCATATTGAGAGGACTCCAGAGAGTTGTAGTCCTGTAAAATCCTAAATCAACCCAAACATACCGTAACCCTAGGCTGACGAAAACTCTGCTTTGCCACGTCTCACATGAGGAACGCTCCCCATAAGGACAAATCATTTCTCCATGAATTACTAACCAATGACCAAAAAGCATGACTACCAACATAATAACGAACATTACAATCCTATGATCCTACGCTTCCAAAATGGCGGCTGGTCATTGCGATGTACAAGCCCTCTAAAGACCGGAGGATCTTAACCAGTTTAAGGAGATTACAATGCGGACACAACGACAGCAGTAAACAATAGTGAGAAACGACACGGACAGCAGTAATGTCTTCCCTCCTGTCCTCTGTGTTGTTCCTCTCCATTGTTTACAGCCACTCTCCTGTCTGTGCGGCTGCAGAGACGCTGGGTGAGTGGGCCCAGCAGGAACCTTGTTTTGCATTGTCTTCAACAAATTGGATTATTTCCGATTATTTACATTTACAATGACTGCACCGCATAAACCTGGTGTGTGTGTGTGTGTGTGTGTCTGTATTGTTTGTGCGTGCATGTGTGTGTGTGTGTGTGCTTGCCTGTGTGCGTGTCCATTTGACGTGTGTGTCTGCGTCTGTATGTATGTGTGTGTGTCTGAGTCTTTGTTTTACAGCACTGTCTGTTTGTCTGATAGGATTTGACACGCTGTCCAGACATCACCCCCTCGCCTCCCCTCAGCTCCATCCTCACCCTCTCAGCTCCATCCTCACCCTCTCAGCTCCATCCTCACCCTCTCAACTACACTCTCACCCCTCAGCTTCACCCTTACCCCCTCATCTCCATCCTCACCCCCTCAGCTTCACCCTTACCCCCTCACCTCCACCCTCACCCCCTCAGCTTCACCCCCACCCCCTCACCTCACACCTCAGCTCCACCCTTACCCCCCTCATCTCCACCCTCACCCCCACCCCCTCACCTCACACCTCAGCTCCACCCTTACCCCCCTCATCTCCATCCTCACCCCCTCAGCTTCACCCCCACCCCCCTTCACCTCACACCTCAGCTCCACCCTTACCCCCCTCATCTCCACCCTCACCCCCTCACCTCACACCTCAGCTCCACCCTTACCCCCCTCATCTCCATCCTCACCCCCTCAGCTTCACCCCCACCCCCCTTCACCTCACACCTCAGCTCCACCCTTACCCCCCTCATCTCCACCCTCACCCCCTCACCTCACACCTCAGCTCCACCCTTACCCCCCTCATCTCCATCCTCACCCCCTCAGCTTCACCCCCACCCCCCCTTCACCTCACACCTCAGCTCCACCCTTACCCCCCTCATCTCCACCCTCACCCCCTCAACTCTCCTCACACCTCTTTGACTCCACCCATACCCCCTCAATTACACTCTCACCCCTCAGCTCACCTCAGCTTTATGCTCACTTCCTCACCTCACACCTTAGCTCCACCCTGAACTCCCCCTCACCTCCATCCTCACCCCCTCACCTCCATCCTCACACCTCAGCTCCACCCTTACCCCCTCACCTCCACCCTCACCCCCATCAGCTCCACTCACACATTGTAGGACAACTGAGACACAACGAAGCAGAGGCGATGAGGTCGGACCGCAGCGTAGTTTACAGCAGCCAATAGCCTCTGTGTCCCCCCCCCCCCCCCCCCCCCCCCCCCCCAAAACCTTCTTTTAAACTTAGGGGGCGAAACGCCAGTCCAGTTCATTTTAATGGGGGCAGTGCTTTTGGGGCTGCGGCGGTGGCGAAAAAGTTGAAACAGACTCCACTCTTGGAGAAAGGCAACCCGGCGACATCGCGCCACGGCGAGGCCATTCACGTTGGCCGGCGATCGGACCGGAAGACGCCCAGAAGTTTGTGATCCGTCGCACCCCTAACCATGTGGCACCGTAGCTTTCTGCTGTTTACCGAGCCAAGATGAAAGAGAGGCCCACCGCCGCTGCGATGTCCTTTCCAGACCTTCCCACGAGAGAGAGAGTACAAAGACGTGAATCGCCGTGCAGTCACAACACAAAGGCTCACAACATGATGACACATAAATGGGCCGAGTTATAGTGACCCTCGCATGCCGCCGCACAACCCCGCGCTAATCGCCACAATGCCCCGATTTGGTCTGAATGCAGCCTTGGTTTTTGGTTTTAGTCCTGCGCTGCTGCGCTGCCGTTACAGAGTATGGAGGATGGTTGAAGAATCACAAACAGAAGAAACCGAAGAAATCCATGAAATAGTTTCGGCTCTCATCACGTATCGTGTTTGCTCCCGATACTCTATCATGTTTTTTGTCTACACTCCTACAGTTATGGGAAAAAACGGTGAGATGGGGTTTGAATAGGAGACAATAACAAATGTTTTCCAAAAACCTCCCGTCAAACCTCTCAATGTTTGTTTTGAGTGCGTTTCTAAGATTTCTTTCTGGGACCAAAACAAGAAGAAGAAGAAGAAGAAGAAGAAGAAGAAGAAGAAGAAGAAGAAGAAGAAGAAGAAGAAGAAGAAGAAGAATGCATGGGATGATGGTTCATTACTTTGCGGAGAAGCGAGTATTTCAAAGCCATTCATTCATTCATTCATCAAACATTCCCCATGACACCGTTCCTCCACAGTGACAAGCCGTCCACTCGAAGCCAATAACACCCACTTTCACTAAAATGCAGCAATTTGCATGCATGGGATTTAATTCCGGGCTGCGTGTTGTTGGCATGTGAGATGACATGTTTTACCTCTCGGAGGAACGGGGGCTGGGGAGCGTCGGGCATAGGAACCGGCGAGAAGGGAAGGAGAGACATGGGAAGAAAGGGAGGAAGAGGGGAAGAGAGAGGGGAAGGTGATGGATTGTCCAAGTGGCCGCGGTAGAAAGGTTTGATTAATGGGTGTCCACCCGGCAAAACACAGCAGCTGTGAGGGGAGATAAGGACCAATACAAAAAAGGGAAAATTACTGTCTGTACAGTTAACCCCGAAGACCAACACACACACAGGAAGTACTGATTCCCCTCCAAAACGGGACCCTTCCTCTGCCATCATACTTTCTCTGCCAAGACCCCCAACAACCACCACACACACACACACACACACACACACATCAGACACACACACACACACACACGTATCACACACACACACGCACACGTATCACACTCACACACACACACACACACACACACACATACACACACACATGTCACACACACACACACATCAGACACACACACACACACACATACACACACACACACACATGTCACACACACACACGTCACACACACACACGCATGTCACACACACATCACACACACACACACGTCACACACACACACACACACACACACACACACACACACACACACGTATCTCACACACACACACACACACACACACACACACACACACACACACACACACACATAACACACACACACACGTCACACTCACACACACACACAAAGAACCGATTAAAGTGTCCGTCGAGCGGTAAGCCTCTGCTTTAGCGGCAGGATTTAGGGATCGTTTTATGGTTGGCTGAGTTGTTTGCAGAGATGTATGAGCAAATTACTGGCGTCATTTGAGAAAGTGGAGCCTATTGTGGAAATGACTGTCGGTGCTCACCGCTGCCAAACTCATCCCAACACAGAGCGCTTTTCCCGGCCATCTTCCTATAGATTCTAAACTTTTTAGCGTGCGGTTGTCGGTTGGCTAACGTCGGTTTTGATTCGCTTTGTTTTGTTTTGAAATTTGCTATTCAGTTATTCAACTCCAGTTGGAAGATTTGTAGAGTGAGTCTAGAGGATAAAGGCAGGAGGAGAGGTTAGTCATGAGAGGTTACCGAAATGATTGAGCAGTTGGTGGAAAAAAAACAAGTCCACATATATTTCACTAAAAAAAGAATGAAAAGAAAAGCGGTCCACTTTCCCTCACCATGAAAACACTGCTTATACTGCTTTAAGCATCGCCTGCCTGCCACCTCCCGGCCAGTAAAACTGGTCTTTGACAGTGACAGCTGATGATTGGTTGATTGCTGTGAATATTAACAGTGTAGTATTATTCCAGTCAGTTCTGATTAGATACAAATACCTATAAAAATGTCCTTTCATAAATACGTTTATTATTGTTGATTTTCCATGTGATCCTAGGCTATGTGTCTTCATTATTTTTGAATGAACATGGACAGCAGCATCTTAGGTCAAGATGATGTCATCATCGCCACGACCTAATGCTACGCTGTCGTATTCATCTCCCTGAGTGTCTAATGAGATCCCCGAGAGCACATTTCACACATCTAATAATATGAAATGAATGGCAGAGAGAATAAATATTTGCTGCTCTGGGCAGCAACGTACCACGCTAATCATTCAAATAAACAAAACGCTTCAGTTATATATAGAGCCATCCCACTCCCTCTGTACAGCTCATCTGTGTCTGGTCATTACTATTGATTAGAATCAGTTTGACAATTTAGGCTGCTTTGAAAACTCGCAAATACAGGTTTCTACAAATCTGTGAAAGAAGGATCTAGTCCTGTCATTGTGTACACATTTGTGTCTTTCTGTAAGGTTGATGTCAAAATGTTTTTGCAAAATATATACAGTATGTACACACTAGAGTTGTAATTTCTTTGTTTATTTATTCACAATTCAAGTGCTTTGATATTTTCCCTTGTTTCCGTATGAACCATTGATTAAAATGGCTCAATCAACAACAAAAAAAGAGAAGAAGCAGACACCGGAGACCGCTCAGTGTATTGTTGCATAGCAACATTATGGTTAGAGATGAAACAGTCACACTCCCATTGAATCCAATATGGAAACACCCCACAGCCTTAAAACCCACAACTAAGCCATATTTAGGCTATGGAAAAATCCCACAGCTGTCTACAGGACAGGGGGGGGGGGGCAGGCAGCACAGTGTGGTGATTATTTAGTCAGGTCTCGTTTGCTTATTCCTCTGCCCTGACCTTTACTGGTGCCTCCTCTCTCACGGTGCCTTACCGTGCCGCATGGGCACAGACGCACACATGGCCAACATGTGTCGCGTCCGACCAATCAGAGTCCTTCTGGGCGACATACGTGATGACGGCTCTTTTCATTTGGTTTTAAAGTGCTCGACTGAGACCATTAGGACGCATCGATTCCTCCTCCCTCCCTGCAATCCGCTCAGACTCCTTCTGCTTTCTTTCGCCGACTCTCGCTCAGGAACAGGAGTGTTGGATGTGTGTTCCCACTCCACCCCCTCACCTTGGATGGGTGGGGGGGGGGGGGAGTATGGGTGTGGAGGCGGTCTCCTTCCTCTTATTAATGACTGCTGCTAAACAGCTGGCATCTAAGCAGCTCTCAAGCTAGGAACAAGAAAAATGACTCAGAGGAAGCAATAGTTTATTTTAGTAGTTTTTAGTAGGTATTCAATTATACTGTATAGTTGTTGCAGGAGACCTCTGCCCCACGCCACCTAAGTGGCTGTTGCTGGGGCACAGGACACAGGTACATGTTGAGGTGTAAATCCATTTATTGGAGATGGCGAGATGGTACAAGCTGAGCAGGTGTAACACTCTGCCATGACAGTGGCTCTCTCTCTCTCTCTCTCTCTCTCTCTCTCTCTCTCTCTCTCTCTCTCTCTCGCTCTCTCTCTCTCTCTCTCTTATGTGTGTGGTGATAGCTGGTTTATCCTGGGTGCCATGATTGCTCTGCACCACAGGTGTGCAGCCCCACCCAGACCCAGAGTCTGGTCAGTCTGACTTGGGCCAAGTGAGGCTGTAAACCAGGCATGGGTGACCATCAACCACACACACTCCACAATAGTATAGTATATATTCAGTAAAATGTTGTGAGTTGTTGTTATATTTCAGATCTCTAGGGTGCAAGAAGAAAGTGCATATATATATATATATATATATATATATATATATATATATATATATATATATATATATATATAAAGATTCAACACAGAATTCAGGTGGGCTTATGTATTCGACCAGTTTGGCGGCAGGCAGACTGTCGTGTGCGGCGCAGCACTGCTGAGAGGAGTTATTTGGGAAGGGGTTGGAAGGAGTCAGGCCTTATAACAGCACTGTGGAGCTCAAGTGGAGAGATGCCCCTTTGTTTGTTTAAAGGGCAGCAGAATCGATGGCCCCGCTTTTTTGAGGCATGGGTCTGACCCCTCCGGCTGGCACCTGTATCAATCATCGGCCGGGGCTTCTCCTCCTCCTCCTCCCGCTGTCCCTCCTTCGCCTCACTGCTCCTCTATATTCGTCTCCTCTGGTGTCCGAAGCTGGCTGCCCGACAGCCGTCTGTTTCACGGCGACCGGAGCTTGTCCACAGCCACCCCCACCCCCGGCCATGAGACGGCTGTGGAAATATCGATTTTGAAGAGAGAGAGAGAGAATATATGACTATGGGAGAGATATTAGATTTTTTGGTTTGCTGATGATAAATTGATGTGCTGACTGTGTTTCCCCGATCTTATGTTATCAAAAATATATTTAGCGTTTTCTTTTTACATTTAAAAGTTCAATTCAAGTTAGGATGATTATTTTTATGTTTTACTTAATTATTCCCACACGGTGGATAAGGATAATTCACTTGTACTTGGCTGTTTTACTCTAACCAAGAAGACATTGATGAATCCAATCACCACAGTAACCAGTGTACCAGTCCAATGTACAGTGAGGTGCGACCGATGTTTTCAGATTCATCCACTTGGGAGAACATCTTTGAAAATCTTTCAAAGATGTAATTTCCAGAGCAATGCTTTTTACATGCACATCGATAACAACCATGTCCAATGAATGGTGTGTCAGAATGATGACCAGGAACATACCGGTACTCCGGTTTCTCTACAACTTTTTCATTAGGAGATTGTCAAATGGGAACTTTGGAAATATCAGTTTGAGTTATTAATCAGTTATTAATCAGGACAATGCGAAGGGATTTGAATTGAATTTACATCTTAATTGGGGCTCCTAAGAACAAAGTAGTTTTTCACCAATATCCCCTGTCTTTGGGATTTGGGAGGAGAGGGCAGCCTTCTGAATATTCATTGAGGCAAAAGGTATTTTCACATGTTCTTCTCTGGAATTGATGTAAAGTTTAATGCTTTTTCATTTTATAACACCTACCTCTCTGTCTTGATGGATTGGGCTGTGGTTAATCTATATGTAGACCAATGCTTATGAAGCCTCATTGTAATCACAGGGGCCATTTCCCAGAGACACCTCGTGTTTGCCTGAACGTGAGGGATGATTCCCATTATAAGTGATAAGTCATGTTGTCACATCCAGAACTTGACACTGAATCCACCATGGGGGGCAGTAGCTCAGGCGGTAGAGCATGCTTTCTGGCAACCAAAAAGTTGCTGGTTTGATCCCCGGCCGGCTCCTAAGTGTCAAGGTGTCCCTGAGCAAGACACCTAACCCTAACTGATCCCGACGAGCTGGTGGTTTCCTTCCATGGTTGACACCGTTGTCAGTGTATGAATGGGTCTGTGAATGGGTGAATATGTAATTGTAAAATGCTTTGAGTGGCCATGGGTTATTAAAGCACAATATAAATGCAGTCCATTTACCAGTGGAGGCTCCAGGGGGACTTGTGGCCATTACTCTAACAGAACTGGAATCACCATTAGCAGCACCTCTATCCACAGAGGACAACACCCTTTAACACTCAAATTACCGTTGTTTAGCCCCACATATGAACACTGTTTAATTATGTATCATGATGGAAGAAGGGTACCACAATACCACTCTCACAATACGTCTCTTCTCTGTACATTATTTTAACCATACACATAAAAAGATTAGATTAGTCAAGGTTAGATTACTTTGGAGTCGAAAGTCCGAGTGTATGCTGCCGACACAAAGACATCCTTGGGCAAAATCCCTAAACCCAACCTGCTCATTAAAGATGATTAAAACAAGAACACACTAAGTAGCTTTTGATAAAAATGACAAATTGACTTAAAGACCGTGTAAAGCAAATTCTGAGATTTGTTTCTAAACACATTACACACGTTAGAAAGTCATTGCTGAAAACGTTGAAAGGCTGTTTGTGGAGTTAGACCGTTTTTCTATTTTTCACCAGTTTTGCGTTCAGGATTTATGGGTGAGGCTTTAAGGGTACATGATGATGTAAGCGCTACCCCGTAGCATTGCCCCGCCCATAACAGCCGTTGCGTCACTGCTTGTCATGCTCAATCAAGAGTTTGACAGTTGAGAGAGGCTCCGCCCCCGCGTGCGCAAATGGCCGTGGCTTAGCGCCTTCAGCGGACACGCCCCCAGCGCCTCAGAGCTGAGAATAATACTTATTTTTTCACAATTTTAAATACTAATTTTATATGCTTTTTTAAATCATTCAAATTTGGCTGGGTGGTTAACAACACCTTTTTCTATAGTGTGACAAACTCTAAATACATTTACTTTTGGTTTACACAGACTTTAATCTTAATAGTGTAACACTCTAGCTACACTATAATGCTATGCTGCATCAATGGCGTCACCCATGGTAACCACAGCAGATACGGTTCACCTCAGAGAGAACATGACTAATGGAAGGCAATTATACACACCTCTGTGTTCCAGCCTAGTGTTTTCCTTTCCCTTTTTGGAGAGTAATGTGTCTTTCCATTGTATTTTTCACTGCAGTCTGCGCAGCCCACACATTTTGATGGCGACAATATATCCGGGAGGAACCCGGGCCCTGACAGATATGCAACATGATGGATATGGGACATAAGGGGCCAGCGCAATGTGGGGAGCAGAAACATTTACAATATGTTATTCAAAATGCACACTAAACACTCATTCATAACGCACAATCAGATTTGAAATGTACAAGTCAGTATATGTACACCAGGGTTTAGGAACATCATATTTAATGTGTTTAGGGGTTGGAGGAGTAAATCATATAAATAAAACTATGTGTTTATAAGTCTCACTTCAATGCGCACCAGCCCTGCAAGGGTTTGCTGGTAAAGTTGAGACGATATTAAATACCGGGTGAGTGTTTCTGCCCTCATTCCCTGTAGGGGTGCAATGAAGTGATGACCACACCAGGTTATCATGTCACCAAAGGAGGGAGCAATGCAAGCTCATGGTCTCTGCTAACAGCTATAAATAAAGTGAATAAGCCAAGACATCATTCAACATTAAGTAAGCAGAAGGAAGCTAAAGTACAACTGTGACTAATGCAACAAATCCGGGGACATTCCTGAGTGTCTCGAAGTCACTCCTCTTTCCAATAACCCTGATGTGTTTTATATATATTATCAAAAGCATGACAACCTGACACATGGTAAAGCTTTAAGAGGTTTCAATAAAGTCCAGTTTACATACCATCACTGAATGCTGCAGTGATTTCTCAAGGGAGGGTCAATGTACCCCAAGTCAAGCACACACAACTTCAAGAGAAATGTTTTTGCAGGTGTTTTTGCATGTTGGCCACACAAGAAGTTGTTGTTATCGCACACTTGTTATTGCCCCCGTACAATATTCGACAGGCCCAGATGCTGTTGGGAAGTCCCATGTCTGTCCATGTCGTCGTCAAACCTACCTCTGATTAGTTAGTCTGACATCATTAGTTTGCAAACTTCCACTGTCAATGACCTGTATATGTCTAAGTTCATAGAAGACACACTAACACATTTGTAACAAAAAACACACACAATATAATGCACAATATAGTACGTATTTTTTAGAAATAGAAAGAATAAATGAAAAAGTGTTTCAACGCAATAGAGAGGTCTCGAAATGCTCAGGCTTAGGGGGTTACATCGATGAATAATTATAATACCTATTCTGTTAAAAAAGCCACAACAATTGAGGGCTGCAGTCTTGAGTATTGGAAGCTACTCATTTTAAGTGGCCATAATAGCTGCATCAAAGTTGTACATAAGGAGATAGGGGATTCTTCAAGGGCAAAGCCATTAGCCCAGCGTATCATTACACAGAAGAGGTAGGGTTAGATGAAAGTAAGGCTGTGTGCAATTACTGTCCCAGTCTCTTCAAGTTTGCCCCCTCTGTAACTCTGGTATTGATTGAAACGGATTGCTTCTTCTTACATGAATACAAAAAGAAAGAGAAACTGTGTTGCTGTAATGCGTTTTTGTTATCTACATGAAAAATGATGTGATCCACCAGCAGGAATTGTCACCATTTTAAATATGTCCTGTCAACTTTAATGGATATGAGCCTTGCGTGTTTTTGTGTTGTCATGGGAAACTGTTGGCAGCGATGAATCGCCTGGCCAAGATGAGATGTCCTTACTGGAAGATATGTGGCGTTAATGATGATATTTCACATTCCCTGTATCTTTTCCTTGAGTTTTTGTTTGTTAGTTGCTGGTCGAATGACGACAGAATGAGTGTGCTAACTAAGTGCATTTCACTATTTACTATTCCTTTACTATTAAGTGATAGAAGCAGACACTTTTATCCAAAACGAATGACAGTGATTTCGGATCCATGTCATTAAGGAGCAGGTAGAGGTTGGGGCATCCGGTTCAAGGATGCCGACAGGTATGGCTGTGGACAGCGGGGATCGAACACAGAGTCGAACACCCAAGCCACTAAACTATTCTACCCTGCGTCATTTTAAATATGGAAACTGACATCGGGTGCCGTATAGTTTCCATGTTTTCTCAGGGTTACCATATTCATGGGTCAAACGCCGCAGGGGTTGTCAGGAGTTACTCGACATAACATTACCATTTGAGTTCCTCTTTCTCTATCCAGAGTATCGCTCATCTCCCACTCCGTTGCTCAAGCGTTCATGAGCTATGGTGGCCTTCAGGTGCCAGAAAGTGCTGAGTTTGGTTTGTCTGAATGGGCTTCCATCGTGTTTACCTGAAGCCCACATTGAACTGCGGCCCCTCAAAAAGCATCGCTTCGCGTGTGTTGTTTTGTTGTTGTGTAGTGTTTCTTGCTTTTCCCAGCCCTGGCGGAAAGGTGGACTTGGATTTATGGCTTTATGGCTCTCCCTTGTGTACTTTAATGTCTCCGACCAACACTATAATTTAGACATAACAATGCAGCAAAGCATGAGTTAGGCTGTTTGGAATCGATACCGAAAGTTTAAGTCGCTGCTTGAGTGTAATTGATTTCCAATGCGTGCGTGTGTGTGTGTGCGTGTGACTCTCTATATACGATCCAACCCCCCCTGTTTTTGTCCCTGATCATTTGTCAAGGCGCTGCTCAATCAACGGAGACTTCTGCTTCATTAAATCAGTTGATCCTGAAAGGATATGTGTAATAAACATGACCGAGAACGGCACACAAGGGTCTGTGTACACATTAATGGATCAACAACGCATTCCTATGCCCTTTCCACAGTCAAGCTTCATGGTTATTGACATTGACACGACGACCCATCGATAGTTCTCCCCGTCTGTCGGCTCTTATCAATAAGAGGAAACGGTGAAGGAGGAAATGTCAATAGATCATTTGTTTTTAAAATGGCTTTGTAATATCAGTGCCTCAGCTGAACATTTTAGGGTAACACTCCATAATAAGGGTCCTTAATAAATAGCAAACTAGTCATTAACTAACCCTTTGTTAATTGTTACTAAAATATCTATTTGCCACAAGTTAATGGTTTTTTAATCATTAATTAAATATTAGTTATTTGTGTATAATTTGTTTGTTAATGTTTTAACAAACAAAAAACAATCTGTTAACAAATACTGTATTAATAGTGTTTTAATAGTTAACTAAATGTATTCTTGGCACTAATTAACAGTTATTTATTACATAATTAGAATGTTAAATGCTTATTTACAAACTATATGTTAATATAGAAGTTAATGACATATTAGTATTTAACTAATTGTTACTAAACTGTTTCTGCCTATCCCAATTGTTATTAAACTGTGTTTCTGCCCATCCCAATGAACCACTTCTCATAGGACCCTTAATAAAGTTGGTTACGCTTAATTAATATATTAGTAATATATAACTATCAGTGTGGGGCCCCTTATAATAAAGTTGGTTAAGAGTTATTCATATATTAGTAATATACTGTATAACTATCAGTATTGGGGACCCTTATAATAAAGTTGGTTAACCATAATTAATATATTAGTAATATATAACTATCAGTATGGGGACCCTTATAATAAAGTTGGTTAACCATAATTAATACATTAGTAATATATAACCATCAGTATTGGGGACCCTTATAATAAAGTTGGTTAACCATAATTAATATATTAGTAATATATAACTATCAGTATTGGGACCCTTATAATAAAGTTGGTTAACCATTATTAATGCATTAGTAATGTATAACTATCAGTATTGGGACCCTTATAATAAAGTTGGTTAACCATAATTAATATATTAGTAATATATAACTATCAGTATGGGGGGACCCTTATAATAAAGTTGGAACAGTAATCATTAATTATTTACAAATATTTCTTATAACATGTATTGAAGATAGAAAATATTTTACACTGGGTCTCTCACACTGGAAATGAATGATCTCAGCACACACTGTTGGGAAGGGGGATGAACACACTTTATTTATAAAGTTAAAGAACTCTCCAATCTCTTGTTGCTCTTATTGCTTATAGAACGTGCTGCTTCTTTCGCGCTGTTTGGCTAGGTGCGTTGCTAAAAGGTGTCGCGAAACATATTCCGGCGGCAATTAGTTCCGCCCCAATGCCATTCTAAACAGTAGGAACAAAAAAACGGGATGTTACCTCCCGTTTTTTTTGTTCCTACTGTGTTTAATTTGTTAACCGGGAGGTTAACAAATTAAACAAACTATACCAGGAAAGTATATGGTTACCATGTACTTTCCTGGTATAGTTTGTTTAATTTGTTACCATCCCGTTTTTTTTGTTCCTACTGTTTAGAATGGCATTGGGGCGGAACTAATTGCCGCCGGAATATGTTTCCTACGCGACACCTTTTAGCAACGCACCTAGCCAGACAGCGCGAAAGAAGCAGCACGTTCTATAAGCAATAAGAGCAACAAGAGATTGGAGAGTTCTTTAACTTTATAAATAAAGTGTGTTCATCCCCCTTCCCAACAGTGTGTGCTGAGATCATTCATTTCCAGTGTGAGAGACCCAGTGTAAAATATTTTCTATCTTCAATACATGTTATAAGAAATATTTGTAAATAATTAATGATTACTGTTCCAACTTTATTATAAGGGTCCCCCCATACTGATAGTTATATATTACTAATATATTAATTATGGTTAACCAACTTTATTATAAGGGTCCCAATACTGATAGTTATATATTACTAATATATTAATTATGGTTAACCAACTTTATTATAAGGGTCCCAATACTGATAGTTATATATTACTAATATATTAATTATGGTTAACCAACTTTATTATAAGGGTCCCCAATACTGATGGTTATATATTACTAATGTATTAATTATGGTTAACCAACTTTATTATAAGGGTCCCCATACTGATAGTTATATATTACTAATATATTAATTAAGCGTAACCAACTTTATTAAGGGTCCTATGAGAAGTGGTTCATATTGGGATGGGCAGAAACACAGTTTAATAACAATTGGGATAGGCAGAAACAGTTTAGTAACAATTAGTTAAATACTAATATGTCATTAACTTCTATATTAACATATAGTTTGTAAATAAGCATTTAACATTCTAATTATGTAATAAATAACTGTTAATTAGTGCCAAGAATACATTTAGTTAACTATTAAAACACTATTAATACAGTATTTGTTAATAGATTGTTTTTTGTTTGTTAAAACATTAACAAACAGATTATACACAAATAACTAATATTTAATTAATGATTAAAAAACCATTAACTTGTGGCAAATAGATATTTTAGTAACAATTAACAAAGGGTTAGTTAATGACTAGTTTGCTATTTATTAAGGACCCTTATTATGGAATAACTAATATTTAATTAATGATTAAAAAACCATTAACTTGTGGCAAATAGATATTTTAGTAACGATTAACAAAGGGTTAGTTAATGACTAGTTTGCTATTTATTAAGGACCCTTATTATGGAGTGTTACCGGTGCCTGAAACGGCAGCGTGTCTATGTTCCCTCAGCCCTATGTTCCCTCAGCCCTTAGCCCTATGTTCCCTTAGCCCTATGTTCCCTTAGCCCTGTGTTCCCTCAGCCCTATGTTCCCTCAGCCCTACGTTCCCTCAGCCCTATGTTTCCATAGCCCTATGTTCCCTCAGCCCTATGTTCCCTCAGCCCTATGTTCCCTTAGCCCTATGTTCCCTTAGCCCTGTGTTCCCTCAGCCCTATGTTCTCTCAGCCCTACGTTCCCTCAGCCCTATGTTCCCTTAGCCCTATGTTCCCTTAGCCCTGTGTTCCCTCAGCCCTATGTTCCCTCAGCCCTACGTTCCCTCAGCCCTATGTTTCCATAGCCCTATGTTCACTCAGCCCTGTGTTCCCTCAGCCCTATGTTCCCTCAGCCCTACGTTCCCTCAGCCCTATGTTTCCATAGCCCTATGTTCCCTCAGCCCTATGTTCCCTCAGCCCTATGTTCCCTTAGCCCTATGTTCCCTTAGCCCTGTGTTCCCTCAGCCCTATGTTCTCTCAGCCCTACGTTCCCTCAGCCCTATGTTCCCTTAGCCCTATGTTCCCTTAGCCCTGTGTTCCCTCAGCCCTATGTTCCCTCAGCCCTACGTTCCCTCAGCCCTATGTTTCCATAGCCCTATGTTCCCTCAGCCCTGTGTTCCCTCAGCCCTATGTTCCCTCAGCCCTATGTTCCCCCAGCCCTATGTTTCCTTAGCCCTATGTTCTCTCAGCCCTATGTTCCCTCAGCCCTATGTTCCCTCAGCCCTACGTTCCCTCAGCCCTATGTTCCCTCAGCCCTATGTTCCCTCAGTCCTATGTTCCCTTAGCTCTATGTTCCCTCAGCCCTGTGTTCCCTCAGCCCTATGTTTCCTCAGCCCTATGCTCCCTCAGCCCTATGTTTCCTCAACCCTATGTTCCCTCAGCCCTATGTTCCCTCAGCCCTATGTTCTCTCAGCCCTACGTTCCCTCAGCCCTATGTTTCCATAGCCCTATGTTCCCTCAGCCCTATGTTCCCTCAGCCCTATGTTCCCTTAGCCCTATGTTCCCTCAGCCCTATGTTTCCTTAGCCCTATGTTCCCTCAGCCCTATGTTCCCTTAGCCCTATGTTCCCTTAGCCCTATGTTCCCAAGCGCCCTGTTTCCTTAGCCCTATGTTCCCTCAGCCCTATGTTCCCCCAGCCCTGTGTTCCCTCAGCCCTATGTTCCCTTAACCCTATGTTCCCTCAGCCCTATGTTCCCTTAGCCCTATGTTCCCTTAGCCCTATGTTCCCTCAGCCCTATGTTCCCCCAGCCCTATGTTCCCTCAGCCCTATGTTCCCTCAGCCCTATGTTCCCCCAGCCCTATGTTCCCTCAGCCCTATGTTCCCTCAGCCCTATGTTCCCTCAGCCCTACGTTCCCTCAGCCCTATGTTCCCTAGCCCTATGTTCCCTCAGCCCTATGTTCCCTCAGCCCTGTGTTCCCCAGCCCTATGTTCCCTTAGCCCTATGTTCCCTCAGCCCTGTGTTCCCCAGCCCTATGTTCCCTTAGCCCTATGTTCCCTCAGCCCTATGTTCCCTTAGCCCTATGTTCCCTCAGCCTTACGTTCCTTCAGCCCTATGGTCCCTTAGCCCTATGTTCCCTTAGCCCTATGTTCCCTCAGCCCTATGTTCCCTCAGCCCTATGTTCCCCCAGCCCTGTGTTCCCTCAGCCCTATGTTCCCTTAACCCTATGTTCCCTCAGCCCTATGTTCCCTTAGCCCTATGTTCCCTTAGCCCTATGTTCCCTCAGCCCTATGTTCCCCCAGCCCTATGTTCCCTCAGCCCTATGTTCCCTCAGCCCTATGTTCCCCCAGCCCTATGTTCCCTCAGCCCTATGTTCCCTCAGCCCTATGTTCCCTCAGCCCTACGTTCCCTCAGCCCTATGTTCCCTAGCCCTATGTTCCCTCAGCCCTATGTTCCCTCAGCCCTGTGTTCCCCAGCCCTATGTTTCCTCAGCCCTATGTTCCCTCAGCCCTATGTTCCCTCAGCCCTATGTTTCCTCAGCCCTATGTTCCCTCAGCCCTATGTTCCCTTAGCCCTATGTTCCCTCAGCCCTGTGTTCCCCAGCCCTATGTTCCCTTAGCCCTATGTTCCCTCAGCCCTATGTTCCCTTAGCCCTATGTTCCCTCAGCCTTACGTTCCTTCAGCCCTATGGTCCCTTAGCCCTATGTTCCCTTAGCCCTATGTTCCCTCAGCCCTATGTTCCCTCAGCCCTATGTTCCCTTAGCTCTATGTTCCCTCAGCCCTAAGTTCCCTCAGCCCTATGTTCCCTTAGCCCTATGTTCCCTCAGCCCTATGTTCCCTCAGCCCTATGTTTCCATAGCCCTATGTTCCCTCAGCCCTATGTTTCCATAGCCCTATATTCCCTTAGCCCTATGTTCCCTCAGCCCTATGTTCCCTCAGCCCTATGTTCCCCCAGCCCTATGTTCCCTCAGCCCTATGTTCCCTCAGCCCTATGTTTCCTCAGCCCTATGTTCCCTAACTCTAACCTTTTGGATGAAGATGTAACCCCTACCTTTGAAGGTAGCCCTGACCTTAACCCCACTGGTGAGGGAACATAGGGCTGATCACCATCACACAACCTTTTCATTCCTGTTCCTTGTAAATGAAAAGGAGGCTTCCTCTTAAAGCTTCATAAAGATAAAATATGCCTCTTTGATGGTTCAGTGCGTTGGTTTCCCTCACTGTTCACAAAACACTGGAGACTTTGTGACTACGAGATAGGAAATCATTGAATTGAATCCCAGGTGGTGAATTAAAACTATTAAGATATCAGAGATGATTTTTAGCAGCGTTTCTTTAGTATAGCAACAGCAACTTTTCATCAAATACTAGTGCAATAATATTGCAAACATATTGTGCGCTAACCAGATAAGATGCAAGTGTGCCTGTAGATCACATACCCCCCCCCCCCCCCCCCCCCCGCTTGTTCTCCCACTCTCCTGCTTCTACTGTATGATATCAAACTGTAAATAATATACTCTACAAACCCAGAAGGTGTCTCATTCTGTCTTTGGTCCGGGTCAAATCCATGTCTATTTATTTTCTCTGAGCGACAGGCGGCCATTGCTCACTTCCTTGACTGCCGATGATCTCGGTCCCGGCATCTTTAATTAAAAGTTGGAAATGGCACAGAAGACGAGACCATGGCGATGCTTTTAAAAATGCTTTATGTGACTGTTGTCAAGGACAGCTCTCGGGAAAGGGAAAGGTCCACGGAGCGCCTTTATGCAAGCCTCCATTTTGCTTTTTCCCACGGGATTCGTAAAAATAAAACGACCCATCGCCATCTCAGACTGTCAAAAAGCACTTGTGCAGGCATTTATTCAAGTTTTGCTCTCAGATCCCATCTCAGAAAGGTCAAAGAGGGGTATTTTTCTGTCTCCGTGGCTGTTTAGTTCTCACAAGCTTTTTGTTCATGCCTTCAATGATGATTAGAGCACAAAACCACCGTCCTGAGACAGAGGGCAAAGCAGAGTTCAAATTTCCATTTGAGGAACTTGAATAGGCACTTTGTCCCCATGAGTCAGAGGCTGTGTTTGCCTCATAGTTTGAGCTTATCGTTTCACATTGAAACCTTTCGAAAGAAAAGAAATAAACAGCAAATACAAAAAAGGATATAAAAGGGAAGAAAAGGGCACAAAATCTGCATTGCTACCACCACCAGACGTTCAATTTCCTTTTGCCACTTTCGTAATATACTAAAATCCTGACGCTTATCTAAAAGCATTATTCTCAAGCCACAAATCAACGCTATATTATTAAAAGTTGTTTGTCTCTTTGGAAGGTCTTGAGGAAGATCTGCACATTAGCAATGACATATTCACTACAAACCAAAGATTTACCGCCTCTGTCATGTCAGTTAGCATTAAAGAGCCCAACGCTTACAATGGTGCTGTTTAAAAAAAAAAAAAATCATCAAACTATTGTCAGTTATCTCTGTGTTCACTACTGACTGTTGCGATTTGCAAGGAAAATGAGTTCCTCTTCTCTTGGTGAGCTTCAGCCCTGCAGTCTCTATTAACCCTCTATTTAGCCATTTAGCAGACACTTTTACCTAAAACAGGCACCTTGCTCAAGGAGGCCTACAGGTAGAATAAGGACATTGGGGTTTGAACCCAAAACCTATCCACTGGGAGTCAAACAGCCTAGCCACTAGACTATCCAACCCTCTAGTCAGTGGCGGAGCTAGACTTTTTTACTTGGGGGGGCCAGGGGGGGGCCAAAGCTATTTCAGGGGGGCCAGTATATAACAATGAATTTTCAACGGAACACAATCAATTGCGATCAAAATCTTTTCATATAATAAACACACAAGGAGATAAGATTTCTGTATAAAAGTCACAGTTTATTAATAATGTACACTCACACACACAATTTTTCTCAACAATGACACCTTTTTTAGTATGAACATAGTGCATACTTAACCACACGACTAACCACAAACAGGATTAGCCTAACAGTGTGTACAAAACAATGTCCAAAATGAACAATATTTAAATAAAATAAACACACATCAATTAGGCATCACGTATTCAAAACAATCTGACACCATGACCCCAGTCGTGCAAGTAAACTATCAACAGATTGCCAAACTATACTTGATAAGTAATTTCTGACGGTAACAGACATTCAGACATGAATGCTCAGCTCACGTTAGGCTACATTTCTTTAAAGCCAACAGCTAAGCTAAGGCTAAAATCTGCAAGTTGATAACTTTGTCTGTTAACGTCGTGGATGAGCCTGTGTTGAAAGCTGATACTAGGCGCTGAGCTAGGCGATGAGCTGTAATGTTAAAGTTAAGTTATCTGATACCCTCGTGTGTACTGGCAACTGGCAACGAGAAACTACAAAAAACGTTCTCCTATTTGAAAATGAAACAAAACTTACCTTAGTAAGGAATATCCATCAAGGAATGAACTGCAGTGCTGTTCTTCATCTATGTTCTCCGATACTGTGTGAGATCGTTGAACGACCGTTAGACCATCTTCTTCTCCTTTTTTGAAATAGTTAGCAGCAGTAGTGGCTGAATTATATTTTTTGCTGAAAGCGCCAACTACTGCACAGGAAGAACATAGCAGTGAAGAGATTTTACCGATTACAGAATTCAGCAAGCTCTTCTCAACAAGACGTGCGGTCAGAGTGCGGTGGCGCGACAGGGGGGGCACCTGGGGGGGCCAATGAGATTTCGGGGGGGGGGGGGGCAAATGCCCCCCCGGCCACCCCCTGGCTCCGCCCCTGCCTCTAGTCTTGGTCCCCTGGTCCTCAACAGTTGGAGCTGTACAGTCTGGCCAGCCTGCTGATGTAGGAGACATGCTGAGCAGAACAAGGGCCCGACTCGGTTCTCCCAGTACCTTAGACTCAGTAGCTCAGACTCCCAGCAACCTCCCTCCCTCCATGGAGATAATGGGGTTCAATCGGTCCCCCCTGCTCAGACTCCCAGCAACCTCCCTCCCTCCATGGAGATAATGGGGTTCAATCGGACCCCCCTGTGGTTTCCCCGGCTCGGATTACATAACCTGGCTATAGTCGATATCTTCAGCACTCACAACAACACCTTTCTACCGCAACATACCCGAGTGTATATCCACTCCTAGCAACTTTTGCAGCATACAAATGTCTAAATTCAAAGTAACTACAATAGTAACTATGAAAAACCCCTCAATAGTTTAGTAGTAATATGTATTAGCAGGGGTGCACATAACTTTTTTAGTGAGTTACTCATTTGAGTACCAGGAGATGGTGTTCGGTACGCACTCCACACGTAGCGTCGTTTCGATATTGATAAAGGCGATTCCACCGCGGGTGGAGTTGTTGACGGGGGGGGGGGGGGGGGGGGGGGGGGGGGGGGTGGCGGGGCGGCGGCGGGGGTCCAGTCCGTCACTGCCACGGAGCGAGTAACGGATGTCTCACAGTAACGGACGTTGCGATCAGCTGATTTTGCGCAGTTCTCCAGTGTGCGCGCGGTGCACAGAGCACACAGCGCTGCGGCTCCGTTTGCCTTTTTTTGCAGGTGGGGAAACGCAGAAGTAGTACAAGATACACGTGTAGTTTTATTTTGATGACCTGATGGTGAGTTACGCAAAAGCGCTGTAGTGGCACAAGTGACGTTACGCATCGCTGATTATGGGCGCGCATGCGTACTTGCGTACCAGTTATGTGCACCCCTGTGTATTAGATAACTTTTTCTATTCAAGAAGGCAAACCTACATTTAAGTGTCCAATGCGAATTTGTATTGTTCAAACTTGAGGGGACTAAAAAAGGGAATTTTTAAAAATGAGCTATTATTTTACTATGATGGACCATACGGCTACCTCTCAACCTCTTTGTATTATTTCAAACTTTCCCCCCATTTTTCTCTTTTTGCAGCACTTAAACTAGTTCTGTAGTTCGTCAACTATTATTTATTTGCCTATTTTAATGACATGCGGCCACAGCAGTCTCAAAAGACGGAAACTTTTCTCCCTTCCCCCGGTTGTGTGACTCACTCTCCCAGGCTTCCCATAGGTCTACAGGTCTGGCGTTACGACACAACTGTCAGGGCTTTCATTATCTCAAGTGTAATTCTTCGTCTGTCTAAAGTGTGCTGGTTATTACAGGCATCGCTTTCTTCTTCTTTTTCTTTTACTCCATCGTGAATGGCAAAAAGGTCGTCCGCTTTTGCGGCGGATAGATCATGACATTCATCAACGCTTCATTTTTGATTGAGCTATTTTATTTGAGCTATATATTACTATAATAAATCCATCTATATTTGACTATATGATTAGTAGAAATGAATTAGGCAGAATGTCGACAGTACCGGGTCGCACGCAGTACATACTGATTAATCAGTAGCTCAGTAGAGAAGTCCAACCAAGAAGCTGAAGGGTTGGTGCTCTTGAGCAAGACACGCTATGAGCCCTCCTGCTGCTGATTAGCGGGTGGGTGGGTGAATGTTAAGCGGTACCGGTTAAGTAAAGTTTCAGAAGCTACAGGAGCGCTATGTAAGCATTGCCCATTACTGTCTCGAAAGAAACCCTCAAATGTCACTGGGAATTGTTGCTCTTCCTGTATATATACCGTTGTGGAAAAAAGAGAAAAAGAGCCTTTAAGTGAAAAAGCCCATTATTAAAGTAGATACAACAAACAACATTGTATAAGGAAAATACAACAGCTTGCTCAAATGTCAAGTGAAACCTGTTCTTGCATACGAAGCGTGAGCCACATAACAAGCAGGCAGCGGCCGGTGGCAAGATGGGAATAATGCATATTGTAAGCACACTGCTGTGGCACATTGCAGAAGAATTTATTTTTTTACTATTTCATGTACCATACGAGAGGAATGGGAGTGCGGTCATGAGACGGTTATTTTTTGTCAGACGTAGAAATCATCCAGCAATTACCTGACACATAACCTCCCGAAACGTTACCCTCCATGAGGGTTGAAAACACATCAGGACCGGGGACGTTTGTTTTGGCTACACACACACACATACACACACACACACACACACACAAACACACACACACACGCATGCAGTCCATGGATAATATGAATGCATTTTACAGTCAAGTGTAGCTAGCAGAGATTTATTTCCCTGCCCAGACCCTTGGTGTGAATTACTGTGCAATTTTTAAGTCCAGAATTACAGCTGTTCTGTTGCAGTGTGGTGGCACTTGACTTATCCCTGACTTTACATCAGATGTACATAAAAGTTGTCTTACACCTCCCTCATTGTGAATTCATGCTTCCTCATTCAGAAGCATGTGTTGGCGTTAGCAATAGTTGGTGTTAGTTACTATTGGCGTTATCAATAGTTTATGTGGTGGAAATTCATGGACAGCTTGTGGCGGCTGTTGGTGACAAGGACAGATTCCTACGTCTAGACTCGAACATTAATTCAATGGCCTCCGTTATTAGGGGTTATATTTTACCCGGGTACTTCATAACGACTAACAGCTAACATTAGTTAACATTATTCAGTTCTCCAGGTCAATAAATGGTTAAAATCTGTTTTCTCTGTCTCTGGCAAGGGCATTCATTTCAAGAGGGAGGATTGTGCTATATCTATTTCCATACTTTTATAGGATTATACGGAAACCTGTTTTACATGAGGAAGGGGTGGGGTGTACCGGGCACTGTGACCGCTATTCAAATGGGAAAATAAATCAGGGAAACCTAATGAAGAGCCAAATGAAATAGCAGCGGGATGCAGCAGAAATTGTTTAGTTTAAGCCAATGGATCTGAGTGTGTTCCAGGGAAGTGTTTGTGTAGGATTAACCGAGAGGCAAGACTGCATGCAAAGCAGCCTCGCAGCATGGGGCCCCACGCATGCCTCGTAAACCACTATTCAATCGCCACGACAAGATGCATTGGCAATCACGGTCTAATCGTGGAAATACCGGTCACATTTATCAATCCTCGTTTTCCTCGGCTATACCTTCTGAACGCCAGGGCCAAACTCGGGTCCTGCTTGATGAAGGGGAAATCGTGTTAGCCGCAGCCAAGCAGGTGTATAGTGTGTGCGCAATTCAATTCTTTCCATCTCTTTAATGGCATGTGAAGGGAGCCAATTCCAATCCTCTCTTCTCACGCCTTGCCGCTGAGCGCACCACTGGGTGGACTAAAATATGTATGGGCTGTGTGGAGGTATGGGAAGGTCTGCCCTGCGGCTCCGAGTCAGATGTTCAAGTGTAGCTGGCAGGGAAAGTGTGGCCCAGGAGAGGGCAGGGACTGGAGGTTTGTATTTTAAATAAGTCACAGGGAAAAAATGTCGACATTCGTTAGAAGGAACTCAATATGGTGTCTAAGGTCACCTTTGATGAAACAAGGGGAGAAAAAAAGATACACGTGTCCAATTATCCCTTGTGAATATAAGTGTCAGTAAGGCCATCAAGCATATAGGAATCAAATGGATTCTGAGAGTTACATTTAGTGGGCTCTTTGCATCCAAAGTGACTTCCAGCTGAGGCGTAGAGCGATCAAATAGTCGCTGTCAGCGTCAGAAACACGGGTTAGCATGTTTCAGTAGTTTTAAAGACCGCACATTTTTAAAGCAAATTCTGAGATTTGTTTCTGAACGCATTTACACACGTTATAGAAAGTCATGGCTGAAAAGACTGTGACATGTGAAAAGACCGTATCACCATTTAATGTTGAATTGCGGAGTAACACGACCCATCCCATTATGGGGCGGGGCTTAAAAGGTACATGATGACGTAACGCGCCGCCACCCCTTAGCATTGCCCCGCCCCTAACAACCAGAGCGCAGAACTGCGTCACTGCTTGTCATGGGAATGGGATCTCAGAGATTACAGATGATGACCGGCCTGATGCCTGAGAGAGTGCGAGAACCGTGAACGTCATAAAAGTAAAAGCAATTTAACTCAAGATTTTTACACAGAGCTCAGATATCCCCTTCCCACCGCCATTAGGTGATTTGGTGATTTGCATATTACTGATTTGTCTCCCCTGTGTCCCAAGTGCAAAATAGAGACGGGTATCTCACTGCTTGTGGTCTTGCAGCAGAATACAGACATTGTGGCTGCAGGACAGGACATGGATAAGATCTGAACTGGTACTGCAGAATGTGATCCATGTGATATTTCCACTACTCTGTCAAGCGCATTCATGAAACTGTGAGCCAAGTGTTGGTTTTGTTTTGGTTTGCTTTTTTTTGTTGTTGCTGTTTTGTTGACGTTGGTTGCTTTGTCATTGTGCAGCATTCAGGTTTGTAAACAAAAATCAGTCTTTATATATTTCTTTTAAAACAACTTTGAGATGGGGCTACTGGGGGGTATTAGAGTAGCGTTACAGTATTTTTTATTTGTATTTTGGGTTGTTATCAGATGTAGGCAGTGAGCAAGTTGAGTCATGGATCGTGAGGAGGAAAAAGTCTGTTTCCAACGTCACTCTCCGATGCAAACCAGTGTAAAACAAGACAATCGTGTTGTTCATGTTTTTTTTCTCATGCCTGCCAAACCACAGGTGTTGGTCGTGATCATGATGGTTCAATATCCCTGACACCAACACACTCTGCGGTGGTAGGAATAACGACCTTGCGTTCTCAACACACAACAAATAGGAAAGTTCCCCTTCCATAGGCGGAGGCGTTTGGCTGTGCGCTCGAAAAGCGCCTGTGCATGACAGAGGAAATGTCACCATGGCAAATCAACGCCACCCAGTCACATCAAAATGTGCTTTCTCCAACTGTGTCACCATGCTATTGACTTGCTTGCTGTGATGGGTCCCTTACCTTCCAGTCCATTTACCGTGTGGCGGGGGAGAAAGGGAGGAAGAGAGAAACCATTAGGTGAGACGTAACTGGAAAACATCAGTTTTACATCAGCGGCATTTCTGTTGTGTAGCGTTCGCCTGTTCCATGTCTCTTGTTGCATGTCAAAGGTTAAGGTTTCACAGCAGAAATATACCACACTCAGTAGAAAACTAGTGCCAGAGATCAGAGGACAGTTAAAAAAAAAGGGAAATCCATTCTAAAATACAATTAAATACGCACAGACTCCAAACTAAGCTATCCTACCGTAAGCCTAAAAGCCTATAAGTCTTCAAATCAATATCAACAACGATGCACACGCACACCGCCCAGAACCAGAGTTTCCCTTTGATATGATGCGATGTACTTCCTTGATTACTCCCATCTAGACGCCCTGCTTGAAATCATCAATAATTACCAAACAACCACATAAAGGGAAAGGGAAATGAAAATTCCCTTTCCCTTTATTTTATTAACCATACGAGTCGATAGCGATGTATATTAAGGAAAAGTCAGGTTTCGGCTCCTCCAGTGGTCCGCTGGTTCCTCGGGGGTGCAGTTGTTGTTCCTGCGTCTGAGTCATGTTTATGGTGTAACGTTTGGTAATGAAGATGGGTTTTTTTTCGGCCAAAACGGTCGTCTCGCCCGCCAACAGACATTTCCTCTCCGCTTGAACTCGTTCACCGGTTTGAGCATTCAAGCGCATTTTTATAAAACACAACACTGTAGCCACAGCAAAGACTACTGTAAGGCATCATGCAGCTGAGGATCGCAATGTAAACACAGCAACTGTACCTCATTAAATGTAACACCACACCAACACCAAAAACTATCCTTGTCCTGTCCTGTCCTGATGTTTTATGTGAGGACCACAATGGAAATAAGTCCTGGACTTTATTGTGTTTTTATCCTCAATTGTGTTTTGTTGATGTCTTGTAATGTGTGTAAGACATTTCTGATACAATCAAATAAATAAAATAAAATCCATTATGTAAAAGCTGGCCATTGATATAAATGACAAATTAAGTCTTTTTTTTTACTATCCACACTATTTTTCTTTATTATTATTAGTTTGTGGTAAACTCTCTCCTTTTGCAGAAAAGTGTGTCCAACAAAAAAATGAACAGCACTGCACTCTGCAAATAAGGTGAGCCTCACTTTGAGCTGAAGCAGTTTCCTGTATCTGTGTTATCTGTGTATTGTGCCTTTTCATTTTCATGGGCAACACATAAACAATTTAGTATCTCCCACCGCTAACCATGTTGTGCTTTTCAAAGTGGCCCTATATGCTCTTTAAATTGCTTTTGGTTTCGGACAAACAAGATTGCACACATTAAATGATTGGAGTGGTTTTCTATTCATGAAACGGACCGTATATAATGTGCATAGTGCATTCGCTTATTTTCACAGATTAACAGACACTTTCTCCGCACAATGGTATTGTGCTATTTGAACTGTATCCGTATTTCCTGAGTATGGGTTTGTGTGTCATGTTTGGAGCCAAAAGCAATCTAATACTAATAAGGCTGTAGTCATTATTAGCGTTACCTTCACCCACAGCAACAATAAGGGTCTGATGTCATTGTTTCAATGTTCGTAAATTTGGTGATTGAGACAAAGTGAGGAAGATGGAGAGAGAGAGAGTGTGGAGGGAGTATGGTGGTTCATTTTTAACGCCACGATTAATACGTCTGTCCAACGTCTGTCCCGCTCACAATGTAGGCCTACCAAAAGCTCTGGAAAGGCATTCGGCTACCGCACAACACACGGTATCAGAGTTCACAGAGATCCTCCAGCGCCGCAGGGCTGCTTACTCCGTCTCGGCGTGTGTGTGTGTGATGCTTGCTGTCTTCAGCGGTATGCTAACTAGGGCACAGTGCCAGGACGCTTCTGCCTCGCCTGACCTCGTCAAGACCATCACTCGACTGTAATCCTAAAATCGGTCTTAACCTCAAACCATGGAGGACAGACTCGACTGTGGTGAGGAATGGTGAGCAGCCTGGTACAGGGAGACGACCGGGGGAGGCGGAGGGGGGAGGAGAGTTTTAAGCAGGGAGGATAAAGGAGTTGAGACCAACGAGCCTCTGGTGGGGCTGCTGTGGGCTCCACTAGCTGATGAATCAAACCCTGTGGAAGTAGTTTTTAATCGTCATTATCGTGATGAATCAAACCCTGTGGAGGTAGTTTTTAATCGTCATTATCGTGATGAATCAAACCCTGTGTAGGTAGTTTTTAATCGGCATTATCATGATGAATCAAACCCTGTGGAGGTAGTTTTTAATCGTCATTATCTTGATGAATCAAACCCTGTGTAGGTAGTTTTTAATCGTCATTATCGTGATGAATCAAACCCTGTGGAGGTAGTTTTTAATCGTCATTATCGTGATGAATCAAACCCTGTGGAGGTAGTTTTTAATCGTCATTATCGTGATGAATCAAACCCTGTGGAGGTAGTTTTTAATCGTCATTATCGTGATGAATCAAACCCTGTGTAGGTAGTTTTTAATCGTCATTATCGTGATGAATCAAACCCTGTGTAGGTAGTTTTTTATTGTCATTATCGTGATGAATCAAACCCTGTGGAGGTAGTTTTTAATCGTCATTATCGTGATGAATCAAACCCTGTGGAGGTAGTTTTTAATCGGCATTATCATGATGAATCAAACCCTGTGGAGGTAGTTTTTAATCGTCATTATCTTGATGAATCAAACCCTGTGTAGGTAGTTTTTAATCGTCATTATCGTGATGAATCAAACCCTGTGGAGGTAGTTTTTAATCGTCATTATCGTGATGAATCAAACCCTGTGGAGGTAGTTTTTAATCGTCATTATCGTGATGAATCAAACCCTGTGGAGGTAGTTTTTAATCGTCATTATCGTGATGAATCAAACCCTGTGTAGGTAGTTTTTAATCGTCATTATCGTGATGAATCAAACCCTGTGTAGGTAGTTTTTTATTGTCATTATCGTGATGAATCAAACCCTGTGGAGGTAGTTTTTAATCGTCATTATCGTGATGAATCAAACCCTGTGGAGGTAGTTTTTAATTGTCATTATCGTGATGAATCAAACCCTGTGGAGGTAGTTTTTAATCGTCATTATCGTGATGAATCAAACCCTGTGTAGGTAGTTTTTAATCGTCATTATCGTGATGAATCAAACCCTGTGGAGGTAGTTTTTAATCGTCATTATCGTGATGAATCAAACCCTGTGGAGGTAGTTTTTAATCGTCATTATCGTGATGAATCAAACCCTGTGGAGGTAGTTTTTAATCGTCATTATCGTGATGAATCAAACCCTGTGTAGGTAGTTTTTAATCGTCATTATCGTGATGAATCAAACCCTGTGGAGGTAGTTTTTAATTGTCATTATCGTGATGAATCAAACCCTGTGTAGGTAGTTTTTAATCGTCATTATCTTGATGAATCAAACCCTGTGTAGGTAGTTTTTAATCGTCATTATCGTGATGAATCAAACCCTGTGGAGGTAGTTTTTAATCGTCATTATCGTGATGAATCAAACCCTGTGTAGGTAGTTTTTAATCGTCATTATCTTGATGAATAAAACAAGTTTTTAATAGTAATTATCTTGATAAGTAAAACCCTGTAGCCTATAGGTTTTTTGTAGTTACTATCTTGGTAATTAAACCCTTGTATCGGCTGTTTTTAATAGTCATTATCTTGATAAGTAAAACCCTGTAGCCTATAGGTTTTTAATAGTTACTATCTTGGTAATTAAACCCTTGTATCGGCTGTTTTTAATAGTCATTATCTTGATAAGTAAAACCCTGTAGCCTATAGGTTTTTAATAGTTACTATCTTGGTAATTAAACCCTTGTATTGGTTGTTTTTAATAGTAACGATGGGCTAGACCTGTCTATCGGTGTCTAGGAGGCATTAAGAAAATACCTCCCCAGCACCACATCAACAAAACTGATCAATCCCAATATATTGTATTTATATTTATGAAGTTTTTATATTACGTTTTAACCATGATCTGCTGGGATTTAACTGTAAGCTGGAGCTGAAAGAGCTGAAAGCGCGGCACACGAGGCGTTTTGCACAATGTGGGCGCGTTCAGATGGAGTTCATAGTTGTGGGACGGCAGGATCTACATTCATTCACAGCACTGGCTGTGCTGATCAATCACCGCGTGCCCTCCAGGGTGAGCCTCCATCGGTCTCCATTATGCCACATGCGCTGCTCGTTATTTCACTGATGAATACAGAATGGCTGCTGTGAACCGGACTGTACCAGCGCACATCTGCGCTTCTGAAACAAACAAACACGGGGGAGGCGGCGCACGTACGCCAGGGCCGATCGAGATGGTAAAAAACAAATCATATCGCCATCATGGCAGACGTGACATTTGTTGAGGTCTGTACCAAACAAACTTGATTTCTTACATCTGGATTACATGTATAACACCATTCAGAATGGTGTTATACATTTACATATACACATTTTACCCTCATCAATTAAATTGCAGCTCCCGTGATTTGGTTGCCCTTGGCCATAATGCAATTTCAATAATATTGTAATTGTTCAGCCCCACACACATATCCAGTAGTTGAGACTAGGCTGGGAAAAGACTAGGAAAACAGGAAAACAGTAGCCAAATGGTGATTGTAGCCAAACGGCGGTTTTCTCTCAACCTCGTCTCATTTTCTTGGGAGGGGACCATCTTGGTCTGCCATGATGACCACATGGAAAAGATGACCACTGAATGTTTTCTGTCTATTTTTTTGTCTTTTTTTTAGTCTTTCTTGTTTACGCCCAGGCCAGATCCATTGCCCAGGGAAATAGTTTTAGTAAAAAAAAAAAAATGTTTTTAAGTTACTAAGAGTCTTGTTGAGTAGGATTCAAGGATTGTAGGATCTGCAGCGATGTGCCCAATGGATTTAAATTACCTGACTCTAACTCTAACTCCACGCAGCTGACAGTGTACTGTGTTGTTCATCGTTGGTCTTTTGGTCTGTCTTTCTTCGTACCAATGCATGCTTTCTCAATAAAATGTTTTTAGTCTTATTTCGGGGGGAAATTATACAAAAAAAGTAATAGTTGAACCAAATCTGTTTCATTTATCTAATAAGCAACCTAAAAACAAACCTCACACTAACACTCAAAATGCCCAAAATGCATCATGCCCTGTGAAAAAAAGGGCATGACGCATTGTCATCGCTCTCTCTCTCTCTCTCTCTCTCTCTCTCTCGCTCTCTCTCTCTCGCTCTCTCTCTCTCACACTCCTTATGGCCTCTGGTGCCTTTTCATGACTGTCCATTATTTTTTTCTCTATGACCTGCAGTTTCTCCAAAGAATCATCTCTCTTTCATGTAATCTGCTTGGAGGGGAAACCGAGGAGGAAGGACAAACGGGAACCTTGTGATTTGCTTTGTCTTGACTCCATGACTTGCTGACACGGCTTAACGAGGAGGTCTTGTCTTAAGGTTTTACTAAGGGCACAGCAGTCACTTAAGGTTGACCTTCAGTAACATCTTCAGCCCTCTGCCGAGAATAATCTGTTACATAACAAATATGGATAGATGAATGAATAGATGATTATATTAGACTTAATATAATCACGTTATATTGATATATTAATACAATAAGACATGACCTTGATAAGTATGTGAAGTCTAAACACAGCTTTTTTTTTTAATGTTTTTTTTGGTGAGGGCCTGCAGTTTGCATCGTGAGATCATCCTGATATTATTACCTTTGTGTTTCGCAATGAATTTCAGTCTGTCCTTGGCTGGGCAGCAGTTGATTTCCACATATGTCCGAAGCCTTACTGAAATTCCCTGATTGGTCCTTCCTGGTGTTTTGCAATTTTTGGAAAAGACTTTCAACGGGATCAGGGCCAGACCGATTTCCAGAGAGAAACAGAATGTGAACCCGCGAGATCAGGATGGTCTCACGAGGCTAGCAGTTTGCACGAATGCACGAATTGCACCCATATCTTTGATTTCAGAGAGAGAGAGAGAGAAAGAGAGAGAGAGTGTGAGAGAGCGCCTGGGCCGGAAACAAATGCACGTTTGCACGAGTAGATGTAGCTTTCAGCTTCAGAAGACACCGTTTTTGAAGCTCAGAAACTGTGAAGCTCATACTTCACTCCTTTGAAAATAAAAATAATGACCGGATTAACAATCAGGGCAGGAAGATCGAACCATGGTGCGTGAAAACCTGTGGTTCTGGGACTTTTACTAACTGCACAGACTCTGTAGATCTCCTCATGTGTCCTCATCAGTACAAGCTCACGTCCTTGAACCAACATGTCTGGCGACTATTCATACTTGGGGCACATGGCTGCCCAGACGCCAAACTCCAGCAATATGTTCCTCCCATCCTTCCATCGAGATGGAGAGGCGGAGGATGGAGGGCGTCCTTGCCCAGCAGAGGGTGAGATGGTCTCAGGTACTGCTGCACTGCGGGTCCTGGAGACAACATCCACCTTTTGGTCCATCCTGCAGTATACAAGCAGTGCTTTCCTGTCTTATCTTTCTTATCTTCAGCCTTTCAGTGTATGTATCCCTCATCCCTAATAATAATCATTATCCCCATGCCCTAATAATAATAATAATAATAATAATAATAATAATAATAATAATGAGAAGAAGAACCACACTGTGTATAGACTCCAAAATAAGAGCATAGACACACAGAATCTAAATGTGTTGATGTGCGTTCATCAAACCTATTTCCACTGTTCAGCCATCGTTTATCCCCAAACTCAACACGTCTTACTTCAAATGCCCAAAAAACATAAACGAGACAAGAGCTCACCCGTTTCGGTTTTGCTAATTGTATCTCAATGATGATTTAAGGACACCTTGGCGGTTGTCCTTCTTTGTTTCGTTCGGTTAAGATGTCGCGTCGTACAGTGGGCTGAACGCAGACGGCAGCCACCAGCTGGGAGAAACCCTGAAGGAAATATTCCATCAGCGGTGACACGCAGCACCTGCTCTGCGCCGCCTGAGCTATTGCTTCATACTGACGGAGGAAAGGAACGGTTCGAGTGTAGCTCCCGGGTCTCCTACTCATACCTGCTCATCCGTACCTTTCCCATGCATCTTGCAGACATTTCCAAAAAACGGTCAATTTTTTAAATAACTCCCGGGTAATTCAGCATAAAGGGGAAATTGGACTTGGTAAGATTGATAGAACTGGTCATGGTGTGGCTTGGCCTCTAATTTTTCATTAGTGTAAACGGACATTAATGGTCGCCACCATCTGGTCCGCCCTCGCTGCCCTTCCACGGGTCAGCTGACCACAGCAAAGGTCACGACCTTGAATCCTCCACCTGCTCATGAACCCTGAGGTGGCCTTACCTGTGATTAATACCTGCCCACCTGCTCTCCGCATCTCCCTCCATGGGGGATTCTCCGACTCCTCACGCTCATATTGTTCCCTGATCCCTCCACCCCCCCCTGGGAGTAGAAGCAGCCCTGGACTGGTTTAAAGGTTGGTTGATATCCACAACTGGGGGAAGGGATGGCACCTGATGCATCACCATGTCGTCACCGTTTCTCCCCTGTGTGGAGGTCTTTGATTAATCTGCTTCTGATCATCTGCTCAGCTTTTGGTCGACTGTGTGTCTACTTGTTGTCTGAACGCCAATTTTCACATTATCATGGAGGCCTAGCCTGGTTCGTTAGATTTGTGTGTTGTGGTATATTGTGATATGATTGATGTTCTTTATTGTTGGTCCTTTTTTGGTTGCTTGCAAAACCGCCCGCCTCAGTTAAATTACAAAGACAAATACAATATTTAGAATTGATTGTCGTTTTTTGTTTTTAAGCAGTCAGGCGTACATTGTCCCGACTTTGTTCCTTCAAACACAGCAGCCTTATTATCTTGAGCATGTAATTACTGGCAGACTTCCTGTCATTCATCTGCTGTAGTTGTAACCTACGCACCCATAAAACGCCCTTAAAACAAACGGTCTCCACCCAGTGGAGAACATGTGTCTGAAAGATTGAGATGAGGTCTGGTTTGGTCTCTTTTACGTGTTGAGCTCTCAGATGTACCTCCTTTGAGTTGGATGTGTCACATGGCATTTCCATGTGCTATATCCACACACACACACACGCACACGCACACACACACACACACACACACACACACACACACACACACACCTCATTTTAAACATCAATAGGTTTAACAACCGTGTGCGTATGTGTGTGTGTTTGTGTGTATTTATGTGCATATGCCTGTGTGTGTGTGTGTGTGTGTGTGTGTGTGTGTGTGTGTGTGTGTGTGTAGGTAGGCATACATGCTTGAATGCCTGTGTGTGCGTGTGTTCACGTGTGTGTGTATAATGGCATCCGGAACAGGCACCTGCACATAATGAGTATGGCACATGGAAAAGCCATGTGACATATTAACGTCCAAACGCTCCACATCTCAGACTTTATTTTACTCCAGTAACGTAGCGACTGACCGCTCATGTCCCCGATCCACTGGCAGACGGATCCTCACCTTTATGGCTGCCATCACGCGACGGAGAAGCCGAAATAATGGGCGATTTAGGGAAAAATAAACTGTTTTTAATGGTTGCGATGGGCTCATATTCTCTGTTTTATAGACGGGAGGGAATGAGGAAAAGTGACTCACGCTGGCTTCAAGTGGCACTGTTTTCTCAGAAACTATGCTGTTAACAATCCATTGTGGGTAACACTTTACAATAAGGTACGCAAAAACGTGGGTAGTTACTGAGGAACGAATGAGTAACGAATGATGAACAACCAGGGCCTTAACTGGGGCCCTAACAGGGCCCCGTTAGTAGTTACTCAGTAACTACTGAGTCTGTTTACCAGTAACTCCTCAGTAGTTACTGAGTAACTGTCACTTAGGGCCCCGTTAGGGCCCCTTTAGGGCCCCAGTTAGGGTCCCGTTAGGGCCCCTTTAGGGCCCCAGTTAGGGCCCCAGTTAGGGCCCTGGTTGTTCATCATTCGTTACTCATTCGTTCCTCAGTAACTACCCACGTTTTTGCGTACATTATTGTAAAGTGTTACCCTATTGTGTTTATTGACTTTGTTCAGCTGAAAAGCGGATGAATCATTTCGAAACTTGATAATTAAATATGCTCCTGGTTCGAAGGTGTTAACATTATTATTATTATTGTTATAAATAGTGTTGATTTCTGGAGGCTAACGGTACATGTGACGACCACCACCTGCGTTACAGGAGAATAAATAAGAGCGGGAGCGGCTTAAATGAGCGTTTGGAGCCGCTTAAATGAACGCGTTTCACTCCATCTCCGTGGGAAGATCCTGCATGACTTGATCTTTCATCAATGTTTTCCATTGTGCTCCACCAGGGAGGTGTCAGATGCAGTCTGCTCACCCGCCTCCCGACCATCCCTCTCACTCTCTCTATCCATCTCTCTCTCCCTCCCTCCCACTCCATTTCTCTCTCCCTCCACCTCCCTCTCTCTCTCCTCCACCTCCCCCACACCCCTCTCTCTCTGTCTCTCTCTACCCCACCTCCCTTATTCTCTCTCCCTCTCTACCCCCCTCCCCCTCGCCTCCCCGTTCCCTCGCTCTCCCCGCGTGCCGACGCAGCCGCTGAGCTACGCCCTGTGCATTCGAACGGCAGGTATGACATCGCCACACAGCTGCGCGTCTGCCCCAGCGGCTGCGGTGGCGGCATATCCATGGCGACGGAGCGGCGAGGTGAGAGTGCACCGCGTACCGGAACAGACATGAGCCTGAACCTCGCCACTTCTGGGCTTCGTTGGCCCAGAAATGTGAAACGATAAACTGTAGTCTAAACAAGATGTAAAAAAAAAAATGGCAAAGGGTTATGGAATGCAACACTGATTTATTTGACACGTTTTTGGACGTGGACATGGGCACCAACTCACTGCAAATAATCCCGCAATTGAACTGCAACCGAGGAAAGGCATACAGTATATCTCCCAATGATAACCATGCATAGATGAAAACCAGCAATTAGGACACGACACACCGGTAATGTAACCCCTTTCTTTTCGCCGCGTGTCAGTCAAAAAGCTCTGCCACTCATGTGGTTTTCGCCACTCCGTGCCACGGGAAACCTCCAGCCTCGGTCATCCCTCTCTAGGTAATAAACCACAGTGACCCCCCCACCACCACCCAACCGGCCCAGAGAGATCGCTGTCGGATTGGATTTGTGTGAAAGCATCAGGCCGTAACGTGAGCGCTGAGAGCAGCGCCGGGCGTCTCCTCCAATGCGTCGCGTCCACAATAGGACTCCTGTTCCACCTTGTTAAAGCCGTGGCCCTGGACACCCATATCTCTTGCTTCGCTCCTAAATAATTGAAAGCACTTAGCCTGTGTGTCGGGTATGTGTGTGTTAAAGTGGTTGTGTGTGCGTGTGTGTGTGAGTGAGAGAGAGAGAGAGCGGTCGGTTGTGTGTGTGTGTCTGTGTGTGAGCTGTTCGTGTGTGTGTGTACGTGTGTGTGTGTCTGTGAGTGGGTCGGTTGTGTGTGTGTGTGAGCAGTTCGTGTTTGTGCGTGTGTGTGTGTGTGTGTGAGTGGGTCGGTTGTGTGTGTGTGTGTGTGTGTGTGTGTGTGTTGGCGATGGCAGAGAGTGTGGGTGGGTGCTGAATATATTTGACCTCCGGTTGACACAGACAGAGCCGGGGTCATGGCAACTGAGTGGCAGGAATGACGGGTCTCCACGGAGAAAGCGTTGCTGGCTGAGTGCACAGGGATGGAAATAAAACAAACTGCATATTGCATTCATTTATTTAAGACCAACAGCGACCAACTTTCTCTTTACCTTCTTCTGTCGCTCCTGCAGCGTTCTGCCTGGCCACTCATTTTTAGTGCGGATAATGCCAAGCCAGAGAGGATGGGTTGAACTGAGCTCTCCATTGTTTTCTCCCCTCAGGAAGCAATTATACCCCCACGCATGCATGCACACACACACACAGAGACAAACACTAATATGCACAAAAATGAACACACACACACAGATACGAACACTAACATGCACAAAAATGAACACATACACACACACACACACACACACACACACACACACACACACACACACACACAAACATGCACACGCACACACACACACACATAACAAACACACACACACACACACACACACACACAGGTTTAACATTTAGTCTGAGACAGGTTTAACATTTAGTTTGAAAGCTGTTGTGCAGAAGAACGAGTTTTATGCTGCAGCGGAGGGTTTGAAGTTCAGGAAACCACCGCCTCTTCACCTGTCCTTCAAAAAATACCCAACAGCCACAATCAAAATCTCATTGGGAGCCACGGTTCTGATTTGATTGCGAGCTGTGGTTCTGGAGCACTAATTCACCGGCTGCAATCTATGATTTCATTTTCCCAAATAGCCCAAAAAGCGACTAAATAGTATAGAATTACACCGGCTGCCCATTTAGCCAGAGTGGAGTCTGAATCAGCAGGTTCCTGGGCTGGGATGTGGTCTCTGCACTTAGCAATCGGACCCACTTCCCTCGGCCCTAGTGCCGGCGCTGTATCGACCCGTCCGAGCTGTTTGTGGACAGATACGCCGCTATTGGCTTCTTCGAACCAGCCTCTGTCGCCGTGGTTATAGACCCGCAAGAAGTGGCGGCGATAAGAACGAAGCGTGTCTTCCTTGTTGTCCTGTCGATTGGCCTGAAGATTAGCCAGCGCACGGCGGCGGCGGTCGACTTTGACGTGACTTTAGGGTCTTTGCTAAACCGCAGGGCTTGTGCGTTTTTTTGTTCAACCTGTATTTTGAATATGAATTCGAATAAGATTAAGGAAATCGGTTGTGATTTACCTAATACCAAACTCTCCCAGAAATATTTGTTTTCATCTCGGAGCGCCCTTTGAGCGTGTGCGTGTCTGTTAAGCTTTTTAAACAAGCGGCGGCGGCGGCGGCGGCGGCATGTGCGTTTGTTTTAATCTGCATTTTTTATTTTACTTTTCTATTCGGCAGTAGCCTACCTCCACTTACTTCCGATCACACGTCAGTTTCTACGTTGGCACACAGAGACTGTTTTGATGAGGAGGAGAAACGGCAACTGTGGATGGTGACTCAGGCCACTCTGACATCTGATTGGCCTCCGAGGATGCGGCCCTTTTATTTAATTGGAGTTATGTCAATCACAGCATGTGTATTAAACATTGTTCAATACACATTTAACAAACTGCTCCAAGGCTAAAGGTGTATTTTTTACAACAAAAATAAGGACAAAATACAGGACAAAAAATAAGGACAAAATACAGGACAAAAAATACAATTAATATACTTTGTAATTGTGATATAATAATAATAAATAAAAAAAACTTGGAAATATATTTCAGTGTACTGAATTTAGTAGGTATCATATCTTATTTTAACCTTCTTCATTAGAAGCTCAAACCACCCACCAAACCAATTAGTTTCAGCCCACTGGTCCTTCCAGCAATAGGGAAGGGTTGATGTTAGGTCAGGTTTACTCAAATGCCAACAAAGAACATCTGTCAACATCAAACAACGAAAGTACTCATTATATATACTATTATTTATATATATATATATATATATATATATATATATATATATATATATATATATATATATATATATATATATATATATACTATTATAGAGACCCTATTTTAACGCCAGTGGACTGTACCAACTGGGCTGAACTATCATGCGTCTGGCTGGATATTACAGCGTCTATTTTGAAATTGCTTGTAATGGCTTAACAAAATACTTACTGTTAATTATCACATTTTTTGTATTTTCAGACGACTCCTGAATCCTTGCGTGGCGTTAAACTCACTATGAGTTATTCTCCCAGATGGAATAGCAATTCAACATGCCTTTGTAATCTCTTGATAGTATTCATAATGATGTTCAAATAATCCCATTGGCTGCTCTTTTGAGTCTTACTAAATTACCAAAGATAACAGAATACATCTAATCCGTTGTGGCTTTTTGTCAAAAAGGGACTTCTTTTTGGGGATGAAGAAATGGCGCCAAAATGCACCGAAAGCGCAATTTTAATCCTAATCTGTCCTCATCAAGATGGGACTTTATTCGTTTTTCTTGTGTTGTTTAATTGTGTTGTTTTCTTCATAGCTTGTGTGGTTAGTGTTCAGCGAAGCTCTTCTTCTGCTGGGGCGTCCATCTGTGGTCTGTTTGTTCTCAAATGTTGATTTCATTTTTTTAAATGTCCTGAATCTATTTTTTCCTGAGGTCAAATGGTTTATTATCACAGTGAACACATCTCCTGGCAGACACGTGCCAACTGTTCACATGTACCAGGTGGACATAGTGCACAACGCTGAGGCCCAAAGTCCCAGCGTAACTAATGTGCACACTGATGTGTGTGTGTGTGTGTGTGTGTGTGTGTGCTAGTTTAGCTGAGTGCACTCATTGGTTCATTCAGGGACTTTTTTTCTAAGCAAAAACAGTGTTCACATGCGAGCATCATATCCTGTACAAAGTAGCAGCATGTAAAGGGAGGGCACAGGTTAGCGGTTTGTGTCTTCGTCTCGGTTCCAGGTTTGATGCCCAGCAGCGTTGGCGTCCTTGAGCAAGGTCTCCTCGCCTCCCGCCTGATCATTAATCACATGTATTTGGATTCACCGTGAGGTTCTTTTGATAGAAATCGCCTGCTCTGCTACTACAGAGTCGTCCTGCTGCTCCGCTCCAGACATAAGTCATCTCATGTTGCACTCGTGACGCACCTGAACAGTCAGGTGTTTGCATGTCAGGTATTTTCATGTCAGGAATGGCTATCTTTGCTGTTTAAAAAAAAAAGTTGAGTACATGTACTACACTGTTGGTTACAGTGAACCGGTAATGGCTTGTGAAAGGTGAAAGAGCATGAGAGACTTGCGTTGGTGTAAGCTGCGTCCGCAAGCTGACATCTTAAGGTGTCCAGTAATCAGTTTTTAATTTAACAACTTCCCTCAGCTCTCTCTCTCTCTCTCTGTCTCTGTCTTTGTCTCTGTCTCTCTCTGTCTCTCTCTCTCTCTCTCTCTGTCTCTCTCTCTCTGTCTCTGTCTTTGTCTCTGTCTCTCTCTGTCTCTCTCTGTCTCTCTCTGTCTCTCTCTCTCTCTCTCTCTCTGTCTCTCTCTCTCTCTCTCTCTCTCTCGCTTCTCCTTCTTCTTCACAGTCTCCTTTAGTAGCACTCACACCACACATTGTTTCACTTTGAGGTTTCAATACGTTGGTGTTAATTGTGGTGACACGTGTAAGTGCTGCTTTTTCAGTAAACAAGTCTTTTTTTTCATTAACACAGAAAGTGTGCCGAACATCCTATTATTATGTCAGCTTCACAAATGACTGTTGGGTAATTTTAGATTGTGAAATGGCAAACTTAGAGTCTGATAGTTGTTGTTCATCCATTTGTGGTGAAAACATATAATCAACAATATGACATGGCGGCGATGTTGTATTGTGGAAATCAGCAATACTGGTGGAAACCTTTCCCTCCTTGTGTCATATCTGCCTGTGTGTGTGTCTGCGTGCACGTGTGTGTGTGTGTGTGTGTGTGTGTGCGTGTGCGTGCGTGCGTGTCATTGCACCATAATCACCCTTGAGGAAGAAGCTGTGGGAAAGCGTGTGATACAATATGCTGCTTCATCAGCTCTTCTCTCCTGTCCTGAACCAGAGGTTTATGAGTGAAAAGGACTTCGTGTTCGAACGCTCTCGCAGCACCGTGTGTCTGCGGTGGTTTTGTTTACATCCAGACTCACAATTTAATGACTATTGAAGTAGACAGTGATACAAAATACATTTATAATAATATAATATTAGTCCCAATTTGGATAGAAGTAAACCCTCCTTGTCAGACACTGTTCACTATAAGGAATTTAAATAAACCCCCAACCAACCCCAACATCTCAGTATAGGCTAATGCAGAATTAACAAGCAAGCCATACATATTTATTTTAATGTATAAAACCATAACTAGATAAAAGCTCCAAAAGTTAAAATGTTGATGGCTAAATGAAGATGTGTCTGAGATTGTTTGTAATGGAGTAGTAGAATTGAGGCTGTCCATTATTTTGTATCCAAATGTCGATAGTTAGTTTTCTGTACTGTATTTCAAAAATATCTATTGAACATGAAAACAAATACATAAGGCTTAATGTTACAAGTCAAGATAGGTATAGAGAGAAAAGATTACTTTGATAACATATAATATATATATTTATATATGTATATTTGCTCCAGAATGGATTGCCAAAGCAACAGTGGCGACAGGTCGCACCACGCGCTCAGCGATGTTAAACCGTCTCCTTTTTCTAATTCATCGATTTCCTGTCCTCCATTGTTTTTAAAAATGAATCAGTCAACGGGTGCTAAATCACACCGAGCACATGCACACGCGACGCCTCTTAATGCTCGGCCGGTCGCATGCCGCCGAAAACTATTTATCTGCTGTATTTGCACGCAGGAACCGTGTCAGTTTGACTGAGGATCTGCATGCATGGGAGCAGAAAGAGAGAGAGGGGCAGGACGGCTGCTGCTGGTTTTAATTGGATACAACAGCGAGGTGCGCTCTTATCTGTACTCACTGCTTCCCTGTGGGGTACACGCATACATATAAATATAGACGTTAAATATAAAATAAACACCTTCTTCATATCACCGCATCTGGATAGAAAATACAGTTTTCATTACGCCATTGAAGCTAATCATAGGCCAATTAAAAACAGAGTGCTATTTCAACGTTAGCCAATATTAGCACAATGAACCTTTAACAAACTATCTCATGTTGTGATTGATTGGAAACAGACTGCACTTTAACTGTCAAATTAGATCTGATGGATAGACATACAGATAGACACACACACACACACACACACATCAAACAACAAATTCTATTATTAAATTCAATTATATTATACACTATAATTTGCACCCCCATGAAATAACTGCAGGCGTTCACAGTTGGCTGCAGTTGTCCAGATAGTTAGGTGTTGCACGACTCGCCAAGTCTGTTATAAAAGTCTGACAAGAACTGAGAATTTGATGGCCAATCTTTAAATGGGATTCCCCAGCAATGCAGCCGACTCTGAGACGGCTGCACACGGGTTTGTGCAGCTTGTAATCAGTATGTCCAGCGCCTGGCGCTGACTGGCTGTCCAACTGTAGCGCTCTGATAACCCTTCGTGCTCCCGCTTACTAGCTAGCCAGCACATCAGTTTCAACACACACACACACACATGTGCATGCACACACACACACACACAGCATGTGTACACCATAACCACACACTAGTACACAATAGCTAAACACGTTCTCACACACATTCCACATACACACACATTATTAACTATCATTTTCACCCCCATGAGAAACTAGGGAGGCAACTATTGCCATTGCTACAGACGGGAGTGTTGCAGAGCTTAACATTCAGTACAAAGTGTAAGGAATGTACGTACGATCCGACAAGCTGAAGATGATTTGTATTGATAGTTTTGTTAAAGATGTCTTTTTCATTAGGTAATGTGTCTGCATCTATATAGATATATATCTATATCTATAGATACAGATGTGTAGATATATAAAAAGAAAACAAAAAACAAAGCAATACAGATGCATTACAAATAAAAGCTAGACAGTCATTAGTGTAAAATGAAGAGTGCACAGAGAGGAAGCTCTGGGAGGATGCAGCTATTAATAATAAGGTCGTTCTTATTTCCTTTCCAAAACAGGGACATACGGTAATCTCAATAGGAGATCACTCGTTTCATTTCGGGCAGCAATTGAACATAAACTGTAGACGTATTTGAAAACTCTGCGAGTCAAAACCAACCCTTTTAGCCATGACTCAATCCTATTAGCCCAGGCTCTGCGCAATAGTATTAACAACCTGATGAGATAAGTGAAGGAAATGCTGATCCGACGGTCCTACAGAGCCAACTGCCCACCTTAAATTCAAGTATTGACACGCAAGCCCAAATCAATCGGGGCTCGCAGACTGAATATTCCTCCATTGTCTCCCATTCATATTGACCATTAGTGATCATTAAATTACAAAAAAAAAACAAGTAAGCATAGAGCCGTACCTCGGAGGTAACATTGCGACCGGTCCGGTCTTTTAAAATGCACTTGTGTTCTGCCTCCGCAAAGGAAATGTGTTGGGTGACCTCTGGTGCGATGGTGCATTCAGATACGGCTTTTAAGGGAAGACATATTTCCAGTTTATTTCTTTTCCATGTCAACAGCACAAGCACGCTCTCCTGCTGTCCCCTTTTCACTGGCGGTACTTTAATGCCCTCGCGATTGACGTGTTTACGGCGGCTCGGTGTTGGCGGGCTGATTCAATTAGCCCCAAAACCTTTCCTTCGCCTGCTTCAGAGTTATGAGTCCAGAGTACACCGGGTGACGCCATTATGAACTCCTCTTTTCTCTCACTGTAACTCTCTCTCTCTCTCTCTCTCTCCCTTTCACACAGCTGCGCTGCATTCATTGCCCATCCCTTTGCTCGGCGTAAGTAATATCTGATTAAAATAATGACGCTGTTACGCAGACGGCTCTGGCACCGAGGACAGCGTGACTAAGTTCTGCCTCGGCAAGGAAACGTCTTTATTCGCTAAAGATGGCGAAAGGTGTTTACCTTCAAAGGTGCGGCGTAAGCGCGTGACCTTGCGTTAAAGGCTTTAAATCAAAACAGACGAAAGATACTACAACTCTTGATTTTGGGGCAATGTTTCAACGATCTCTGTTTCCCAGAGCGCAGTTTATAGTAAAGTATAAATGATCAGATGTCATTTGACTATACCTCAGGCTTACCGATGATAATTGTGTGCAGCAAACAAACAAATAACATCACATACTTTTTATACGCCTTCACATTTTCCTGCAGAAAATATTTGGTAGGTCCTGGGTGCCGAAAGTACCTCGCCGAAAGGTGGGTCACGGCGTCGAAAGCCATTGTCAGCGCCGTTGTGCGACAACACAATAATGTCTAGGAATGTGTGTTTGGTTTGGATCTCGCACCGAAGTGCGGGAGGAGGGAGGGAGGGGAGGGAGGGGAGGGAGGGGAGGGAGGCAGAAACGTGGGAAATGAGGGGAAGCAGGTTTTATACAATGGAAAGGTGTTTACATCCATGACCATCCACCTCAGACCACCCAAAGGAAATGGCAACATTATGACTGGCTGGAGGCGGTCCAGAGGTCCAGAGAGCGCTCTGCCAACTGGAACAAACAGCGTCGGCCCGGCTCGCTCCGGGGCTGAGATGAAAAATGACGTAAAACGTCGATTACCAGAGCAGAGGAGTATCTCCGACAGGACCAATCCCGGGATGTCGTCTGCTGGGTGCTGTGATGCATTTTGTCACGGGCTTTGGGAAGATTCGTCCGACCCCTGAACCCCCTGGGGAGACGGCCGGTGGGGGACAGTGGGGAGGAGAGTTTGAGGAGGAGAGACTCGAGGTTTTCTCCGGGTCTACAGCGTTGTTGTTGTTGTTGGTGTTGTGGTTGTGGCTGTAAAACACGCGAGCGAGGGAAACAACACATTTGCTTCTTTTGTTCTTTTCCCATTGATTCACGCGCTTTCAGATCAGCACCGCCGCCGGGGGGGGGGGGGGGGGGGGGGGGGGGCGAAACGCTGTACAGCTGAAACATCTCTCGAAGCGTCAGCGTTTTCTTAATTCAAATGCTAATGTTTTATTTGCCGCGACGTAATTAAAAGAAAAAATCTCGACCCTTTTTTTTCCATCTTCTGAAACAACAAAGCGCCGCCCACAGTGACGGTGTACTGACTTGTAAACAAGGCTGTCTGTTATAAAGGTGTTGTGTTATGCGTGTCCCCGCAGATACAATAAAAAACAACAACTGATAAAGCACTTTGATTTGCACTTAAAAGGCACTGAAGACATTTTTCTCAGGATTTTCACAACGTTCCTCAGATTCATTAGCAGGAATGCACTATTGCTGAATAATTGCTTTTACTTTGACGTACGTCGACTGCAGAGAGGCTTGGTGATTTGTAGGTGCGCGTGCGGTTGCACAGCGGCGCGCGCGCATGCTGCAAGCTCACCGCAACCAAAACGGGAAGAGAACAGAGGAATTGAGGAAATATATTTTGATGTCCTTGAAACTTCCCTTGAAACAGTTCAATGAATGGAGGATACAAGTACCTTATGTGCGGTCTATCCACTGCTCCGATCCTGCGCCGCCGCAGGGGAGCGGCGCAGGATGAGTGCAGCGGTGAGGGGGCTTGACTCCCAGCGGGATGGGGTGTGGGTTCGATCTCCTTGTAGGCACTCTTGCCGAAGACCTGCTCCTTAAAGACATGTATCTGAATAAATCCTTTGGATAAACCTCAGCGAGGACGACTAAATAGTTAGCACTCTCTTCTGACCTCTTGTAATCCGCTAAATCACGTTCTCAGGCCTAAAAACATATCAAAGGGATAACGCTAGAAAGAAGTCACTTTCCTTCCTCGTTGTACTCATCGTCTTTGTACTGACATTTAATAAAAAGCATCCGATCTCGGGCGTTGAGGTGTGGACAACTTCCAGAAGTATAAGTGTGGAACTGGACTAGACTTGTTGGGATGTGTGTGCGCGCGCATGCACACTGTGTGTGGTGTGTGTGCGTGTGTGTGTGTGTGTGTGTGTGTGTGTGTGTGTGTGTAATTGCAGCTGATACTGCTGTCATGCATGTGAGAGATGATCCTGTGTGACTGTAATTTGCTTTACTTCCGATGACGGCGCACATTTTCATCCATCCCATCGCATTGTTCATTGTTGATATACTGTAGCTCGTCATATGTTATACGATGATACGATGATATATCATCATGTAGAGGTTGTGTATCATATGTTTAATTATCCCTCCATTAATAAACTACAGAATACATTGGAACTTGAGTCATTTTAAATATTATTATTTCTAATCACATCCGATAGAGATGGATTAGTATGGCTATGCTCTACCAATCAGCTAGCAACATGCAGTTGCTTTTACTCTTTTTGAAAAATGTATTAAAAAAGTCATGTTTCAACTAATTTCATGAATCACTGTTTCTTTTGCCAAGATGTAAATAGTTGTTTAATAAACCAAGGGCTGCATTCTCTGAATATATGTATATTGATACTTCACAGATTCACCATTAAGACTTTGGCTGTAAAATACAAACATGTCATTGTTTCATTGGAGGAATGGAGACAGATGAGACCATTACCAGTGTGAATATCTCCCATTAGGTTTCCATTTCAAGTGCAGAAACTATCTAAGTCTGAGCAAGATTGGGTTGAAGATAGAAAGGGTCCAAACAAATGATGGATGTGGGAGCAATTAGCTTGGCTGGCATCATAGAAACTGATGAATGGCTAACGTAACACTATGGATGTGTACGGGAAGCGGGATTGGAAAAGTAATAATTATCAGGAATAGGATCAATACTATTTAAGCTTTGTGTACTATTGCATTGTTTGTGCATTCCTACTCTCTAAAGGTTTGTGTATTCATACTGTCTAATTGTTTGTGTATATGAATCCAATGGTTTGTGAATATCTCCTGGCGCAAGATAAACTGTTTCCTCAATGCTCGATATTATATTAAAGACTTCAAAACAAAATGCCTTCGAATTCAACAACAAAAACAGACGTCATTAAGACCAGTGGCTTGTGCTCGGCTCTGGGTTAACCAGCTCGCTAATTAAAGGCTGTTCCCAGCAGTTATTGCTTGGTCACGGTTCCTCAAGACACAGAAGCAAGTCCAACAGCAACTTTACACAAACGCAAAGTTTCGTTATTCTGTATCCCTCTTTTGGATACAGTTTTGGACGCTCAATCAACCTGGGGAGACCCAAACACAGACACAGACTAAAAGTGGGAACGAATAAGGATAGAGGTGTAGCGTCAGGATTTCCAGGGAATGAGGATGGATGAGAGGAAAGTTGGGCAGACGAAAGCAAAAGGGGTAAAGGGGGGGGAGGCCGATGACGGAGAGCAGCAGCTAGCCGGGAAGCTAGCTGGCAGACTGGCTTTGCTGAATAGCAGGCAGGGATATGAACAGGCAGGCAATGATCCGCAATGGCTGAAACAACGATGTGGCGATGAGTGAATGAAGAGTTGATGAGACGATGGATTGCAGGTGTGCGGCTGGAAGAAGGTGAACGGGGTTAACAGCAATCAGGGAGCCCACAACACACACACACACACACACACACACCAATAGAGGGAGACAAAAGGGGAGCACAGGCCGTGGCCGTGACATCACGCTCAAGCGGCATGCGCCATGATGTCATCAGAGCGAGACGCGCTGCACCTCCGCAGTCATCCGCTGAATGTCCTTGGTGGTGGAAGTTGATTTGTTCGTATTCATCCCGCTTTGTCGCTTGGCAGCGTGCAACGTACCATTACAACACACTGAAAGGCTAAGGTCAGAGAGAGAGCAAGCAAGAGAGAGAGAGAGAGAGAGAATATAATCACTATGGCATTGATTATAAGTGCAGAAGGAAACCTCTTCACCTCGTAACCAGGCGCAGTTCCAGGTACAGAGCTTTAATTAACCTTTCGAGGATCCGGAGGCCATCTGAGAAACATAAACACATAGCGGTGCTCAGGAACCAGCTGGCCCAAAATACCCCAATGGAAACTTCAGCAACAGGTTTTCCTTCTGGTCGCGTGTAGGTGACGGATGCAGATGTCTGCAACGATGTCGCACCTGCTGTAAAATGATATAAGGTTTTATTTTTGGTCTTGATTTGTTTTTGGGTGCTTTCAGTACAGAATTGAAATGAATAAATTATTTTTCTCTCAAAGCATTTGGGAGGTAATGAGTGAAAAACAGGTTTGGACGATTCACCGTTTAGTAACGCAATTAGATGGACATGTATTTCCATGGAGATGCCTTGGTGACCTTTAGAAAAGCTTTTGTGAAACTTTATATTAACGGCGCATGCATAATTACATATTCTTTATGAAAGATTTGTTTGACGAGCTGTGGAAAGTTTAATTTATTTGACATTCTGCTGACAGTCATCATGTAGCATGAACTCTACAGTACAGACCTGCGCTTGCATTCAGTAGCGCACCGCACTGCAGCCCGGATCAACTGTTACTGTCAAGTATGAAGCTTTTGTTTTGGCATTTGGATCAAATGAAACGTTCTTGGCATATAAATACACACTGACATACAGACAGAATAAATGTTGAGTGCGTCAACTGGAATATAATGCTTTCAATGCTGAGAACTTTACACACACACACACACACACACACACACACACTCGTTTGGAGACAATCGCCTTGGTCTTTAAAGCTTTCATTTATTTGTGAGGTTATTTTTCCTGAATTGGTAAAATACAGTCTAAAAGAAATGCTGGTTCAAGCTCCTTGTCCATCACACACTATACTGTTGCCAAGATAACAAAGTTGGGGAAAATATGTATTGGATGTGATATACGCTCGGTTTGTGGACAGTTTAAAGCTTCCCAGTGGACTTGGCACCACCACACCGCTGCACAATGACACCCCAGAATAATCTCCAAAATAAGGGATGTGGTCGAACGGTGGTAATACAAATTTCATAATTAATAGCTACAGTTTAGTTTTCAAGTTAATAAATCACCTGTCATGCATAGGCTACTCTACAGCACATCTTGAGCAAATTACTTCCTATAATTTATTGCTGTATTTGTTGGGTGTTGGGTGGTGGTGGTGGGGGGGGCGACGACGACATGAAAGCGCTTCTCCTCGCTCCGTTCCCCGCGTTGCGTCGGAAAAGATGTCGTATTCAGAAAAAAAAAAAAAAACAGCCAACAGCCAACTATAACTCGTGCTGCCGTAAAAAGTTTTACAGTCCGACCGATCTTTAATCAGCATGACAAGCGGTGCGGCCCATAAACACACCGCAACCGGCCCCCATGCGCATAAAGAGACGGGGGAAATCAGCGCTCTCAATACAGCGCCACGCATTAACGCTAACACGGACCTATTTATGAACGCTCCTCATTTTTAAAAGCACACCGCTGTCATCGCTAACCCTGCCTCCCTTCGTAAAAAAAATAAAAAGATCAGCCAAATATGGAAATGTGAACTAATGACGAGAAACAGACCTCACACACAGTGTGACCATGAGACTCACTACAGAACAGAACAGGATGCCTTTATTGTCGTTGCACGTTTCTGTGCACATTGCTGTGCAATAATAATAATAATAATAAAAAGATACATAAAAAGTAACTAAAAGAGAAGTGGCATATCAAGTGCTACTATTGCACCTCAGAGAGATAGGATTGCACATGTACAGATGTTATTCCACATTTCGTCATTGTACGGAAATACGATTCTAGTTATAATCGAATGGCTTAATAGGCCTATCAAAAGCTGCTGTCGCGTCTCATAAAGATATTATCGCGCGTTGTACACAGATGTCATTGCCCATTTCTTCATTGTGTGGACATACTATCCCAGTTGTTCGTCCTGTGGGGTGGAGAGGTAGGACGATGTTGGGTGATGGTGTTGAGCGGTGGTAGGGGGGGGGGGGTTGGGCAGTGTTTGGTGGAGTTCGGTTCGGTGATGGCTCTGGGGGTAAATGCTGATTTTGAGCCTGGACTTGTGGGTCTTTTAAGGCCCTGTGGAGTCTCCCAGATGGCAGCAGAGAGAGGAGAGATGACAGGGATGAGTCGCCTCCTCGGGAACGCTGCTGGCGCTGCGGGGACAGCGGGATCCGACGGTGTCGTCCGGTGAGGGCAGGGGGAGGCCAATGTTTTTCTGGGCTGTGATTATGACTCTCCGTAGGGGTCTGCTGTCTGCCGCCGAGCGGTTGGCGTACCATGCTGTGATACAGTATGTCAGTACGCTCTCTGTAGAGCCGTGATAGAAGGACTCCACAGACGGGTTGGTTTTCCTGAGTGCCCTTAAAGAGAACAGCCG
>JAOPHQ010006312.1:0-27500 GCA_030340625.1 Merluccius polli | reverse complement strand
TAATGGAGGGCAACAAAGCGATTATTATAAGATTTGTCCCAGACGGGTAACCTTTCCATTTCTCTTGATCATAGATGCTATAGATAAACTAATGAATTGTAGCTGTTGGCCATCCCCCCATACACACACACACACACACACATGCACTAGACCGGAGAGAATTCAAGGAAGCAACTGTTTCCATGGACCTCATTTTTCAACGTTGCGTGCAAAGAAATCAGTGTGTAAACCATGTGTACGCAGTTTGACGACCAAACTTAGCATACATCCATTTGTTCTTGGCTTGAAAATGTGCGTACTACTTTGGGAGAAAATGTACACACACAGTGTCTGACCATGCGTACGCACGGCAAGCGGTAGAGTGAATAGGAAAATCACTAGAAAGAAATTGCAAACATGACCAGTTAATGTCTTTGACCAACTTATACAAATATAATTTCCCCCCGGAAAGTACAGTGATTTTTAACGATACAATCGATGTAGTCCTACGCCTAAAGTAGACCTATACAATAATTGTATCAAGTAAGATTGATAATTGCCCATTAATTCGATAATTCGACTATGCTGCATATTAGGAGGCGCTTGCATCAAATGGCTGATCTGGTGTTGTTAAGAGGATATGGTGGGGGGGCTTTTTATTTATTTTTTAATTTTTTTATCACTTTATATTTATTCTCACACCCTCATTTGCACTACCGTTATTCAGAATGTGAGTCTGCACTGTTTTTAAGTATGTGTGGGCCATATCGCTATTTTTGTGGCCTCTTTTCTTTTCTCCTTTTCTCCTTTTATTGTTTTGTTTTAATATTGATTGAATGCACTATAACTGTGGCAGCTACTGCAATCTCGTCATGTCTTGAATGTGATGACAATAAATGCTTTGAATCTCAGAGGAAGTGGTGGATGTTGGTCTGGTGTTGTTAGAGGAAGTGGTGGGGGCTGAAGGCTGCATAAGAAGAAGTGAGCGTGTTTTCACACAACGTACCAACTTATTGTGGATGGCCAACTTCACTCCACCCTCTGATTTTTTCACTACTGGCTCGTCTCGGAGAGAGTTAGGAGAAACAGCAGAAGTTTCCCAGCCCTCGCTAAGCTGTTAAATGCCTGGCGGCAGTCGTTGCCGCTATCATCACTTCACACACACACAGTACAATTTGTCTCCATACACCGCTGCACAACAGAGTCTGTTGTTGTGTCTGTTCTCCGCTGTGTCTCTCGTATCGGTCTGAACTGATATAAAAAGGGACTTCCAATCCAACATTTCCAAACATCATAGGAGCGATAGACTGAAATCACCGCCCGACAATTAATTCAATTACGTAAACAGAAATGCACTCGCCAATGACGCTGGCGATGTAGACTAGAGGACTCAGTCAGCCTCAGCGCTAATAAATGAACACTCTTCTATAGCGCTTGATTTTAGATTAAAATACTACCATACTACGGTGTGCGTACGACAAGCATAAGACCGCTTGATAAATCCCAACTTTTTTGTGCATACAAACTTTCTAAATTTCATGTGTACGATAGGATTTACAACTTTTTCTACGAACTCTTGATAAATGAGGGCCCTGGTTTCCCTGAAGCCCAAGAGGGCGACCCGCCCCTGCCCATACCCACTATACTCCCGCTAACATGGCCTTGGCACAACCGTTTGCAAACCAACTGATAAAAGCTGCCTTTCGTCCGAAAACCCACGGCTGTTTTCTTTGTTACTGTTGACATTCTCGGTGCAGTGATTGAAAGTGCTTCCAGCTGTATTTACTGATAGCGTTGGAAAAAGCTCTCCGAAAGACCGCAAAGTTCATGAAGAAAAGGCCCAAAACGAACCACCTCAGCATTCTGCTCATGTCCTCTTCAGTGGGACAGCAACACTGCACATTTATATTTAATTGATTTTTCCATGGCAAGAACACAAACAGGGTTGGTCCGGAAAGAAGGGGGGGGCTGTGCCGTTGTATTGTCGCTCAAAATTATTCCCGGGGATGATTCAGTCGTCGCTGGATGTCCCTAACTTTCCAACTGCCAAAAAATACACCCAGCATGAGCTAAGCACCCTCTCACCCAGAATGGTGAACTCTTGAAGACATTAAACAATGCAAATGTTGACCGAAAGCTCCTATAGATGTACGCATGAGTATCATGGGATTCTCCGGTTGGGTGAAGAATTTTACCGCGGCTAAAAAATCCTCGACGGAAACCACACACACTGTTGCTGCGCCGCTATCACATTTCACCAGCCAGGTCGTATGCTAGTTTTTGCTGGAAAGACCAGAGCACTCCCAGGCATAGTTCACCCAGCGCTTACCTCAAACAATCCATATGTATGAGCTGTGTGGTTGACAACCCCCCCCCCCCCAAAATCCTACATCTGCGGCCAATTAGGCCCATTGTATAAGTTAGCCCTGAATCACACCGAGCTCTCAGACATCAGCAGCTGGACTGCAAAACGAAGGCGGCCCAAGGAGTGGGGTTTCATTTGCGTTCCCCCCAGACATGCCTCTTTCTGGGTGGGTACAGCTGAAGATCAAAGAGAGTTTAGATGATGATGAAGCACCTGAAGACTGATGCTTTGTGTCCTGCTCTGGTCTTCAGGTCTTCCCCCCCGGTCCTCCGGCGCTGGTGGGTTGCATGGCAGAGCCGGCGGTCTCCAGCAGCTCGATTGAATGTCTCTGCAGTTTAACGACAACAGATGTTACTGTGCTGCACTGCATTTTAACGGGGGGGGGGGGGGGGGGGGGGGGGTACGCCTCTGTTTCTGTGTGTTTGCGTTTTGTGTATGTGTGTGTGAGTGAGAGAGAGAGGGATAGAGACTCTCTCTGACTATGTGTGTGTGTGTGTGTGTGGCAGTGTGTGTGTATTGCCATATTTGTGTGTATGTTTCTATGTATGTGTGTGTGAGTGTGTGTGTGTGTGTGTGTGAGAGACACGGTATGCAGGCCTATATCTGTGCATGTGTGTGTATGTGCGTGCTCTTGTGTATATGTGTGTGTGTGGCAGTGTGTGTATTGCCATATTTGTGTGTATGTTTCTATGTATGTGTGTGTGGCAGTGTGTGTATTGTCATATTTGTGTGTATGTTTCTATGTATGTGTGTGTGTGAGTGTGTGTGTGAGAGACACGGTATGCAGGCCTATATCTGTGCATGTGTGTGTGCTCTTGTGTATATGTGTGTGTGTGTGTGTGTGTGTCAGCGTACACACACTGTCATAATATGTGTGTAGCGCAGGTCTGCTCCTCCTAAGCTGCCCATTATCAGAGCTATCTAACATGGGATCCCCTCTATCTCCAGGGCTTACAGCAGCCTAATCACCGTGAAGAGCTCTGATCCAATCACACCTCACTGTTTCAATTATGAGGACAAACTCTGTGATGTGTGCGTGTGTGTGTGTGTGTGCGCGTGCCTTTGTGTGCGTGTGTGTGTGTGTGTGTGTGTGTGTGTGTGTGTGTAGGGGTAGGCAGACACATTAGAAGAATGATAGGTTCCAGCAGATGGAAAGGACAAAAAAAAACCAGCTGGCTGTTTATATCAATGTGTTCACATCTTTATCAGTAAATCATCTTCTAGAGTTAAACACCCCTGAAGAATGTGCGTTACCCGCAGCACTTGAGGACAATGTTCGCCGGGCTGTGAACATTTGAACCTCCTTGACAAAGAGTGGGAAAATTAGAGAGTAGGGAATATAAGCAACGGATGTCACCCTTAGCTCCGCTAGCGGGTGATTCAGGTGGGCGTCTCAGCCCTCGTTGCCCCGGTCCTTAACACCAGACTAAGGTCATGTGGTTTGGCAGGAACAATGTCTTCCCAACCGGCGCAATCACATGCTCCGACGGCCGAGAGCTCGATGGAAGAAATCTCCTATGTCTGGGAATTTGTCTTTCACCACATCCACCAAGCTTTCCCAGGTGTAGATGACTGTCCTCCCTTTGTTTGACTATGGGTGAGGTCATTCACAGATAAGGAAGTGAGGGAGCTTTCGACCGTTTAGACGTCCATCACCACTCTGCCACGTCGCTGCACTTTGTACTCGTCTGATGTAAAATCCACTAAAAACACTCCTTGGTCTCACGCCTCCCTTCCTGTCACACTATTATCAACATAATGTTGAGCGGAAGATCATTCACTCCACTTCTATGATGATGGACCATATAGAAATTCACTGGAAGTCAGGAATAGCTTTTAAGAATCAGAGATACTTTTTTTTAAATGAAAAATGCTTACAAGATATAAAATTAAAATGAAGATATTTCAAGAATATGCACAATACGCATGCAATGGCTGAGCAAAGAGTGCCAGCTCCCCCTTTACACCAAAATATTACTGCGAGAGGGTCATAGTCATCGGGAAAAAATGGAAAGAAAAAGTCAGCAATGCTGCTTATGCTCCCAGGGAGTTTATTTAGCAAACACAAATTAACACAACACAAACGGACAACGTTACAATGGAAAACATGGTGATGGACTGCACAAAGCAACGCTATTTTTTGAAATAACAACAAGCCATAACACTATATTTACTGAACAATATTCATAATACAGGCTACTTATTTACAATTATCTGTATAATGTGTGTACCGCAGGTTGAAAAACACCGCACTAAATCACTGAATCCGTTCCAGAAGATAAGCTTCATCTGGAGTTATGTCGGCACTTTATGGGAAAAGCACATGAGCCTAACCCAATGTACCGACGTGCCCAACTCCCTATTTATCAAGCTAATTGTCGCTAGACTTTGCAGCTTTGGCAGAGAGATTATCCAGGACAGCGAGAGAGCACCATTATGGCGCGGTGATGTTGAGTGATGTTCCCCGAGACATGAGGCTTATTGCAATGCTACCGGGTCTCCAGTGACTCCGCTGCGTTTTTTGCCTCGATGGCAAATGTAATCTAGTGTGTGTGTGTGTATGTAAAATGTACGATGGCTATGGTGACTTACATCCCGTAATTTAATTTGATTCGACGAACGGCATGAGATGCTCTCCGGTCCACCTACGAGTCGTTCTTTACGTTTTCATTAAATTGCATTGTTAGTCAAATTTGATTTAGACTAAACTGCGCTCGGAGGAGCGCCGGCCCCTCGGTTTCTTCTGAGGTATCCGCGCTGCAGGGGTGGCAGCTGTCCAACACAACAAGTGTAGGCCTACATGAGGAGCCTCTTTGTTCTGCTCAGCGATCGACTTTGAGAGCCAATATAAATGTTGGGAGGGTAAACACTGGAGAGGGAAGTGAACCAGAGATACGCCTGCAGAGCCCCGCCGGACATTATGGAGACTTTCCTTTGTCCTGAGCCATTAAATCCAGAGCAGTTTCAGGCGTTGCGGGAGATTATAGGTACTGCGTTTTTAACAACCGCGGTATTTTCCTTCCAAAACAAAATATTATTATAATATACTGTACATGCACATATTACACAACACATATGACACACGTCTTCTCAATGTGCACAACTTCCCAGATGCATGCACACATACCAGACACAACTCCAACACCAGTCCCCATACACACACACACACACACACACACACACACACACACACACACGTGAACAAGGAAACAAAGTTAACGGATATCACCCTCTGTTGCTAGGATACCATTCATTTCTAAGTGAATCAGGGTGACAGGTGGCACAGAAAATAAACACAGTGATTGCTGTAAAGCAAAGTAGAGTAAAAAGTAACTTTCAAGTTCAACACCCAAGGAAATGGAGGCAGTAATTGCGCTCAGGTGAGGAGTTCACACGTGGCTAAACCAGCTCTCCCCGTATGTTGTTAAATGATGATGTGACTTTTAATTAATCCTTTATAGTACTACTGTGTCCACACTGGGCCTCCTGACCCACTTACAAACATATACACGCACGCACACGCACACGCACACGCACACACACACACACACACACACACACGTATTCACAAACAAGCAGACTGGCCTATTCCACAGTTGTGTTATGGAGCAGTTATGTTCATTGATTTTCTCTGGTCACTCAGCAGCACACCTGCCAATTTACAGCAGTATATCTTCTGCTCCCCCATCCTCCTCTTCCTTCTTTTAAGTCTGGAAAAAGCGCGTGTGGCCTCTCTGACCCGGAAAAGGGACACAGAAGGGCTGCGCAGGGTCGCACTGGAGCCACCAGCCGCATCGACAGACAGCCACCTCCTAGCACCGGCCCGTCCCCGACGGAGGGCAGCGCCGCAACCGCCAAGAGCAGCCGTTTGCAGCTAGCAGCCCCTGGAACCAGCCCGCAGTACAGCAGCCCAAGCTGTCCCCCATGCACCGGGGAGGGAGATGGGGGACAACACCTCGTCGCACCTGGTGGAGGGAGGCCCTACCGAGGGCTGGTCCCGGGGCTGAGGATGAGGAGCTGCCGCCGCGGCCCAGCTGTCGATCCTCCTCCCAGCACCCTGCAACGGCCAAGCCCAGCAACACCTCCACCAGCTCAATTTTGTGTTGGGGGTAGGTGGAGTGTGTGTGTGTGTGTGTGTGTGTGTGTGTGTGTGTGTGTGTGTGTGTGTGTGTGTGTGTGTGTGTGTGTGTGTGTGTGTGTGTGTGTGTGTGGTTGGTAGCTGGTTTAGCAGCCGAGTCAGACTGACTGGACGCTGGGTGAGCAATCAAGGCACCCAGGATAAACCAGCCATCACCACTCACACACCAAGGAAGAGAGAGCCACTGTCATGACAACCTGTTACATCTGCCCTGGCTTTTAACAATTTGCCAACTCTCCAGCAAACTGGCTTTGTACAACAGCTACCTGTGTTCAATGTGTCGGAGGAGCCCAGGATATTTCCACATTAAAAATAATAAGTGTTGAATTCAAATCTTTGGCTTACATGAAGCCAAAACTTTTGCCTAAAATTACAGTTGAGCAAGAACCATTTAAAATATAGTCTTTCCTCATCTCATTTGACTTACAAATGTGTTGGTCTCACAGTGTGTGAGTAAAGCTAGGGCAACCAAACAATAATACACAGCACAGATTCAAATATTGTGCTATTGTTGTTTTATGTGTGTATGTGTTATGAATCAAGGGCCTGTGACGGATTAAAGCATTGGAAGATTTTTTTTATACGTTCCTCATGGCCTGAAGCAACTAATCACATTCATACATTCATAAAAGTGGCGACACAGTCCTCATTGTAAAATGAGGGGGGAGACAACAAAAAAAAGATGTAAAAAAGAGCTGTTTTTGAAAGCATCGACAGTCAAAACGCATTTACAAAGCTTGTGCTTTGTCTGGAAGGAGGAGGAGGAGGAGGAGGAGGTGGTAGAGCAGGAGAGAGAGAGAGGTGGAAGGTTTAGAGGAAGAGGATAATAGAGAGAGCAAGTTGAGAGACACAGAGGGTGAGAGGAAGAGGAGGAGAGAAAGAGCAGGGGGGAGAGACAGGAAAGGAGAGGAGGATGGGATGGAGGGAGAGAGCGAGAGAGAGAGCGAGAGCGAGAGAGAGCGAGAGCGAGAGAGAGATGTTCTTTGGCCTTCAAGTCAATTGTTCCTTCCAGTAAAAATAAATTGCAGTCTTTTAGCTGGTGATTCAGCAGGCTTTTATGACTTTTTTCTCCTCCGTCTACTGGTGGGTAGAGTGGGGTATAAGGACGTCATATTCCCTCAACCCATATGCTCTGCCTGGTTATGAAATAAAACCACTCTACAGTCCCACAGCCAAGGCATTACAAGAATATGTGTGTGTGTGTGTGTGTGTGTGTGCATGTGTGAGGTGTATTATGAGACACTTGACGACATGATGACGACAGCCAACTGTCGTCAACCGAATCGTTAACTGCTAACTAAGACGTCTAAGATCTGACCAAACCTCTAAACGCACGGCAACAATGTACATGCACTCACAATGGAGACACAGGCGTTACACACACGTCACGCTGTCGGTTGTTGTTTCATATAGATGTGGCGTTCGCACGACTGGACAGGGCGCGTGCGCGTCACCTACGCTACACCTGATTTAGTGCAGCATACCTATACCTGGACATGTAATCATATATGCACACATACGCCACATCAACACACTACACCTTACAGTTTCATAGATAACTAGGCGCGCGTAAAGGTACGCGTTAAGGTCGTCAGTAGCAGGGTAAAGTAACTTCCTGTTCCTGTCGTTTTAACATTAGGTCGGTTTTATTACACGGTCAGTGTATATTGACTGGACTAGTTGTGTCTGTACCGGTGCACTGCTGTACCTAAATGGACCGGACCCATAATGAATGTGATGAACTACACCTGTTTCTCCTGCTGTGGAAAGGGTCGAGTCCAGCCTTAGCAATGAGCAAACCGCATGGCGCGAGTGAGGGTTACCACCAAAAGTAAAAACAGCAACCTCTTAAGCAAAATGCAAATCCCCCTGACGAATAATCGCATCGTCACACATTTTTAACATTTACACATTTATAACCTAGAAAACGGCATAGAGAATAAATCAGAAACGTTACTCGCGGCGGCTACCATCATGAAGTAAACCAAGTCACACCCTATAGCTAGCTAGTTTATTAGCTAGCTAGCTAGCTAGTTTATTAGCTTGTGATTCGTGTCCCTCACAGTGGGTGGAACTTGTCATAAAGTTAGCGATAACAAAGCCCACCAATTCAGAGGGAAGATGTGATTGGTCAATTTTACTGTCATTTGAAATGAGTCTCTCATTGATTTACTATTACTCGGCCCTCTGGGAAATTATGGTGGGACCACCAATCACAGAGCCTTCTTTCATTTAACCCTTCACATTTCAACACCAACTGAAAAGGCAGGTTTGAAGGGTTTATTTCCTCAGAAACATTTTTGTTTAGATGTTGATTGTCAAATTATGAATTCATAAAATAAAATGAGAATATCTAGAATATCTTAGGGAGGTAGAGAAGGTAGAGCTGGTAGAGCTGACATCAAGAAAGCTCATTGTGTTTTTACCGCTAGTCCACTATTCCCCACCAGGGGGCATTTCACTTTTTTTGTGACAGGCGCTCGTGTCTCTGCTTGAGATACCCCAAAAAATTAAAAAATTAATAATTATGACTCAGCTTGCCTGGATATTTCTAAATAACTAACCAACGCTAAACCCTGCACATTAGGAAGTTAGAAGGACCAACAATATCTATAAACAAAATCTATAAACACCATATTTTAATTTTGCCGGGCGTCTCAAGCGGAGACACGGGAGCGAGCATCTTCCACAAAAAAGTCAAAGGTCAAAGGTGGAGTAGAGGTGAAAACACAATGAGCTTCCTTGATATCAGGTCCAGGTTAGGCATGTAGGCAAAAGTAACCATGCGCAAGTTATCTGTCAAACTGTAAGGTGTAGTGCGTTGACGTGGCGTTTGCTACAGCTCGCCCAAACCACACGTATACACGCACTTGAGCCATAGCATAGGTACGCGGTGAAGGTAACTGTTATCCTAACACAGCAGGAGTTAAGACGAAAGGTCGTACCGGGTTCGGTTCATGAAGCGGACCGTTGTACCCAACAATGCGGTGTGTTTTATACTCTGAGGGCGCTCCCCGATGGGCGAATGCGGCCTTGAGATGATCGCTAGGCACCATGATGGTCTTGCAGCCGGGGGCCGGGTTGGTACACTTCCTGATGTCTTCACGTACAGCAGCACACGCAGTACTTCTCCACCGATAAGGCTTAACAGCGAGAGTCCTTGGTCAGATACTTGTCCACAGTATGTGTGCCTGTGTGTGTGTGTGTGTGTGTGTGTGTGTGTGTGTGTGTGTGTGTGTGTGTGTGTGTGTGTGTGTGTGTGTATAGCGTTTAAACAGTACATTCAAAGACACAAGGTTATCTGAGCTATTTGTCTCCACCCGCCTCGGGCTGCGAGCCGGGGATGCATAACATGTATAAGAAGTGGGAAAGATTCATTTTTAAGATTTTCTTTTACTGGCCCCACATGACCTTAAAAGATAATTTTCAGTTATTCATATCATTTGTTATTAAATAAGTATTACTCCTTAAAGAAGTTAAATAGCATGTACACTTCATAGGCTTGTAATATGATGTATGTCCATGAGATTGTAATAAGATGGAAGTCAGTATGATTGTCCTATGATTTAGGTTTATTTAGTTCTTTATTCAGTATTTAAGATTTCCTCATGTCTCATTGAATCACACACAGTAAACCACTGAATGTGACCTAACATGCTATTAGCATTTCTGGCACAATCAATTTTCTCACCAAATTAATCACATGGTGGTTTAGGAGAGGACTCCAATAATGTCAGGAAATGACTCAGTGTTTTCTGACGCCATAGAGATATATGGACAGTCCAGAACCTGTTTGACAGTGAGTGTCAGGTAGAAACGCCTGGTCACTGATCATAAACTGGGCTTAGCTAGTTCTAGCAGGACAATGTAGCTGACAGCTAACGCAGTCCAATCAAATGCACATACGCGGTCAATTTAAGACCTTTCACCTCACACACACACACACACACACACACACACACACACACCTACACACACACACACACACACACACACACACACACACACACACACACACACACACACACACACACACACACACACACACACACACACACACACACACACACAGTGCTGCACCACCCCAGCCTCCACCTGCTCTGTTCTGCTCTGTATTGTATGTCACCTACACAATGGGGTTGAGATATCTGATGGACCCCATGGGGGGATTTTCTAGTGCTCCCCGTTGTCAAATGTTGTTATGCTGTATCTGACGTCTGTGTATCACACTTTAAATCCTACAGCAGGGCACACCCTAAAAGAGCGGATACCCATACCGCCAAACTGAAGTGTATTACCATTTCATGATACAATCAAGGGGTGACGTCATCTCACCTGAGCTCAGGTGAGTCATGAGTTTCCTTTCCCATGTTCCACCACTGGCAATTCACTCCCATTACCCATGACTAATACACAGGCCTGGGCTTGTTCTGCTGTTTCTTTCTCTCTTACCCTCTCTGTCTCCCTCTCTGAAATTATTCCCAATGTGAATGGTTTAACAAGACAAGGCCAGCGTATTCCTTACTGCAGACATTAGCAATGGAGCGACCAACAATGCTCACAGGAATGATCCGTCTGAACGATGAAATGCTTGCGTGAATTAAATGTCGGTTCGTATCATTTACCGCACATGGTGATAGAAAAGTATACGGATGAGGTGTCATACCCGCCCCCCCCCACACACACACACACACACACACACACACACACACACACACACTCTGTCAGCACTTTGAGTATCTTGTAAAGCGCTATATAAATGCAATGAATTATTATTAGATACAAGAAAAGTATCACCACACACATCGCCTTCAAATAAACATTTGCAACGTTTGGTTAGTATTAAAACCCTCCCAGTCAAGCCTGCAGTTTAAACGGCATACTTGATTGTTTACAGTGAGGTGTTCATTACACGCAAATCTTATTTACCCATAACACGTCGGCTGGAGATCCTGTTCATCGCTCCGGTGGAAGAGATGTGCTTAGAGCAGGGTGAACCTGTTCCAGAGTCAATTATTACCGCAAAGTCAGCATGGGCTCAACGTTAATATTGGCTCATCACCATCTCTTAATTCTCCAAACTCACAGAGGTGGAGACAGAAGACAACCATGAAGGAATATTACCATCTTCATCAAGTATGTGTGCAACATTATTGCCCATACCAGCGTTTACAAGGAGCAAACTACGCAAGGATCTGCATTCTTCACAGTCAAGGCATGTTTTAGGGACGTGGGGGTGTCTTATATTCGTTATCACGAGCCTCTAGGCGAACAGCCTGCACTATGGATATTAGTTATGTATATTTTGCACTAAACACATCCCTTAAAAACCTACACAGCAGCAACAGAACAACAGGGGTTAAATGTAGAGGCGTCTAGCGGTGAGGTTGCAGATCACAACCAACTGAATACCCCCCCCCCCCCCCACCTCTCCCTTTCCAACGATGTAGGAGAAGCTATGGTGGTCTGTACTGGTCAGTAAGGTACCAGTAGGTACTGAAGCTACGGTGGTAAGGTACCAGTAGGTACCAAAGCTACGGTGGTAAGGTACCAGTAGGTACCAAAGCTACGGTGGTAAGGTACCAGTAGGTACCAAAGCTACGGTGGTAAGGTACCAGTAGGTACCAAAGCTACGGTGGTAAGGTGCCAGTAGGTACTGAAGCTACGGTGGCCTGTAAGGTACCAGTAGGGACTGAAGCTACGGTGGTAAGGTACCAGTAGGTACTGAAGCTACGGTGGCCTGTAAGGTACCAGTAGGGACTGAAGCTACGGTGGTAAGGTACCAGTAGGTACTGAAGCTACGGTGGTCTGTAAGGTGCCAGTAGGTACTGAAGCTACGGTGGCCTGTAAGGTACCAGTAGGTACTGAAGCTACGGTGGTAAGGTACCAGTAGGTACTGAAGCTACGGTGGCCTGTAAGGTACCAGTAGGTACTGAAGCTACGGTGGCCTGTGAGGTACCAGTAGGTACTGAAGCTACGGTGGCCTGTAAGGTACCAGTAGGTACCGAAGCTACGGTGGTCTGAGAGGTACCAGTAGGTACTGAAGCTACGGTGGCCTGTGAGGTACCAGTAGGTACTGAAGCTACGGTGGCCTGTGAGGTACCATTAGGTACTGAAGCTACGGTGGCCTGTAAGGTACCAGTAGGTACTGAAGCTACGGTGGCCTGTAAGGTACCAGTAGGTACTGAAGCTACGGTGGCCTGTGAGGTGCCGTACTGAAACTACGGTGGCAGAGCTGCCAAGCGTCACGCTTTGAGTGTGACAGTCACACAATTTGACCCATTCTCACACCACACGCCGCACTTGACATTTCTCACGCTTATTTCCCCATTCGATACTCTATATTTATTTAACCCTAATCCTTTTCATGATAATAAACTTGGGTCCTCACGGCCGTAGTTCTGTTGTAGAGCCAGCAGGTTACACTTCTAAACAGCCATTTAATGTTATATCCATTGGGAACACTTTGTAACGTGAGACGTATCGGTTTAATCACACAATTACTCATAGCTGTGATCTAATCTTTAGTTCCCCGCGTCAGATCACTGTAATTCGGAGCGTGCATATCTGTTTAATATCCAATATCTTTCTCACTTAAAAAACACTTTCAAATGCCATAAACTGCTATATTGATGTGTGATTATTTTAATACACCACCACAGTAGCGCTATGCTGCTATAAATGTCACATTCAGTTGAGAAGGTGGACACACTACAGTTTACTGTTGTAGAGCCAGCGGGTTGCACTCCTAAACAGACATTTTAATGTTATATCCATTGGGAACATTTTGAAATGTGAAACGTATCCGGTTTAATACACCACCACAGTAGCACTATGCTGCTATAAATGTCATTTTCAGTTTTGATGTCGGGATGTCCCTGGCTGGCGGACATTATTGTAAAATGTATTTGGCGCCCCCCCCCCCCCCCCCCCCCTGGGCCCGCTACTAAACGTTGGCGAACTAACCTATTTTAGTCTCAACAATATGCAACGGCGAAGGCTTTGTTTCTCTAGAGCCGTTTGTCCGTTCTGGGCTCCTGTAGAAACTAGGGGTGCAGCCGTCTACTCGAGTAATCGACTACTCGCTGGCAGGGTCTAAATCGATTAGAAAAATAATGTACTTGGAAATCGTTTTTATTTCTTCATGGAGGGATGCTAATTCTGACTGATTTTTTTTCTGACGATAACCAACACTCGTTAACCGGTCATTAACCGTTCACAGATAAGAATAAATGTGCTATAAAAAAAATGGGTGTATGTCTGTGACCCATAAAAAAAGTACAAATGTTTTTTTATTATTGGAAAGGAGAAGTGACTGTGGGTATTAGCACTCGAGAAACATCATCTCAGTTGAGAGGAAAAATGCAGAAGCTGCTCAAAGCGTGGCTATACAGTATATGGCTAACATATCACCTTAAGAGTTACATCATCACTAACAACATTGATTACATTTAATGGCACTCTTAAAGGCAGAGTAAAGTCAACATATTATGACATGTACTTCACTACAAAGGAAAGCTTCAGAGTAACTATGTAATGTTCGAAATTTCAGTATTTGGGGCCAGCCATTAATTTTTACACGTGCAATTTTATTATTAGTTTTTTATTTTTTTATTTTACCATTTAACTGATAGTGTTAATCGGTCAAAAATTATATTGTCGGTTAACAGTTAAATGGTTAATTGCTAACCCATCCCTATGAGCAAATTATAAATTAAATATTAAAGAAAGTATTATACTGTAACTAAATAATTGTTGCATTACCATCACCGTTAGCATCACCATGGTAACATTCAAAATACTCTTTTGACACTCAAATGAAGACAATGGCGGAACCGAGCAAAAAGAAAAGCCTTGAATGGACAGAAACAAACCGTGAGGAGAGCCAACAGTAGTGACACGAAATGAAGTCGTTCCACACTGGATTATTATTATGTATTAGGTTAGGACATGGACATTAATAGTGCTGGGATTTATTATTGTTATTAGTATTATTATTATTATTATTATTATTATTATTATTATTATTATTACAAGTGCTAGGACATGGATATTAATAGTGCTGTGAAGTGCAGCAGGAGGACTCTATCTCTGCTCTATCGCATTTTAGACAGACAGGTCTGCCCTGCAAACAAAAAAACGAGTACTCATGCGAACAAACTAACTAACTAACTAACTAACGGGTCGGTTAGAGAAACTCACAAATTTGGCGGCCTCCATGGAAGGCGACCTGCTCCCCATGTAGATATAAACGGCTCATTCTGAGCGAACGAAAACACGACGATTGTTATTTTCATTCATTCATTATACACTAATGAAAACATACTTGCATGAATATTATATTACATTTTCTTCCAAAGTCTGTTCCACTAGATGCCACTAAATCCTACAGTGTACCTTTAATTACTGCGCCCTGAAGCCACACATGCCTATGTATCACAACGAGATTGAGACTTTACAACACTCTGCAAAGAGGTGTGGATACGCATATATATATACTTTTTTTCATTTTTTTTCATTGATCTGGAGAGGAAATGGAGAAATGGCCCACCACATCCTGTGCTGCCAATTCAATGTGTCACTTGATATGTGACATGCGGCGTCTCTCCCACAAGCCGGAGAAGCAAGGCCAGCACACCTGTGTGACTCAGGCCTCTGTGTGTGTCACACACACACACACACACACACACACACACACACACACTGACAGTGTGTGACTGTACTTGACATACATGATCCGATTCACTGATTCATCACCAGAGGCCTTTCTCTGTCATTTGTCATTACCTTTTAGTCATTTGCTTAGCTCAGCTGAGATCAATGTGTTACTACTGTATAAAATGAGTCAACAGGTCGGCCGAGTAGAATCGTTAGGCTGTGTGCCAAAAGGAGACAGTTGGCGAATCGCGGGTCTGTCCCCCTTTTGGCCATTGTGTGTATATTTCTATCTCAGAGAGAGAGAGACATTGTGGTTGCAGATGCAGACTACAGACAGACAGACAGACACCCCCCCCCCCCCCCCATGCACAGCCAGCCACACCAGACTATAACAGTACATCACATCCCAGTATAACAGCCAAGCCACAGACACAGACACAGACACACACACACACACACACACACACACACACACACACACACACACACACACACACACACACACACACACACACACACACACACACACACTTCAGGTCCGTTATCCCCCCTCGCTCATCATAAAGCCTTTAAGGGAAGGGGGGAGGGGGAGGGAAGGGAAGGGAGGAGGGAAGGGGGGGGGGGGGGGGGGTTGGGAGGGAAGGGAGGAGGGGGGAGTGGTCCTGCCAACCAGCCAGCCAGCAGTATAAGACCCGCAACAGCTGACACACGCAGACTGGCGGTGGAGGAGCTGCTGGGAGGAGAGAGAGACACAGAGAGAGAGAGAGAGAGAGAGAGAGAGAGAGAGAGAGAGAGAGAGAGAGAGAGAGAGAGAGAGAGAGACACAGTAAGAGAGAGACAGAGAGAGAGAGAGAGGAAGCGCTGCGCTGCGGAGGCGACGTTTACGCGCTCCGACCTGGACGCGCTGCCTCGTCTCCAGTCTGTCTGTCGGTCTCGGACTTGTCTCTAGTCTGGGATCTCAGGACGTGTCTCTGGTCTGGTGTCTCTAGTCTGAGGTCTTGGTCCGTCTTGGTCCGTCCTGGTCCGTCTTGGTCCGGTTCTGCGGGTCTGTGCGCACGGAGCGCCATCAATGATTTCTGCCCAAGGATTGCATTAGAGAGGTAAGACGTCCAAAAACTGTTTCAGAAAAACACGCATGCTTCACCTTCACACTGCATAACAACGCCTTTTTTATGTTGTTGTTGTTGTTATTGTTGTTGTAAATAATGTAATATTGCGTTATAGCCTGGAGATGAAGCGCTGTGTTTATTCGGGCATTTGAATATAGACTAAAAAAACGTACCCTCAAAAGTTTGTCGCTTTTTTCCAAAAGCTTTCCCCCCCAAAAAAGGGAAAAAAATGTCCAAAAATAATAATCATTTCTGCGAGCCTAAATAACTCAGAAATCAGTCCATTAAACACACTTAACGATGCGTGACGCACGCAGAGCGCATGTTGGAGAGATTCAAAGAGACCAGCGCCTTTAATGGTCAACACAGATCATCTGTTATTGTTGTGCCGTTTCACTTTTCAATAAAGTTTTAAGGATGATGCTTTGGTCTTTAACACCAGACCGACCCTGCCTCCCATAAACGGCCATTTCATTCAGTGTTATTTTGTTGCAGCTGTGAAGGAGTCCCATTTGTTGTGTTTCCTATTCACAAGCTGAACCATTGCTGTCCCCCAGGCGGCGGTTCCTTCGATGCGGGAAGCGGTTCTGGTCCCCTAGCCAGGCTGAAATCCTCCCGGGTCGGGACGTCCATCATGGCGGCCTTTCTCTTTGGGCTGCTGTTCTTCGCCATGCAGTCTCCCCCGGTCCCCTCCTCGCCCATGGCGTATTCCTCCTCATCCTCATCCTCCTCATCCTCCTCTTCCTCTTCCCCACTTCCTCCCCTGGGCGACAACGGCACCGCCGCCGGCGTCGCCCCCCACCCCAACGGGACGGCCCAGCGGCTGCCCAGCATCGTGATCATCGGCGTGCGCAAGGGCGGCACGCGGGCGCTCATCGAGATGCTGAGCCTGCACAGCGTGGTGGCGGCGGCGGAGAACGAGGTGCACTTCTTCGACTGGGAGAGCCACTTCCAGAAGGGCCTGCCCTGGTACCTCAGCCAGATGCCCTACGCCCGGCCGGGCCAGCTGACGGTGGAGAAGACGCCCGCCTACTTCACCTCCAGCAAGGTCCCCCGCCGGCTCCACCAGATGAACCCGGACGTGAAGCTGCTGCTGATCCTGCGGGACCCGACGGAGCGGGTCCTGTCGGACTACACGCAGGTCTTCTACAACCGCCTGCTGAAGCACAAGCGCCACCAGCCCATCGAGGAGGTGCTGGTGAAGGACGGCGAGGTCAACCTGGGCTACAAGGCGCTGAACCGCAGCCTGTACTACGTGCACATGCAGAACTGGCTGCGCTACTTCCCGCTGGGCAGCATCCACGTGGTGGACGGCGACGCGCTCATCCGGGACCCGTTCCCCGAGGTGAAGCGGGTGGAGCGCTTCCTGCAGCTGCCGCCGCAGATCGACGCGTCCAACTTTTACTTCAACCGGACCAAGGGCTTCTACTGCCTGCGGGACCGCGGCCGTGAGCGCTGCCTGCACGACTCCAAGGGCCGGGCGCACCCCCAGGTGGCGCCCGAAATCCTGCACAAACTCTACCGCTTCTTCCGGGAGCCCAACAGGAAGTTCTTTGAGCTGGTGGGTCGGACCTTCGACTGGAACTGAACCGGTTTTTGTCCATCTCGTCATCGCGGTTGCAACACTTTGCGCTACTAGCTTGAAGCATCCGGGCCGTTGTGGCTGTTTTTTCGAGGATATTTCAATAACCATCGCGATTTTAATATACTAATAGTTAGCTAAAGTCAAAGAGGCACAGTGAATTATACAAATGATTTCCAGCTAAGTCTATTTTTTTACGAGTAAACCCGCGTTGCAGTGCTTGGATCGGTCCGAGCGCAAAGCTTTAGTTAGGTAGCATGTTAATGACATGCTAATGTCGTTCCATACCGGAATAGACATGTGACAGACGGTGTGTTGTTGACCGTGTGGCGTGTGGAGGCCATTATGTTTCCTACTTTGTTAGGAAAACGAGTGCAGCTGTTTGAGTTTATGAATGTTGACCTATCGTTCATAAGCGTATTTGTTTGGGCGTCACATGCAGGTAGGTGCTGTGTAATTAGTATGGATTTCATCATCCTCCATCTGTCTCTCATCTGTTATGCTTGACGTGTCGTCTCTTGCTGCTACAAGTTATTTTCAGGCACATACTGGACCATATACAGGTATATATATATATATATATATATATATATATATATATATATATATATATATATATATATATATATATTGTTTTATATATATATTGTTTTATTATAATATACATGTTTTAATTGGTTGGACTCTTAATGTCAATGTCAAATAAGTCTCATGTCCAGGCCATGAATATCCATGCAAACATATTGTATTACTGCTCATTACAGTATGCTGTAAATATAATATTTTTTTCTAAAAGTGAAGGATTAACAACGTAATAAATCTCTATTTTGTTTTTTAATCATGTTGAATCTTTCTGCTTTCATGGATGTATTTAGCTTTGCGAAAAAGTTCCCAAGGGGGGCGGTGATGAAAGACAACATTTATAATATCAAGATTACAGGTTGGAAACCTTTGTGGTGTAAGAACCGTTCCGACTTGATTGTCTGGTTTCCTCCCTTCCAACAGACACTAAAACCCTATGGAGGCAGCTTAACTGAATTTGCACAATTCTTTCCAAACGTATTCCTGTTTCAAATAGTCTCTCTATATAATAACCAAACCCATACACAAAACAACCCATGGGGTGAGGTTAAATAACATGTGTGTGACCTTGATCATTTAGTTGGGAGTATATAATAAATAAGGATTATGTGGAGAATAAGAAGTAGGCGGATGGATAGGTAAATCTACAGCTAAAGCTGTAAGTGCGAATCCATCGAGAAGCTGTTCGCGCCAAAGGGTGCAATCACTTTTTTTTGTTGTTGTTGTGGAAAAAGCAGGGGATTATTTTTTCAAATCTTACTTGGCACTTTGAAAACATCAGCAGCGCCGCAGCAACGCCGACTCTAAGCCCCAGAACCTCACCGGATCGCCTTTTTTTTTTTGGCCTAGATTTAGTCGGAGCCTTATGGAGAGTCTACACAGAATGCTAACTCCATCAGCCCTTGCATGCAGACGAATCACCCTGCCTCCCCCCTCTGTCACTGTCTCTCTCTCTCTCTCTGTCACTGTCTCTCTCTCTCTCTGTCATTGTCTCTCTCGTCTCTCGCTCTCTCTCTCTCTCTCTGTCTCTCTCTCTCTGTCTCTCTCTCTGTCTCTCTCTCTTTCTCTCTCTCTCTCTGTCATTGTCTCTCTCTCTCTCTGTCACTGTCTCTCGCTCTCTCTCTCTGTCTCTCTCTCTCTCTGTCGCTCTCTCTCTGTCTCTCTCTCTCGCTCTCTCTGTCACTGTCTCTCTCTCTCTCTCTTTTTTTTCTCTCTCCTTTTCTCTCTCTTTTTCTCTCTCTCTCTGTCTGTTCTCTCTCTCAATGTTTCACCGTCTCTCTCGTTTTCTCTCTTTGTGTTCCTCTCATCACATCGCCTGGAGCTGTTAGCAGGTACCATATGTTAGCTTTGATTTATATTTCTGATAGCAAATTTGGGCGTCGGTGGGGGGGAAGGGGGGAAGGGGGAGGGGGGGACACACGGGAGGAAGAGGGATATAAATGAAACAGTTTTTATCGATGAACAGGCCAGCTCTTGTCGCTCGCTGTGTGAAATAACCGTTCATCTTGGCGTGTTTTCAGAGGAGGAGGTAAAACATTTTTTATCTTTTTTTTTTTTTACCCATGTGAAACTACTTTCTCAACCATGACAACCCCCCCCCCCCCCCCCCCCCCCCACTGTGCCATTTATTGTACATCAGCGAAGCATCTTGGCCTATTAGAGTCCATCAGCATCCCATTACCCCACTCAGGTGTGGAGGCCCCTTTTAAACTCTTAAGGTCACAGATCTCCACCTCCGCTAATATCATCCAATTAACCCTAAGAAACATCATTAATTCGCCTTGTCGCAGAGGGAGACGTACGACGGGAATATCGGCAGGGATTTATTGCTGAAGTGTCCTCCCCCCCCCCCACAAAGCTGCCTATATTCAGCTGCTTAAAGTGAGTTTTTCACAGCTCCCCCCCCCCCCTCTACCTCTAGGCCATCACAATCACTCATTCTGTGGTTTTTCAAAGGGGCGATGTGGTCCAATTGAAAACAACCCCCCCCCCCGTCCGTCCGTCCGTCCCTCCCCCTTCCTCTCTCTCTCTCTCTGGTTACGCAGGGCTGCAACTGTTTTTAATTGGAATAGATTGTCTTTTGTCTTCTCAATGTGTGAAGTCTAGCAGAAGGAATGCACACTCCCACACACACACACACACACACGCGCGCGCGCGCGCGCACACACACACACACACACACACACAAACACACACATTTGGTTAGTTTGGTTAAATCAATTAGTAAGTCCTTGAGTTTGAGAAGAAAACACGAGTGGAATCCAAACAGGAGTTTCACTTGGACCTCCCCTTTAATGTGACTCTGCTGTCACATGCTGTCAGGTTGCTGATATTTTACTGCAATGCTATGAAGATGACTTCAATGTAAACCCAATTATATAATGTGCAAAAACAGAGTATGGTAAAGCAGAAAATATATTTTTTTCTTACTCTCCAGTCACCAAAAGTTGGGTAGACCTAAAACAAGTTTCTTAGAAATATCTCAGTAATTGTAAATCCATGTTAAGCCTTATGACTGTTAATAGTCTGTTACAGTAAGCCACATGTAGGCCTACTATGTGTGTGGTGTGTGCGTTTTCAGCCTTGTTAGTCGACGCATTTATATCCTTCTATTATTTGCTGTAATATCTACAATAGTGAGAAGAACAGCTAATATATAAATATCATGTTATGAGGCTTGTAACGCTTGTATTTGCGGTGTTCAGCGGCGGCGCAATAAATATGTACAGAAGATGAAAGGGATAACCTTGAATCTGGGGCTGAGCTTACAGCGAATGCAAATAATCATTTCAATAAGGTCAGCAAAAGGTCACCTTTTAAAAGGGAAAACTGAAGATAAGGGTTTATGAAATCGCATTATTGAACTCGACCAAGATAAATCCACAACAAGAAGCAGGATGAACTAGCGTTACTCAAATGTAGGCCTATAAAAACATCTTCCTAGTTTCAACATTTTCAGATGGTTTCAATTGACTCCACCACCGTTTTATCAATTTGTTTATGACTATAAGTTTATGGTTCATTGAGTGCAAAATTGGCTCCTTAAAGTTTACATGTACCTCCTGTTGAAAATGAACTATGAGATTTAAAAAATGCATTTTGGGCGGAGGTGTTATCCTCCCTTCTGATGATACTTATTTTGTAGCTAGTAGGCCAACACGTTGTTGAATATTGGAATTATAATGAATGATTTATAGTACACCGTGGTTTTATATTAAGTGTCTGAGGAGCTTAACCCTCTCTGCAGCCAACAACATTAACCTCCTGGGGTCTAAGCCTTTTTTTTTTCTTCTTTTTTTGGTGCACCTGGTCTCCTTGTGTAATAATGCTTGCATAACCGCAACCCTGTAACGCACAATCAGAAGTTATATACATCTTGTGTTTCAGGAGAACCTGGGCTATCAGCATATCTATGCTGCAGGGGTGTCATATGAATGTATAAATAGTTATATGACCATAAAGACAAAAGAAAAAAACAAAACGGAAATTGAATCTCACATGAATGTATTCAAATGACACAGAGGACAATGATGAATACGATTTTGAGGTTTTGGTAATTGTTCTCCTAAGTCTTGGTAATCAGGGGGATAATAAATAAACATTATAACTAACACACATCAACAACTATTTACTTTTTTAACATAAAAGCTGTGAAATGTGCCATCATGCCACAAAGCAGCAATGAGATCGAGGGCCACATCACACTCCACAGTAACACTTTATAATGAGTACACACTATTAAGCATTAGTTAAGCATTAATAAATACTGAATTCATCATTTATAACGCATTTTTCAGACATGAATACACATTAGTATGTAGTTTATAAACACAGTTAAAAATGTTTTATTCATCATTGATAAGCACATTAGTTATGGATTAGTAAATATTGAATTCATCATTTATAAAGCATGTTTCTGCCATAAATACTCATTACTATGTGGTATATAATCACAGTTATAAACGTTTTACTCTTCATTAATAAGCTCATCTATAACGTGCTAATGATTGCATTTTCATATTTTATATATGATGGATTAAAAAAACAGAAATAACTTCCCTCAAAAAGAGTGAAGTTAGTTAGGGAAGTGGGAGAAAATAACTTCTCAAAACAGCTGCTGTGCATTTCATCTCTTCTATTTATCTATCTGTGCACTTTATTATCGGCTTTCGTTCCATTTCCATGACGAAATGGATAGTAACCTTACAATGCTATCCAAATGCACAAAGGATAATCTACACATTATTTATTACATTGACGCTGTTCTCCTCATTATTTCGGGTGCTGTCCTAATAGTAACGGTCTATTGATAGGAGCATATGATTTATCTCATGTTATTCCAAGCTCATTGATTCCAGTGTGTAGCTGCCACACACACGGCCAGTCAGCAGCACAGCCTCTGATTGGTCCACGAAGGCATTATGGCCGCCAGTGCACGGCTAACAGCAACAATAACCGTTTCAACAAGGAAAAGTGGATAAATGATCTCATTGTTGGAGTTATCATTATGGATGTATTGTTCAAAGTCTCCTAAAAGACAAAGCTTCTTAAAGGGTAACGATCGTACCGGAGCCTCGCTGGAACGACGCAAAGGTTAGCTATTCGAGCTAGTCTCGCAAAAAGCTTTCCAGAGATATTTAGCATTTTGTAAAAGATATCATTTGATGTTGTATACGACATCGTCCACTCAGCTCACTTAGCACACGCAAACATACCGCGTGTGTGGATGTGCCGTCTCGGCGTCGGCGTCACTTCGGCGTGGCGTGGAAGTGCCTCAGAAAACGGCCCTTTGAAGGTCATGAAAAGAACGGCCCCTGAGCTCAGAGCAGCTCATGAAGTGCTTGGCAGAGACTGGCAAAAAAACATAGGATTTTACAGCAATGTTTCCCAGCACTATTTTAGTAACACTGACAGACAGGGTTCAAGATCACAGAAGACATGCTAGCATGTTTGAAACCAAAAAAACAACAACACAGTTTTGGGTTCCCTGGCACTTTAACGTCAGAGACACAACAAGGTCCTCTCTCGCATCTGTCTGTTTGACCTTGACAAGTTCTGGAGGAAGAGATAAAACCGGTGATGTTGTGGGGACCTGAGATCCCTAGGAGAGGGGAAAACATTAAAAACAAAGTCTTGGCAGAGGCCCAGTCTGCTTTGACTTCCAAGAAATGTGCAGCGTTTCAGAGCCGCTGCCTTTCTGCCATGTAGAGAGAAAGCCGTTTTTTTGGCAGAGGATGAGGAGATGAAATCTGTCGTATCACCTTAATTAGGGACTGCTTGGCGAGGTTCAGAGATCACTCCGGGCGCCAGACCCCTCCGCTGCTTATTAAAGCTTCGAGCGACTTTATTTTCAGACTCGACATCACAACGGATACTGTGGGCATATTACACTCGAAAAAATGTATTAAAATGATGAATGACTTGCTTTCCTCGATCCAGTTAATTTGTTCTTTTGATCTTCACTACAACCTCAAACCAAGGTTGGAGAATACACCGCAAACTTCAAGTTTGTTTATTTACCGGACGCCATTTTCCAAAGCGAATTCATACAGTGAATTCTGAAACATGATGCGAAAAATTAGGCGGTTTTCTTAAAAGGAACCCCGGCTATGTAGACTTGTAGGCCCTAATACGCCACTATTGTTCTCTTGTAGTAAAATATGTTGTTAGAAGCACATAAAATATTGCCATTTCTTTAAAAAAGATATAATAAAGTACATATTTTGACCTACGTACGCCGCCATGTAATCCGCGCGCAATGCACTATGGGATCGATGACGTAGAATGGTTGCGCTTGGTAGAATAGCTATTGACGTTAGTGCTTGTTTACCCGCGTAGAGTTAGAGTAAAAGTTTTTAAGAGTTAAGTAAAATGCCACATTGTGCTGCTTTTGGGTGCGACTTCCAGTCAAAAGGCAACAAGGGGAGTGATGTGAGTTTACACCGCTTTCCTACTGACAAGAAGATGAGAAAGAAGTGGGAAGATGCCTGTGGACGGACACAATTTCCACAAGATCCGCGGCTGTGTTCACAACATTTTTCTCCCGACGCATTTGAGGCTTTTAGTCGACCACAACTGCTGAAAGAGCTCGTCGGAGCGGCTGGGTATAAACGAAGACTACAATCAAATGCTTTCCCGACAATTTTCTCACATAAGGAGCCTAAACGTATACCTAAACCTATAGCATCATTGCGCCGTTAGACTCCTTGGTCCGTGTTTCAAGACGGGTCGGGTGGGTAGCCGACATCGCCGCCGACCCCTTGCGCCAGTTGTACGTGTCTATGATTGTGATTATGTCTATGATTGTGATTGTCTATGATTATACACATATGATGTGCACACCAGCATTTTTTACATCCACATTGGCTTTAAAAAGTTGTTTAAACATTGCAAGACATTAAAGTGCTCATGATGAAATGCATTAAAATGTTTTAAATGTTTAATTGAAATCTCTCCGTGATTCATCTACTTCTGTATCATCAATATCTACATCCTCAAACCCTGTATAGATTCCACTTGGTTCTGGGTAGACATTTCTTATTTTGGTAACTGCACATGCAGGAATGACTGCGGATTCTTCTCCCTAGTCTGCCATGCATCCACCATGTAAACTGCCGATATGAGGCATATCTGTAAGACCTGCAACCAGAGCATTCATCTTTTTAATACTTAACATTAACTTTTGTGGGTTTTCATCTGAGGACTTGAGTTACTGATTGAAGCTAATAGATAAACAACAAACATCCTACTATTGATATAGAAAAATAACATGGTCTTTCTATAGATATGTCAACAAATGTATACATGTGAAAATAAGGTAGGCTATCTAATGAGGCGGGACCACTGAGCAATCTGGACAGCTCCGTAGCTGCTCCTAGCTGACCGGCAGGAGGATCAGCAACCCGGACAGCGCCGCCGGCTATCGAGCTTTGAGGCTACCTATTGGTGACCCGGTTCCGATTGGGAAGGGCAGCACTCTCCCGGTCGTGGAGGCTGTTTCGCTCGGGTTCAAATTGAAAAGGCTGAATAGATTACATGTTTATGTCGCTGTATAGTCTCAACCAGAGCCGTATATTGGGAAAATAATAAGTTCGCTAGTCTCAACAGGGTTTCCGAAGCCGGCAAGTGCAACCATATGACGTCACTACCCAGACGTTAACAACAATGGCGGCCTACGAGTTAAACTATTTTTTACACATTTTATAAAAACGAAGACATTAAGACGGTTTTTTATATCACTTTATAATAATTGATACTAACATTTATCTTTTAAGAACTACAAGTCGACATAGCCAGGGTTCCCTTTAAGGACGCCTACAAGTACACTGACATTTGAAAACGAATCCTAGAAAAGAGACACAGACTAGACTGTCCTGCCTGCCTGTGATTAAAATAACAAAGAAAAATAAGAAAACGGCTATACCACTACGATTAGGACTTCATATGTTATTACTTGTCAATGTCAATATTATTTATATAGCGCATTTACAGACGGCTTAGCCGCACCAAAGTGCTTCACAATAAAGTGCAATAATCAAGGAAGGATCAAAAACAAAAGGGCTACACTTAAAATACATGTTACAGTTGTGCAACATTCCCTACAGTGCAAGGGGTCTCCTCCACAGTCACGCAGGGGCTGTTATCAGCCGGCCCTGGCGTTGAGGCCCTGGGATGGCAGAGGAGGTGTCCCCCGGCCAAGGATAACTCTCTCTCCCCCCCAACACGGCACTCCCCCTCACTCCCCCTCCGGCTGTGTGTGTGTGTGCGGAGGATTTGTGTGTATGTGTGTGCCCGGAGGATTTGTGTGTGTGTGTGTGTTCACACATGTGTTGCTGTGCATGCACATGTATGTTCTGTGTGTGTGTGTGTGTGTGTGTGTGTGTGTGTGTGTGTGTGTGTGTGTGTGCGGAGGATTTCTGTATGTATGTATGTGTGTGTGTGTGTGTGTGTGTGTGTGTGTGTGTGTGTGTGTGTGTGTGTGTGTGTGTGTGTGTGTGTGTGTGTGTACAAGAGTTGTGTGTGTGTGTGCGGAGGATTTCTGTATGTGTGTGTGTGTGCGTGTGTGGAAGAGTTGTGTGTGCATGTTTTTCCCACATTCCTGCGTGCCTGTAGGATTTACAGTTTAGTGCGAGGTTGTGTGTGCATGTGTGTGGGTGTGTGTTTGTGTTCTTTGTGAATGTTTGCCAGCGCATGTTATTCCCACATGAGCGGCTCGGCCGAATGGCTCAAGTTCTCGAGCGGCCCTGTGTGGATTCTGTTGCTGGAAGTCCATATTTGATTCAATATTTTCCATGCTGTTAGCCCATTTGGACCTTACTCACACTAGGGATTTATAATACACTCTGTTCTGGTAAATGCTGTCTCTGTTGCAAAAATACATTACAACGCCATTAGGTTTTCTGAGAGTGAACGCATTCGGTGTGTGCGCGCGCTGTGTACTATACACACATTTGTGTGTCACTGCATATACGTGCGTCACGACTGCGTGTGTGTGTGTGTGTGTGTGTGTGTGTGTGTGTGTGTGTGTGTGTGTGTGTGTGTGTGTGTGTGTGTGTGTGTGCGTTGGCGGCCTGCTGTGTGACTATGTGGCGTGGCGGCATGTGCTTCGCATTAAACACGCGTGAAGCGTGAGCTCACTCGAGGAGCGAATCCCAGCGCGAGCCCAATGTCCTCCTCGCGGACGACCCCGGCCGCGCCGCGCGCGGGAGCCACGTGTTGCCATGGTGATCACGTAATAATGTTGTCATTGTGCCAAAGGCGCGCGCTCGCCGGCTCGTTGGGTCCAGGTGGATTCCACGCACACGCGCACGCGCGCGCACACACACACGCACGCACGCAGGCATGCACACACACACAGACACACACACTAGACACATACTCACACACACACTAGACACACACACACACACACTAGACACACACTCACACACACACGCACACTAGACACACACACACACACACACTAGAGACACACACACACACACACACACACACTAGACACACACGCACACACTAGACAGACACGCACACTAGAAACACACACACACACACACTAGACACACACACACACACTAGACACACACACAC
>JAOPHQ010006311.1:25000-115012 GCA_030340625.1 Merluccius polli | reverse complement strand
TCATTACCCCCCCTCCTTCATTACCCCTCCCCCTCCTTCATTACCGCCCCCTCCTTCATTACCTCCCCCCCTCCTCCTTCATTACCCCCCCCTCCTTTATTACCTCCCCCCCTCCATCATTACCCCTCCCCCCTCCTTCATTACCTCCCCCCTCCTTAATTACCTCCCCCCCTCCTTCATTACCTCCCCCCTCCTTAATTACCCCCCCCCCCCTTCATTACCACTCTGACTCCTTCGTCAAAACAAACTCTCTCAAGCTAAGTGCGTATATCAAAACTGAATGACAACTGGCGGCCAGCGATAATGTTTGAACGGATGATATTGAAAACCATTCTGACGTTGGTCACATTTAATACAATATAATAGGCCTTATTAAAATAGAGACAAGGACATAGAAATAAATGGCTGAACAAAATATGAACACAAAAATACAGTAGGAAATATAGCAATGAAAATATATACATTTAAAAATCTATTGTATCATCATATATCAAATATAGGCCTGCATGTAATAATATAGGCTATTTATTATTGTGACTGGTTGATGCAGAGCTGCAGAGAGTAGCCTATAAATGCACTGATTATATTCAGTAATTAAAGGGGGTTTCCGTCTGAGGCGAGCTTAATTTAACTAATTAACTTTGCATGAGGCAGGCCTATATTTGCTCAAGTAAAACGTCTTATCTCTTTCCACTGTTGTGAGTTGGTAATCCCGAAGGTGTTAATTCCCTCTATTTAAATGGTCATTAATTTGCATGCCATTGTTTTGGTAATGGGTCAGTAATAAAGACTAAAATGCTTAATTAGATATTTTTTTTAAAGAAGCGTTGTAGGCTATAATAGACTACATTTAAACACCTTTCCCAATGGGCGTAATTTATTTATCAAAACTGATGCATTCACAGCTCAAAACGTTGTAAACCCGAAGTCATTCACTGGCCAACTGTTTATTAGAGGCGTGCAGATTTCTTTTCTCTCACACCTCCAGACAGCAAACATGGTGCAGTTGCTTTCAATGAAAAGATAAACATTTACTTCGACACCCGGTCTAAAAACATTTAGTCTAGCCTACATAATACAATCGATTTGGATAAACCCTTGCTTTATTTAGTCTATTTAATCATGAATAGGTGTTATTTTATTTAGTGCATTAAAACATTGTCACAACGCACGCAAGGCCTTTACGCAGTGGTGTGCCAAAGCAGTGTTGTACGCTCATAAATAGCTGCATTATGATACCTCTTGTTCACATTTGAAATAAACATTGGTGATTTCTAGAGTGGGGCTGGAGGGGGGGGCTCACTTCACAGTCTGCTTTGTGGGGTAAACTGGTTCATATAATAAATCCAGGGGTAAACTATTACCGTTACTAAAGCAAACAAACTGTTTCTTCCCTATCTTTCTGCCAGACCCGTTTTTACTCATGCGGATCCCCCTTATATGGAGGATCTGCTCCCAGACAGCTCCCAGACCCTCTTAAGACCCCAGAATAAAACGAGAGTAAGTTAAAAGTGATGCTGTCTGATTGTAGTGTCAGGCACCTTGGCGAGACTCCACCAGAACCGACAGCCCAGTGAGTTTGGTTTATATGGATGCCACTTAGCCCTGCCTGAGACAGCCCTGCATGCACGCAGCCATGTTCCCCCTGTGCTGCGTTTATCTCAGCGCGTGTTAAACAATAGCAAGACTAAATATTTGGACTCCCAGAACCTCGAGTTTTCCACCCCAGAGGCTAGAGTTGTATCTATTTACAACCGTGTGTGAATCCATAATCTCCCTCACGTATGCATGTGCTGCCATTAAAGGGCATTCTGCCACAGTCAATGCTAACACGTATGTCATTAGGCATCCATCAACGTCCGGCGTTGCTGAAACACCCGCTGGCAAACGCAGCTTCGCTCAGTCCTACTCTGGCAAGGCGCACGGACACCAAGAAGTTGAGTTTTTCACTCAAACACAGGCCTACCTATATCGGCAGAGGGGGGGGGGGGGGGGGGGGTCAGGAATAACAAGTGTGGCTGCTTTTTGTCAGTTCACACTTGACGCGACGGTGGAGAGACACATAAACTCTGCTCCCTTTAAATCAGAGCTGCGCTGCTCCAAGGGGGTCTGGCCGTGGTTCCCATGTGCTGGTCCAGGACTTGGTGGCCATTGTGCAGGGAAGAGAGCAGGGGTGACAAGTCCCGTAATTGGAAGGTCCCACACCCCCAACCCGATTGGTTTCCCCCAATATGTGACTCACTTGGTAAAGTGGCCATAGCAGACCTCTGATAACACAAACACTGAACTGTTTTCAAATGTCTGGTAGCAGAAAAAAACATCCCGCAGCAAGACATAAAGCAAAGATGAAAGCATGTGGTAATGTAACAAAGTAAATGGAAATAATGAGAATTTCATCGTTGTTATTGGGTCTGAAAGAGTTTAGATAAATGGAGCCGTGGTTTTACTCGTGTGTATGAGTGAGTAAGTGTGTAAGAAAGTGTGTGAGTGTGTGTGTATGTACGTATGTGTGTGTGTGTGTGTGTGTGTCTCTCTCTCTCTCTCTTACTAGCTCCTCATCCTTGTGTGGGAGTGCGAGTGGCAAGTCCAGGCTTTTCAGCATTTCTGAGAGTGTGCGTGTATGGAGGGAGGTGAGGGGGGTTCTGTTGTGTTTACACTCCTTATATCAGTTACAGTGCTTGTGTATACCTGGACACACCTGTACATGTATGTACCTCTATGCACATGTGATGTAGCCTATGACCACTACACGGTCTATTTATTTTTATTCATCTATTTATTGCACATTTAATCGAGGGGATTTTATTGGTCCTATTAGTTTACCTGGATGACGCGTTTAAACAAGTATATATAAAAATGTCCGTCTATTTTATTTTTTAAGTGGGCTGAATCACTTCAACTTCTCCGGTTGCTCCAGCTGGCTGTAATTTGAGGTGAGCGGAGCCAACAATCTACCGTGAAAAAATAAAAAGTGTGATAAATATGTAAGGAGTAAACCACGACGGGCTGGTTTGTTATTGGAAAATAATGTACGATGTATTATTTCCCAACAACGAAGTACATTATTTCCCAATAACAGGACACCCTGGAGTGGTTTATTCAGCTTATACCACAGTTACCAACTGTGCTATTGTTCCGCGGTGCTTTGACCATATTGTTTTTGCGTTGTCAAGGAAACATCTGGTTGTTAGTTCTACTGACCGTTGTAGCGCATTGATTTAAAAATGTTAAAATGCAGCGGTGTCCTGTTAATGAAAAATAATGCACACCCTTGGCATGTTATTGACCAATCAGGATCAAGAATTCCACAATGCTGTGGTGTAAATTGGTATCAATAGGAGCTCAGTGGAAAACCCTGGCGGTGCTGCTTTATTAAAATACACCAGGGATCCACGAGCAAAGGCTTTTAATGCTTCATAGGTTTTCACCAGGACTACACCGATCTTTAAAGTTTAATCTACGTCGACAGCTGGCTGTCTCCTAAAAGAACTCAGAGGTGAAGCCCTGGTGAGGACATGTCATGACATGTCCACTCTGACTCTACTGTCATATTACCACTCTACTGTCATATCACCACTCTACTGTCAAATCACTACTCTACTGTCATATCACCACTCTACTGTCAAATCACTACTCTACTGTCATATCACCACTCTACTGTCATATCACTACTCTACTGTCATATCACTACTGTCATATCACCACTCTATTGTCATATCACCACTCTACTGTCATATCACTACTCTACTGTCATATCACCACTCTACTGTCATATCACCACTCTACTGTCATATCACTACTCTACTGTCATATCACTACTCTACTGTCATATCTCCACTCTACTGTCATATCACCACTTTACTGTCATATCACTACTTTACTGTCATATCACCACTCTACTGTCAAATCACTACTCTAATGTCATATCACCACTCTACTGTCATATCACTACTCTACTGTCATATCACCACTCTACTGTCATATCACCACTCTACTGTCATATCACTACTCTACTGTCATATCACCACTCTACTGTCAAATCACTACTCTACTGTCAAATCACCACTCTACTGTCATATCACCACTCTACTGTCATATCACTACTCTACTGTCAAGGGTGGGAGGGTGGTAGCAGGGTGGAGGATGTTGGGTGAGGGTGGTGGGGTGGTGGGGTGGAGGAGTGGTGGGTGTTATCTGGCCAACATAGTGCTGCTACGAGTTCCCCTCCGGTCCATAGCCCACTCTGTCACACATCAAGGAGGAGACGTAAAACCACAGGATTAACCCTGAGATCCAGACATGTTCTTTGAGCAGCCCAGCCATATCCTACACAAGTACATGGCTTCCTTCTCCCTTTTGGTCCTCCTGGGTGAAGTTTAAGGATGCTAAGTGTGGTTTGGTTCAAAAAAAAAGAGAGCAAGAGAGACCCTTTGGTATGTGTGTACCACGCATACCAAAGGGTTGAAAAACTGAATTAGGAGAGGGTTGAAAAACAGAATTAGGAGACGGTGGTACGTGGGATTTTATTCTTGAAATAGACACATTTACAATAATAGAAAAAAGTAATATAGATCATTAAAAATAAATGTATTAGAAATATTGTTCAGTAAAAATAGTACTATGGCTTGTTATTATTTCAAAAATAGTGTCGCTTTGTGCATTCCATCATGTGTTTTCCATTGTAACTAGTGCAGTGCCTGCTAGGAACGGCTGATTGCTTGGCCTCCGGTATCGCTGCTTGCAGCTTTATTGAGAACCGCTCATTGGAACAACTTCACACTCGACACTGCACATCCTTGGGTCCCCAATACACCCGCCATGTGTGAAGTCAATTGTATCGACTTCTTTAGTTAGATGTTTTCCATTGATGTTTTGTGTTAATTTGTGTTTGGTGAATAAACACACTGGGAGGATAAGCATATGTAGCAGGCTACGTCAGTCACGTGCCTGGAGAGACGCAGCGTGAATGAATGGGTTGATTTGGGTCACGTGTATAAATGAATTGCAGCGGCTTCCTGGAAGTACACGTTGATCTCTTCCCAGGGACTTGTCATTCCGTGTCGGTGCAGCGCACAGGTTGGTTGTGCGAGCTGTCTCTCGTCCATTGAGGTACGTAATCTGATCTCCCATTGTGATCTCTGGGAGGTTAGAATATTGCCGTGATTTTTAGTTTATGTTTTATCTTGCAGTGGTGTGGCTCGTAGTGGCAGAGCCTTTGTATATGACCTACGAAGTGCTACTCTTATAGAGTGAGCTTATACTTCCCGGTTCTCATTTCCACTCCTGCGGGGCGAGCTCGTGTGTGTGGCTGGAAGGTAAGCTCTTTTGTCAATGTTGCTGTGCTATTTTGGTGCAATATAGCTGCTGTTAGCTCACTCATAGTGATCGGTCGGCTTGGTTGTCAGCATTTTAGGTGGTGGGTACAACCGTCGGTCCATCTAGCTGAATTACAGTTGGGATAGCTGCATCAGGCAACCTGGTAGGTATGCGCGAATACAGACACAGTTTTACTAATCAATAGGGGGGGGGATTATAGAGTAACTGTAATACTTTTACCTTTGCAGAGACTGCCGGTCTCACGGAGCATTAAGGGCTTGGCCATCAGAAGACTGGTCATCACCATCACAAAGGGCTGCTGTTTTTGTCTCCGGCAAAACACGTGTTGTTTTCCTGTTAAGTGTTTCATTGCCTTGTCCTTTGAGGCTGAATAGCAACGAGCTGTTAGCCGCCATAGCAAGGTTGCTATCCTTATTTGCTGTGGTTAAACTGTGTCATTTTTGTTTCTTTCTGGTTCCCTATTATTTTTTGTGTATCAGTTGACTTACTGTGTTCCTGCTGGTAGCCTAGCAGGCTGGTAGGCTACCTTCCAAGCATTGTAAACGTTTATTTTCTGCTTGTTCCACTCACCCCCATTACAACTGTGTGTGTATGTGTGCGCATGCATTTGTATGCCTCCCCCACTATTCCCCTGGCTTTATTAGCCTAGCATCCCAGTATATCACTGCTAGCAAATCATTGGGTGGCTCTCCGCCCTCAATTGGACGATTGTTGATCTCTCTCTCTCTCTCTCCATGACAGGAAACTGTTTGCTGACACGGGTGGTTTGCAGACTCTAGGTGGTGGGTCTTCCTCACCATTCCTCTCTATTTGGTGTGTATTGGTGTGCAGTGCCGTAACCTAGTGTGCAGTGACTAGTGTGCAGTGACTCCTGGTGTGCAGTGACTACGGGCTTGAAGTGAGTGTGTCTACGTTTGGGTGTGAGATACCTCCTCTCTTTCTGCTGTCCGTCAGTGTTGGCAGCCTATCCGGTATATGGTACTGAGGGAGTGACTTATTATCGTTATTTACCATTATTATTTGTCCAGTTGATTTCGGGCCACCCTCACCATACCCCAGTATACCTTTCTCCAACTGATTGCCTCTGGGTCTGATTACTTAACCTCTTTTTAATTTCATGTGTCATTTGTACCATAAATAAAAGATATATTTATTTATTCACGTCTCCGCCCTCAATGCTTTGGACCTGTGTTGCCAACTGCAAAGTTGGAGTGTATTGGTGAATTCCTAGGTAACAACCACCCTAGGTGGCGTTGTCGGCTCCATTTTTTCATACCCCGCCACATTTGGCGTTGTCGGCAGGATTGCATTCCAGGCTGAGACGTGTATTTATTGAGCTATTTTTTTTGTTTTCATTTTTTTCCCTGTGGTGTTGTGTTTTCCCCTTTTTGTGCTTTGTCAGTGAGCGATTTGTGTTTGTGTATAGCAGGAGAGACAAAAACAGCAGCCTCTACATCAGCCACCCCCTAAACAGATTAACAGGTGAGTTGTGTTCGCGTATACATACACCTAGTGTTCTCCCGTGGTGCAGCTTTCCTTTGCCAGTATGGAACCGCAGCAGCTGCAAGATTTGGTCGCACAGCTTCAGGCAGATAATGAGCGTCTTCGTCAGGGAGCGCCTCAGGCCACTCCCCCTGGCTCTGTACCCACACAGCCTATTGTCACAGAGCGGGTGGTAGTAATTCCCAGAGATCGTAAGTGTTCTATGTTTAATGGTAAGACAGGCATGGAGGTAACTGAGTGGATAGAGGAGGTGCAGGCTTGTATGCGTGCCCGCCATCTGTCTGTTTCAGATCAGGCCTTCTTTATTTTTGACCATCTAGATGGGCAGGCAAAGGAGGAAATTAAGTATCGTCCTGGTGTAGAGCGTGGGGACCCCGCTAAAGTCCTTTCTATTTTGAAGGAGCTGTATAGCTGTAGCGAGTCATATGTTACCCTCCAGCAAACTTTCTTCTCCAGACAACAACAGGAGGGAGAGACATTGTCTGAGTTCTCGTTGGCCCTATTGGCATTAATGGAAAAGGTGAAACGGCAGGCCCTAGACAGGGTTCCTAATGCTGCGGTACTCCTTCGGGACCAGTTTGTAGAACATGTCTTAGACGGTGCGCTGCGCAGAGAGTTAAAACAATTTGTCCGCCGCCAACCTCTGGCCACTCTGCTAGAAGTACGCAGTGAGGCCATTAGGTGGGAACGGGAGGGAGCTTCGGGGGCTGTTAGGGCACGTAGCTATTCGGTCCCCTCATTGTGTGGTATGCAGTATGGTGTTCAGGGGAGTTCTGGGGTACCTCCCCCTCCGGTTGCACCACCATTAGAGTTGGCGGAGTTGAAGGAGCTGCTAAAACGGCAACAGCAACAACTGGACCAGCTCACTCAAACGGTGGCATCATTACAGAGCCACTCGTTGCCCAGTAGGCCACCACGCCAGGGACCATTGATTTGCAGGCGGTGCCAACAGCCAGGGCATTTTGCAGCAGACTGTGACGGTGAACGAGTCCCGTATCGCTCAGGTGCTAGCACGATTGCCGCCCCTCGCCCTAGAACGGCTGGACCTTCCTCTGCTCAGCAGCAGGGAAACTGAAGCCCACTGAGCTACAGAGCCACAGCTCAGGTGGGGCTTTTACTGGCTCCTCTGTTGATTCTATGTCCAGGTTAATGTCGTCTTGCCCTAACATTGATGTTTCCATTGGTGGGGTCACCATTTCCTGTTTGTTAGACACTGGTTCTATGGTGTCCACCATGACTGAGAGTTTCTTTATGCAGCAGTACCAACCATGGGGTAGTGAGCGCCTACAATCTTGCCACTGGCTTCAGCTCCGGGCTGCCAATGGGCTTGCAATCCCCTATGTGGGCTATCTGGAGCTGGATGTCACTCTTTGTGGTAAGACTATCCCATGCTGTGGGATTCTAGTAGTGAGGGATCCCATTGGCGTGCCATCCGCGGCCCCCGGCATTTTGGGAATGAATATAATTAGCCGATGTTATCAGGAACTCTTTGGGACACATGGCCCTGCCCTGTTTGATTCTCCCGCTGTCTCTCGTGCACCTGGTCCCGTGGTGGAGGCCCTACAACATTGCCACCATTCTGCTGTACGGGTCCAGAAGGACCGTACTGGTACTGTCCGAGTGCGGGGAGCTCGTGCCGTTTGTGTCCCTGCTGGAGTGATGAAATTAGTGGCCGGGACCTGTCCTCAACAACTTGAAGGGTCCTCGGCACTCTTTGAACCTCCAGAATCGGGTTTGCCCGCTGGATTGTTAGCTTCCCCTTGTCTGGTGAGGGTCGTGCGGGGCACTGCCTATGTACCCATTATCAACGTGGGGACAACTGATGTGCGTCTTTACCCCCGTACAGGCCTAGGCGCACTGAGTAGTGTGGACGTGATCAGTTTACCTACAGGGGTCACTGAAGTGAGGCCTCTAACTGCAACGGTGTCCTCTCAGGTGTCCTCTTGCACCGGTCAAGAGTGGTTGGAAGCCATTGACCTGTCAACTGTGTCCGAAGCTGAACAATTGGAGGTTAGGAGCCTTTTGCTCAACTATAGCTCTCTCTTCTCTACCCATGATGGTGATCTGGGGTGTACAAACCTTCTCTCCCATGAGATCCCTCTGCTGGATGATACTCCAGTGCGCCAGCGGTATCGGCGTATTCCACCGTCTGAGTACGAAGTGGTAAAGACACACATCAACCAACTCCTCGAGGCTCAGGTGATTAGAGAAAGTTCTAGCCCGTACGCATCTCCAATTGTCCTTGTTAAGAAGAAGGACGGGAGTTTGCGGATGTGTGTCGATTATCGCTTACTTAACAGCAAGACCAGAAAGGACGCTTTCCCCCTCCCTCGCATCGAGGAAAGCTTGGATGCCCTCTCTGGAGCTCGCTTGTTTTCCACTTTAGATCTAGCCAGCGGATATAACCAGGTGCCAGTTTCAGACCAGGATCGACCGAAAACGGCCTTTTGCACGCCATTTGGCTTGTTTGAGTGGAATAGGATGCCTTTCGGGCTGTGTAATGCCCCTAGCACGTTCCAACGGTTGATGCAAAGGATGTTTGGAGACAAACAGTATCAATCTTTACTTTTGTATCTCGATGATATTATTGTCTTTTCATCATCGTTTTCCCAGCACCTCCAACGACTAGAGGCGGTTCTTAGTCGGCTGCAGCGGGAGGGGTTGAAAGTTAAACTTAAGAAGTGTGCCTTCTTCCAACAGAAAGTCGGCTACCTGGGGCATGTCATTTCCAGCGAAGGTGTCTCCACTGACCCGGCAAAGATTGATGCGGTGGCCAACTGGCAACGCCCACGGCATGTGTCGGAGCTGCGGTCATTTTTAGGATTTGCCAGCTACTATCGCCGCTTTGTGCCGGGATTTGCTAAGTTGGCTGCCCCTTTGCATAAACTAGTAGCAGCCCTGGCTGGTACCAAGTCTAGGCGAGGGTCAGGACAGGTTATTGACACGGCATGGACCCCCCAGTGTGAACAGGGTTTTGAGGCGCTTAAGGCTAGATTGATTTCGGCCCCGGTGTTGGCATATGCTGATTTCTCACTCCCATTTATCCTAGAGATTGATGCCAGTCATAGTGGGCTTGGGGCGGTCCTCTCTCAGTGTAAGGATGGGAGTGTGAGACCTGTAGCCTATGCCAGCCGTGGTTTACGGCCCGCGGAGCGAAACATGGACAATTACAGTTCCATGAAATTGGAACTACTTGGCCTAAAGTGGGCCATGACCGAAAAATTTCGAGAGTATTTGTTGGGCCACCGGTGTGTGGTCTACACTGATAACAACCCCCTGAGCTATCTCCATTCTGCTAAGCTGGGAGCTACGGAACACCGGTGGGCGGCCCAGCTGGCCACCTTTGATTTCGAAATTAAGTATCGGTCAGGCCGCAGCAACGGGAATGCGGATGCACTTTCTAGGCAATATGTGACCTCAAGCCCGGCTATGCATGTCCAGCGTGGTACCCCCGGTCCCAGTCACCCTTCAGCAAGCCCCATTGTTGGACCAGGGGACTTGGGCAATCCAGTCCACGGTCTCTGTCCTGCCTTATCAATCCCCCGCAGACCTTTGTGCCTTGCAAAAGGCGGATCCTCTCTTGCAGGAGGTGTTACCATTTTGGCTACGTCAGTCTGAGCCTACCGCAGCAGAGAAACGACAGGTTTCAAAACAGGCTATGTTGTTGCTGCGCCAATGGGACCGTCTGGTTGAAAGAGAGGGGGTGTTGTATCGCAGGGTTTTCCGGCCAGATGGGGGGGAAGAGCATTTTCAACTCCTACTACCTGCAGCTCTTAAGACTGAGGTGTTGCACCAACTGCATCAGGAACATGGCCACCAAGGCATGGAGCGAACTGCTGAACTAGTGCGGCTCCGGTGCTACTGGCCGGCCATGTCCTCAGATGTAAAGAAATGGTGTCAGGAGTGTGAACGTTGTCAGGTGGCAAAAGACGGAAGGCCTGGGTCTCATAGTTTTATGGGGCATCTACTTGCGTCTAGGCCCAACGAGATCCTGGCCATAGATTTCACCACGCTAGAACCATCTCAAAGTGGGTTTGAAAACGTCCTAGTCATGACGGACGTTTTTAGTAAATTTACACAGGCTGTCCCCACCCGAGATCAGAGGGCAGCTACGGTAGCGCATGTCCTCCTGAACGAGTGGTTCTTCAAGTTTGGAGTCCCCACTCGCATCCACTCGGATCAGGGCAGGAGCTTTGAGAGTCTGCTACTACAACAGCTATGTGGCCTGTATGGAGTAGGCAAATCTCGCACCACCCCATACCACCCGGCAGGGAACGGGCAGTGCGAGCGTTTTAACAGAACCCTCCACAATCTGCTCCGTACCTTGCCAACCTCACGGAAGCGAGACTGGGCTGCATGCCTGCCGCATGTCCTGTTCTGTTACAACACCACGTGCCATCAAGGCACAGGTGAGTCCCCATTCTTTTTGATGTTTGGGCAAGAGCCAAGGCTCCCCATTGATTTCCTCTTGGGTCGCGTTCGGGAGCCTGTAGCCGGAAGGGTAGAGGATTGGGTGGTAGAACATCAGGCCCGGCTCCAGGTGGCTTTTGAGGGTGCTCGTGAGAGACTGCTGGCGGCAGCCAGCCGGCGCAAACAGAGGCATGACCAGCATGTCCGGCCATTACCTCTGCAGGAGGGGCAATTGGTATATGTCAGGGACCTGGGGGTTAGGGGCCGCCACAAAATTCAAGATCTGTGGAACTCGGTAGTCCACCAAATTGTGAAGGCCCCTCCTGGAGAAGGAGTGGTTTATACCATTGCCCCGGTGGATGAATTGAGCAAGGTTAGGACAGTGCATCGCGAGATGCTGAAAGCTCAGGTCACGACTGCACCGGTTGCTCTGCCACCTCCGCCAACCCCACCGCGAGAGTTGACTAATGAGGCGAGCCCGCCTGCAGATTATGACCTGGTCCTGTTGGTTCCAGGTACCTCTCCATCGGCGACTCACGCTACACTACCCCGACCAAGCACCCTTGGGCATCCTCCCGAGGTGGGGCCTGGGCCTGCAGTGGATCCCGCCCCTACTCCGGAGTGTTCCCCGACCACAGACCCCGTGCCGTTCATAGTATTTCAAGCTCAGCTAAGTCCCAACCAGGTGGTCCTCCGTCGATCAGCTCGTCCTACAGCTGGGCAACATTCGAATGTGCACCACCTTCCCCGGTCAGTTGGCCTGGTGGACGAGGCCAGTATTGGCCCCTCCATTGCCACGACTGAAGTTCCGGCTATCGTACCTGACAGCTGAACCAGTTCCATTTTTTTTTAGCCCTCCTGTAGCGCGGTCGTCGGGGCGACGACATAAAAAATGGGGGCGGATTGTAGCAGGCTACGTCAGTCACGTGCCTGGAGAGACGCAGCGTGAATGAATGGGTTGATTTGGGTCACGTGTATAAATGAATTGCAGCGGCTTCCTGGAAGTACACGTTGATCTCTTCCCAGGGACTTGTCATTCCGTGTCGGTGCAGCGCACAGGTTGGTTGTGCGAGCTGTCTCTCGTCCATTGAGGTACGTAATCTGATCTCCCATTGTGATCTCTGGGAGGTTAGAATATTGCCGTGATTTTTAGTTTATGTTTTATCTTGCAGTGGTGTGGCTCGTAGTGGCAGAGCCTTTGTATATGACCTACGAAGTGCTACTCTTATAGAGTGAGCTTATACTTCCCGGTTCTCATTTCCACTCCTGCGGGGCGAGCTCGTGTGTGTGGCTGGAAGGTAAGCTCTTTTGTCAATGTTGCTGTGCTATTTTGGTGCAATATAGCTGCTGTTAGCTCACTCATAGTGATCGGTCGGCTTGGTTGTCAGCATTTTAGGTGGTGGGTACAACCGTCGGTCCATCTAGCTGAATTACAGTTGGGATAGCTGCATCAGGCAACCTGGTAGGTATGCGCGAATACAGACACAGTTTTACTAATCAATAGGGGGGGGATTATAGAGTAACTGTAATACTTTTACCTTTGCAGAGACTGCCGGTCTCACGGAGCATTAAGGGCTTGGCCATCAGAAGACTGGTCATCACCATCACAAAGGGCTGCTGTTTTTGTCTCCGGCAAAACACGTGTTGTTTTCCTGTTAAGTGTTTCATTGCCTTGTCCTTTGAGGCTGAATAGCAACGAGCTGTTAGCCGCCATAGCAAGGTTGCTATCCTTATTTGCTGTGGTTAAACTGTGTCATTTTTGTTTCTTTCTGGTTCCCTATTATTTTTTGTGTATCAGTTGACTTACTGTGTTCCTGCTGGTAGCCTAGCAGGCTGGTAGGCTACCTTCCAAGCATTGTAAACGTTTATTTTCTGCTTGTTCCACTCACCCCCATTACAACTGTGTGTGTATGTGTGCGCATGCATTTGTATGCCTCCCCCACTATTCCCCTGGCTTTATTAGCCTAGCATCCCAGTATATCACTGCTAGCAAATCATTGGGTGGCTCTCCGCCCTCAATTGGACGATTGTTGATCTCTCTCTCTCTCTCTCCATGACAGGAAACTGTTTGCTGACACGGGTGGTTTGCAGACTCTAGGTGGTGGGTCTTCCTCACCATTCCTCTCTATTTGGTGTGTATTGGTGTGCAGTGCCGTAACCTAGTGTGCAGTGACTAGTGTGCAGTGACTCCTGGTGTGCAGTGACTACGGGCTTGAAGTGAGTGTGTCTACGTTTGGGTGTGAGATACCTCCTCTCTTTCTGCTGTCCGTCAGTGTTGGCAGCCTATCCGGTATATGGTACTGAGGGAGTGACTTATTATCGTTATTTACCATTATTATTTGTCCAGTTGATTTCGGGCCACCCTCACCATACCCCAGTATACCTTTCTCCAACTGATTGCCTCTGGGTCTGATTACTTAACCTCTTTTTAATTTCATGTGTCATTTGTACCATAAATAAAAGATATATTTATTTATTCACGTCTCCGCCCTCAATGCTTTGGACCTGTGTTGCCAACTGCAAAGTTGGAGTGTATTGGTGAATTCCTAGGTAACAACCACCCTAGGTGGCGTTGTCGGCTCCATTTTTTCATACCCCGCCACACATACACAAGTAAACTTTGCAAGCCGCCATGATTGTAAAACCAGAGAGGAATGTAGCTTTATGTGGCAACACCCAGATTCATGAGAGATCAGTGGGACCGTGTGGATCACATTCAACCGGCCTCCCTTACGGTCCATCACACTACAGTTCGATGGTAAAAGCAGAAATGACGTTCTCCTGTCATCCGTCCCTCCATCCACCGGCCAAGTGGCGTTGCTCCCCACTCCCAGCCCAGAAATTGATTTGCATCAAGACGAATTTGAACAACAAGACAACAACAGCATAACAAACTCTGGTTCCCCCCTCTCTCTCCCCAGCTCAGACTCTGGCCAAAGCAAGCACACAGAGGGGGAAAAACCTGCTGTTGCACATGTGTCCTGCATTACATATCTGTGAACATCGCTGTTCCTGCAAGACCACACGGCACCGAATGCAAAATAAACCACTTCGCTTTTATCAAGTGGCTTTGTCCACACTTGTGGTCAGCATCAGTCTCGTTGTGGACCCGGCTCAATCAAGTGTGTTTGTTCTTAAAAATTCTGCAGCAGTAAGAATGACCGATGAGCGACATAGCTCATTAACAAAGGGCGTTTATTTATTAGTTTGGGGTGAATTTGATATATTACCGATATGATTATAATTATGTTTGTGAACAAGAAAAGAAAAGGTCATGATCAAAAATGCATGTATTCCCAGAATCCTTCTCCACCTAAAATCAAAGAGGCCATTTTGAAAAATATGATATTGTATCTATTTCTACTAACAAGCTCTGCTGGCTGGTTTGGATCTTAGGTTGAAGATGAATGGTTATTTCTGAAGTGCCAGTTGTGACATCATAACCCCTGTGAAGAGTGGCTAATTTATTTTACTGGTGACAGTAAGGTGACCGTGGTGACAGATATCTTCCAGAGGAATTAGTTGTGAAAGTGAATGAGTTGAAGTGAATATGGCGTTTAACACCAACCAATTAATAAACGGCCTCTCTGACGCTCGGTGACACTTCCTTTCAGCACCCAGATCTGTAGAGGGGATTAGATGACGGAGTAGGGCTGGGCAATATATTGATATTATATCGATATCGTGATATGAGACTAGATATCGTCTTAGAATTTAGATATTGTAAGTAGTAGATATTGTAAGTAGTATTCACACAGGAGTATACAAAAACAGGTTTTACCATTACCATTTTATATAGACTTATTATTTATTGAATGACCAGAAAACATGCTATATCGCGATATATATCGTTATCCAGAAATTAAATTACCTTTTGGCCATATCGCCCAGTCCTATGACAGAGGATTTTATTATAATGTGCGTAGTATGGAGACATCGCACAGTTGCAGACCAACAAGATCATCGTCCTCCTCCCCAAAACCACCAGAGTCCTGGCAGACATGAGAAGACATCGTCACAGGGAACACTGTGTCTTCTTGTTGTGACTGAGCGACTCGTGGACAAGGGTGACAAAAGTCTGGATGTCTGGAAGTCATTGCATCCCATCTGGTTACACACACAATTTCGCATGCTGACTCCTTATTATACACTCCGAAACACATTCCCTGTTCACACGCTGGAGATGTTGCGTTTGAGGAGTTGACGTCGGCTTTGGGTTCATTTGCAGTGCTCCGTTACGCTTTCTGTCGCGATGAAACGCTTCCATCTGTGTGTCTTGTAACCTGACCAATATCATGATAGAGGAGACATTGGTAGGAGACGGTAACATGGTCGACCAAATAACCCAGCGTTAAGAAATGAGCTAATAAAATAACTGGACAGAGTTCCGAGTAGCTGCAGGATTCAGACCGATGAGGATCGTAGAACAAAATGGTCTACGAGCTGTGATGCTCTTTAGATGACATCTTGGAGAGGCCGGGGATTGAACCCGGGGGCCTTACAGGCGCTCTACCACCACTGAGCTACACCCCTGTGTGTTACAGTTAAGATGGATATTGAGCTCCAGCTATTTACTGACCTGCACGTTGTGAGGGAGATGTTTATCTCATCCTGGTGACCTCTTAGCCTCGTGAGACCATCCAGATACTCAAGGTTGCGTTTTGCAATGAATATCAGTTCGGCCTTGGCTGGGCAGCAATTGATTTCCACATATGGCCGCGGCCTTTGTTCAAAAAATTCCAATTGCCAATCAGAGTGATGCTCTTGCTTCCTTCGCTCTTGCCAAATCCGGTTGGAAGTAAACAGAGATGGACCGGCCATCGGGTGATTCGGATGATTCCCGAACGGCTGCTCCCTTCCCGGCCGAACCGGCCAGTGGACAATATTATGTTTTTTATTGTTCAATAATTGAATCGTCATCAGTACGATGCACGGCCCTCGACTGCGTTAGAAACGTGCAGAGCGCAATCTGGGGTGGGGTTGGGTTCTGTGGGAGAGCGGCCTGTTATGGGCCGGTCTGGGTCAAACAAGGTTTTTGGTTCCAGTTTGTCCCTGGAAGTAAAGCTAAAACACTGTCTTTCTGTTAATCTTTTAGCATCGTAATTCAGTCTATTTCTGATGAAAACTGTTTTGATTGCTCTGTCGTTTTCAACCCTTTTTTCCAGACTTTTTAATTCGACAGACGGTGGCGCTTCTTGGTCGTCATGAACTGAAACTCCCTTCTGTGAGCGCTGATTGGTCCGATCTTTTGTTTTATTTTTGGAAAAGGCTTTCAATGGGATCGAGGACAGACCCATCTGTAGAATGAAACAGAATGTGAACTTGATAGATCGGGACGGTCTCACACACACACACATGCACAGACAGACAGACACACACACAGGCACGCACACACACACACACACACACAGGCATGCACACACACACACACACACAGGCATGCACACACACACATGCACCACCACTCAGCCAGGCCCTCAGGCACTCCTCTTTGCTTGTTTGACACAAAGCAGGGCTCACACAGTGCGCTGACATTAACATGCATAAACATCACAATTAATGGAGGCTCGGCCCCAAAGTCAGCCTTAACCACCACTGCTCCAGCCAGACCCCTCCTCCTCCCCACCACCTCACCACCACCCAGCTCAGCAACCCCCCCCCACTCCCCCTAGCTAAGAGCCACCGATGTCCAGAGTATCATCAAGCTCAGCTAATCCTGCTTCAACGTCGTAACAAATTATAACAAACTATAACAAACCCAGGTGCACTCTCTCTCTCTCTCTCTCTCTCTCTCTTTCTCTCTCTCTCTCGTGCTTTCTGTCTCTTGCCCCTTTCTCCCTTTCCCCGTCTGCTCTGTCTCTCTCTCTCTCTCTCTCTCTGTCTCTCTCTCTCTCTGTCTGTCTCTCTCTCACATAGTTCCACTCTTACTCTCATGCTGTGGTCAATAGTCAGTGTGAATGGCCGACGGCTCTTTCAAATGCAAACCCCCCACCCCCAAACAAAACATTATAAAAACTCTCCATTACTCCTCCTGCTCATCCTGGGTCTGCCCCTCCTCCTCCTCCTCCTCCTCCTCCTTGCTCCTCCAACGTGCTGGCAGTGAGGAGATCATTTGTCAAAGAGAAGGATATCTCAGTGAAGCAGAGAACGGATATTAAAGAGCATCATCATCATGGCTGCTCTGGCCAGAGAACTCAGTGAGCCAGTAAGTTAAACTAGGCTTATCTCAGGGCCCAAACAGACGGGAACCCGTCCAACTTCTGCTTTTCCCTCTTTCTCCCACAGCGACTTCAATCAGAGTTCAACAGGAAGACCTGAGTTGTACACAGTCAAGGCCCCCGATATATTTATATATACAAAATCAGAATTGGCGCGTTCGCACAGACAAAATGGCCGGATCAAAGCACCGCATTGGGTTTCATTTGCTGAAATAGGCAATCTTGTCCCACTCACCCCCCAATGCACCGCTGACTGCAACCGGTCAACAATACCATGGGAATGATTGTGTATTTTTTCCTCTGGGCTGCGTGTCCTCCCACCGCGACTCGTGTCATTAAATGACCGAACAGCCCACACATCACAGTGACTACCGTATAACCTGTCGAAATCATCATGTTCGATAGCACTTTGAATGATTTTGTTTTAAGCGAGGCCTTGAAATGCGGCCCAGAGTTTAACCATTGTTTGGGAGATTATCAATGTTGCACCATTCTGCTGCGTGAAGAAGTCTGCACACATACACACACACACACAGGCAGTAAATTCTCATCCTCGTCGTTGATATGTTTATGCATTCTGATTTACGATCATGATTGAATGCAGAGAGCAGGAGCCAATAGGAGCCGTCATTATAGAGTAAAAAAACATTGATTTGCTTCTGCAGTAAAACCGTTCTCTATGCTAACAGGGCTCATTAGGGGTCGTTGCTAGTTATCACCGAGCTAGCCACATTAGCATTTGTTTGCATTTCTTAAGCATGTCAATTAGGGAAATCCACCGCTTGCATCAGCTCGGCTTGGGAGTGACAAAACCATTTAACATCGACTGTTATGCAATTTTAAGGAAGCCCTCCTTGGCGATACTTCCCATGCACTTCTACATACCGCTTCACTCACATTGCTAATGATAGCTCTGGGGCCAAAAACCCTGCTAGCCAGCCATTTAGCTTCCCGTGGCTAAGACCACCAAACCCCCCACCCCAACAACAGGAGTCGCCTAAAGAAGAAAAAAAAACAAAAACGTGGGGAGCTCTTCCCCAGCGTCCTGTTCCCAGCCATCTTCAGCGCCATGGGAAAGCCGCCCGAGTGCGAGCGGGTCGGGTCAGCGCTGTCTCCTTGGCTGACTGTCAAAATAACAGCGCCTTCCCCTCGGCCTTCCAGAACTGTCCGTCAGAACCGGTGGCCGGGAGCCGTGGCGCAGAGGAGTGGAAAAGCAATTAAATAAAACATGGTTGAATAGCTCCTCCGCCAGACATACGCCTCGTCAGCGATTCTCAACCAGCTGGGGTGTCTTCTGGGGGGGGGGGGGGACTTTTTTTTCTTCCAAGGAAGGGGTATTCAACAGCAACAAAAACGAAGAAGGAGGGAGGACGAGGGGCTGGGGCGATATAGAATGAGGGTAAGTGAGAGAATGAGAATAAGAGAATCAGAATGAAGAAAGAAAGTGAGGGAGAAAGAGAGAGCCAGATTGAGAAAGAGGACGTTTAGGCCTGATTCAGACTCTTCTTTCTTTCCCTCATGAGGCCCCCCCCCCCGCACCTCCTCCTCCACCCATCCTCTCCCCAAAATAAAAAAAACCCCAAAACCTGGGGGTCAGGGACATCGCGCGACCTTTGACCCCACTGTTCACGTCTCCTGGTAATTACCTTGCGCATCCCCCCCATGGCCCCCCTCACCCAAAGACAATGTAACAATTTGTCTTTTCAATTGTCTGTCACTCACACTCTCCTTGCTCCTTTCAGGGGGCGGACCGGGACTCTCTGGCCCATTTGTATTTATTTATTTATCTTGCCTAGAGGGGTGGGGGGTTGTCTGGCCCTACGAACAGGGAGGCTTTGTTTGGGCTGGTTCACATGGACATAGCCCTCCTCCTCCTCCTCCTCCTCCTCCTCCTCCTCCTCCTCCTCCTCCTCCTCTCTACCTCACCTCCTCCACCTCTCTCCTCCTCCCTCCTCCTTCTCTTCCTCCACCTCCTCCGCCACTCTACCCCACCTCCTCCTCCTCCTCTACCCCTCCTCCTGCTCCACCTCCTCCTTCCTCTTCCGCCTCTCCCCTCCCCTCTCCTCGTCCTCCTCCTCTGCCACCTCCTCCACCTCTCTAACCCAACTCCTCCTTCTTCTTCCACCTCTCTCCTCCTCCTCCTCCTCCTCCTCCTCCTCCTCCTCCTCCTCCTCCTCCTCCTCCTCCTCTCTAACCCACCTCCTCTTCCACCTCCTCCTCTTCCTCTCTAACCCACCTCCTGCCCCACCTCCTCCTCTACCTCTCATCCTGCTCCCCCTCCTCCTTCTCTTCCATCTCTCTCCTCCCCTCTCATCTTCCTCCTCCTCTGCCACCTCCTCCACCGCTCTAACCCACCTCCTCTTCAACCTCCTCTTCTTCCTCTCTAACCCACCTCCTCCTCTACCCCTCATCCTGCTCCCCTTCCTCCTTCCTCCTCCTCCTCCTCCTCCTCCTCTCTAACCCACCTCCTCTTCCACCTCCTCCTCTTCCTCTCTAACCCACCTCCTGCCCCACCTCCTCCTCTACCCCTCATCCTGCTCCCCCTCCTCCTTCCTCTTCCATCTCTCTCCTCCCATCTCATCTTCCTCCTCCTCTGCCACCTCCTCCACCTCTCTAACCCACCTCCTCTTCAACCTCCTCCTCTTCCTCTTTAACCCACCTCCTCCTCTACCCCTCAACCTGCTCCCCCTCCTCCTTCCTCTTCCACCTCTCTCCTCCTCCTCCTCCTCCTCCTCCTCCTCCTCCTCCTCCTCCACCTCTCTAACCCACCTCCTCTTCCACCTCCTCCTCTTCCTCTCTAACCCACCTCCTGCCCCACCTCATCCTCTACCCCTCATCCTGCTCCCCCTCCTCCTTCCTCTTCCATCTCTCTCCTCCCCTCTCCTCCTCCTCCTCCTCCTCCTCCTCCTCCTCTCTAACCCACCTCCTGCTCCACCTCCACCTCTGCCTCTTCCCACCTCTTCTCGCTCCTCTCTTCTCTCCTCCTCCCCAGCCTCTCTCCTCCTCCTGCTCTCTCCCCACCTCCTCCTCCACTTTCCTACCCCATGCCTTCACTTCTTCTTCTCTCTCTCTATATTGAGGCTTTGTGAATGTGTTGTTGAGAGTATGACTGTTATGGGCGGTGTACATGACCTGCTAGTTTGTTGGGATGTCTTGCGTTGTGTCTTTACACCACATAAGGTTTAGTGTTTGTCTCCGTCTTCGTTTCCATGTCAACAGTAAGACAACGTGTCTAAAAAGCACAGCCTGTATGAACCATTGGGCAATGGGACCGGAGTGATGTTGTATTCCTCAACAAGAGAGTATGTGGAAGGTGAACTAGCGGGGGATTTGATACACTTCACTGCTTGGTACAGTATTCAGCTGATGTTATAACAATAACTTCATTGGTAATGTTTTGAAGGAACATATTTTGTGATGGTTGTGTTTGGTTCGTTTTGCTTTGCTATGCCTTCTGACTTTGACTTGGTTTGTCGTGGTATGGGTTTTGTCTGAGTTTCGTTTGGTTTATTTTAGTTTGGTTTGCTTAGATTTGTTTCGGTTTCTAGGTTTGGTTTAATATTGTATGGTTGGGTTGGGTTTGGTTGGTTCTTTGTTATCGTTGGTTTGTCTTGGTTTGGTTTAAGTTGGTCTGGTTTGACTTGGTATGGCCAGGTTTGGTTTGACTTAGTCTCACAATTCGCAGATGAGTTCAAATCTGGGTGAACGGGGCTTTTCCCTTTCTTTTGCTTCATATTTAGGCGGGGGGTGTTTTGACCGTTCATTGGAATAGGGCTTCAATGCGACGTCACATCACAGTGACGGCTTCCATTTTGGAAGCATAAGATCATGAAAATGGTAGTAGGTAGTAATGCTATTTTGGTCATTGTTTAGTAATTCATTGTGAAATGATTACGGTATAGTTATGTCACGGTATATTTATGTTGCAGTATATTTACGTTCATTTAGGATTTTCCAGTACTACAACTCTCCTAAAGCCCTCTCAATATGGCGGAGTATCACCAACAAAAACTCCCATGATGCATTCTGATGTACAAGCCCTATAGAGCCATGTTGAGCAGGTCTGGACAGCAGATTGCAGTATAGCACCCTCTGCTGAACATAAATACTGTTCTGCTGATTACTTTGTTAAACCTGCACTCTATTACTTTCTCACTGCACCCATCACTTCTGTTCAAAATCAACCGTGGCTTTATTATGTCTTTAAATTAATTTGGACTTTGGAAAAAATGTAAGATCATTACATTTGAACTAAATTGTTGGCTGTAGTAACAAGCAGAAATGGGGCAGGTTGTAATGTATAGTAACTGACCGGATTGCACAGTTTGTTCATTTTACCATTGTTTAGTCTGAGGCTTTAATTCAAAGGCTAATTGTATATGACAGCCAAAGCTAGAGTCAAACATTTGCAGAAGACACATAAATACACCAGAACAAAATAAACAGATTGATCAATTTTTGCCCTTGACTCTGCAAAATATTTATACTGGCCTAATCACAAATTAAAGATCCACTGTCATAAAATAGCTGCTCGGCTTCTTTTGAAGCTGAATTGAAATTTAAAGACAACATTTTTCTGCCGATGGCACAATGATATTATAACTACTCCCAGGACTCACTCTGAGACTAATATTTATTCAGAAAACATTATTTCAAAGTTCATGAATGATTCCAATCCAGAAAACAAACTGATCATTTAGCACTGATCATTGTAGCACGCCTCCTATTTTGGCTTCATTCCTTTATTTCTCTTGGTGAAATGATCGCTTCATTGCTGGTAATACTAACTACCAGTGATAAGATGTATTACATGCTATATTATTACATTTTCTTTGGTTGATATTTTACATATTTTTGGCAGAACTTGTTAAAATCAGTTTACGCACCTTATCGTAAAACCTCCCGCACCATTGCTGTTTTTATAAAGACAAACATCCGCCCGACCGTTAGTACGGTGGGTGGTCATAATTGAGCAACAGCCACTCTCTGACCAGTGACCATAGACTGTTCCAGTAGGCTATCTTATTGTTTGGCAAACACTTGATGAAATTGCTCAGAATGCAGTATTCCCCACAGACACACACTGCTGCTCGCTGCTCCAAGGCCTCGGTAATGAAAGCCAGAATCAAGAGAAGACGGTTCACTCTTGGACTGTGTGATCTCCAGTCAGTTTGGGAGGGATAAACACAATCATTCTTCTCCGCAATTTGGTTTGCACAAGCCATTCATTTTCAATCTTCCATCGTGTTTTTTTTTTTATGAACCACAAAATGATGACATGGGTGAGAGAAGAGGGGGGAGACTCTTACAAAGACTGCGGTTTGCTTTGATCACACTAATTTTCTCGTCGGCAACTTGGAACGAGTCGAGAGTTTGAGTGGAAGAGCTGCTGGAGATCTTATCTGCTTTATGACGCAGAAATGAAGGTCTTGTGTTCGGTGTGTTGGGCAATAAGTTCACTGTCTTGACTTTTTGTTCTCAGTTCGGATTAAAGCGTAAAGGGAGGACAGGCAGAAGAAGTTGTTTATTCAATTAACTATACTGACATACTTTGTATTTACTATTTACTACTAGTCACATTTAGGAGATGATTTCACCCAAAGCGACTTTCACATGGGTTTTGATGGTATCTAGGCCTATGCTGTCATAATATACAGGGTCGTACCATCAACACATTCATGAATGTATTATAGAAGAATAGAAAGTGTGTCAATTCCTTTGTGATAACAAAGACTCAAAATCTTTAAAATTTGCAAGGGATGAATCGCAACACAGATATTATTTGATATTATTGATAAGTAAAAAAGAAAGTAAACATGTATCCATCCTATCTCTAAGTTTGACACATTTCATGCACAACATATGCATGAGATAACCGATAAGATAAGTTGTCTGATGGATTCAGCAAAAGGTCACAGAGGTCGGCCCAAACTTTATTAGAAAAACGATCGTAAAATACGTCTCAATAAATCAGTATTATGTCATCCTAGGCCACACGACTCCTCCCTCTGTGATTCCAACTAATTACATGAGAGTCCAACTGTCCCACATAACAGTGATGAATCACATATGCAACACTTAGCAGAAATTAATATCTCTACACTGACAACAACACAATCAATCTTGTCTTATCAGTGTTCAAATATGAATGGTGCGTTATATTCTGCAGGGATTCTGCTATTCAAGGCAACATCTGATCAATATAAAAAAGACATTAGAGGCGGCAAAAGCAATTCCAAAGCTTTTGAAGCCAGCAGTGAGAGTGGTTTTTATCCACTCAGCTCATGACATTAAAGCAGTATTAAAACTGAGAATGAGAATAAGAGAGCTGTATTTATTTGTGTATCCCCACAAGTATGCAGATCGGGCATATTTACTTAATATAACAAAATGTATTTAAGGAGCAATACAATAAAGTTTGCCCTTACTCAAGTGTAATGCAGGCTTAATAACATCAGCAATCCCAAATCTCTTTCCAGTTATAATTAAATTGTTCTCAATTTATTTTGCTGTAGGGTTCTGTTATACGAGGTTACGCTAAAGTAAACATTGTCTTGGGAAACAATTGGAGAAGAGGAATATTGCTCTGCCTTAGGTGATAACTAAAATTGTTCTGTATAAAATTAATCAATCTGTATGAAAATAATGAACCCTCTATTGAATTCCATAGAGCATACATTCTTATGAGGGAGTTACTCACATGGGAAATAGGATTTTTATAATCATTGTATCTAAACAATTTGAATTACTAATGTTGAGGCCTACTAATTACTAATGTACTTGACAATGTGTTATTTAAATTTAACAACATTTGAACTTGTATCACTGTAATTTATTCAAGTACCCATTCCAATGGTTTTCCTACAATTTACTTTGAGTTTTGTACTAATGGGGCCATGCCTAAAGCTCCATGTCAAAGAAAAGCATCTTTCATCGTACACATGCACTGTCCAAATGATGTGGACCGGTTCTGGAAAGAATTGTTTGACTTATTGGTGATGCGAAAGAAAGTGCCCAGCGACTCCCATGTGCTTGTTAAACTAAACATTCAGGCTGTGAGTGAGTGGTGGAGTTATGTCGCACATAAGCACTCCAACACACGGGACTATAAAGCTGTCCGCATTTAACGGGATGATTTATGACCCTCAAACTGCCGCACAGAATATGAGGTAATGCGACACCCGGCTCCCCACCAAACATGCCCACCAAGAGGGCAGCGCTCATACCACTGGGCTACGCTAGCTAGCCCCATGTAGCTAGCTAGCCCCATACAGCTATAGCTCACATGCTGCCAAGCCACATCATGTTGTTTAAACATTTACATGCAAAATACGACAGATATTAATATCCGCATCGGGTGAGCTGTTATCACCATGCATGTGACATCATGACGTGTGTGTGTGTGTGTGTGTGTGTGTGTATGTGTTGTGGCAACCCGGCCCGTACACAGAGGCCCTGGAAGCCCAGGGGACAGGTCATACAGGAGGTTTACCACCCGGTTTCCCCAGAGGGCGCTGTGGAGCGCTTTAGCTGGGCACCACTCAGAGCGATTGGAAACACCTGCGCAGGAGGAAGGTGAACAACTGCAGGTGAGCATAAAAGGAGGAAATGAAGTTATGTCTCGAGTGACCCATGTCGTTTCAGTACGGAGTGACAGACAGGACCGGGGTTCCTCTACTGGACGGCCCATTCCCCGGGCAGACTGGCCAAGTGGACTAGCCGCCGCGCACCCGGACCGGGACCGCGTGAGAGAGAGGACGGGAGACCGGCCGAGGCTCACGGAGCCCATACTTTAAGTTATAGTTTTAATACGGAGTGAGAGGCTACCCGGTTTTTTTGTGTTGGACTTAATAAATGAGCCTTTGTTCGGCTTTTTCTGTTTCAAAGACTTGTCTTGATTCGGGGGAAGGGGACACTACGGGGCCGGGGTACCACATATGGTGGAGAAGGCGGACTACCCGACCGCGCTACTGAGTTCATTTTTATTTTTGGTAATTTTTCCCCTGGGGGAACACCCGACCCCGAATGCAGGATCCCGACAGTGCTGCAAACGCGGCCGCCGCACTGAGGGACGCTGCCGAGGAACGTGCCCTCCTCCGGCAAGCGGTCCTACGACTGGAAATACGCACAGCGCCCGCCTCAACGATCTCAGCGCCCACCAGCCACCTAACCAAACTAGGTCCAGAGGATGATGTGGAGGCGTACCTGGAGATATTCGAGAGGGATGGCCAGAGGAACAGTGGGCCCACATTCTGGCCCCCTTCCTCACTGGACCCGCCCAGCAGGTGAGTCAGGATTTAACACCGGAACAGGCAAGTCGGTACGCCACTCTAAAGCAGGCGGTCCTGGCGTACTATGGACACAGTCTGGCTGCCCGGGCCCAGCGGTTCCACAACTGGCGGTTCGATCCCAGGGGCGCCGTGAGGTCCCAGATCGCCCAGCAGGGACGGCTTATTAGGAGGTGGCTCACCGGCGATGACGGCCCCAGCGTTCTGGATCGGGTTCTACTGGACAACACCATCCGCCAGCTTTCCCCGGACGCCCAGAGAACCCTCGCTCTCAACCACCCGAACACTGTGGATGAACTCATTCGACAGCTGGAGAACTGGCAGGTTGCCCAACAGCTTAGCGGCGGCGCCCGGACACCGGCCCGGCCTGTCGAGACCCGGAGGGACAGACGGGGAATGGAGCCACCTCGACGGGTAGCCCCGCCGAGACCCCAGACACACCCACCGGAAGTGAGAGAGGAATGGTGCTGCTTTAGCTGTGGCCAGACAGGCCACCTCGCTCGCCAGTGCCCGGAGAACAGGGACGTTTCTATGCCCTCGGCCTTCGCTGGTGAAGGGCGACCCGGACCATGCCTCCTCACCACCTGTTGGGCACATCAGGAGGCCGGAGGCCCAACCATCCCGGCTCGGGTGGGCGACCAGGACACTCAGGCCCTCATTGACACGGGGAGTGTCGTCACGCTCCTGCGGCCTGACCTAGCCGTAGGCAGGCCGGGGGAGCCCATTGAGGTTGCCTGCATACATGGGGACACCCGCACGTATGCCACGTGCCAGGTGGTGGTACGGACCCCCCGAGGGGCCTTCACAGTAAGGGCAGGGATCGTACCCAACCTTCCCGTGCCCCTACTGATTGGGAGAGACTGCCCCATCTTCAACCGGCTATGGATCGCCGAACCCGGTTCCAGACCGCCACGACCCCAGCCGAGGCGACGCGGCCGACCCGTTCGGCACGCCGACGGAGCTCGGGCGGCCCACTCCTCCCCAGCCGAGACGTCGGGAGAGGGAGACGGCAGCGGGAGGGACGGTCCCACCCCACCAGGCACCCCAGCCCGCCCGATCGGTGGGGCTCCCTGTCCGGACCGATCAGGAACCCCAGACACCATGACGGCGTCCGAGAAGTCCGCCGTTCTCGGGGAGACGGAGAGTTCCCCCCTTACGGAGCTCTCTGACTTTCCCCCTACCGGGAGGGGAGAGGACCAGCCCGGACGGTTCGCCACCGCCCAACTACAGGACGACACCCTGAAACACGCCTGGAGTCACGTCCTCTCCCACGACGGCCAGGCCAGGGACACGGAGAGTACCCTACCTCACCCACATTTCTGCACCAGGTCGGGCCTACTATACCGGGTAGTAGAGGGGGGGGGGAGCAGTGACAGAGCAACTGGTAGTACCTCGGCCATATGTTAGTAAGGTCCTCTTCATGGCACACACGCACGTCTTAGGGGCCCACCTAGGCATGGACAAAACGAGGGATAGGATCCTAGCCCGATTCTACTGGCCCGGGATAAAAAAAGACGTTACCGAGTATTGTCAGGCGTGTCCGGAGTGCCAGCGCACTGCCCCGAGACCCTCAACCCGAAGTCCGTTGATCCCGATGCCCATTATAGAGGTACCATTTGACCGGCTGGCACTAGACATTGTGGGGCCTCTCCCTAAGACCAGCCGGGGTCATCGGTACATCCTGGTCATGGTAGACTATGCGACCCGCTACCCTGAAGCACTACCCCTCCGCACCGCCACCGCTAAGGCAGTAGCCCGGGAGCTAAAGCTGCTTTTTAGCCGGGTGGGGATAGCAAAGGAGATTTTAACAGACCAGGGGTCATGTTTTATGTCACGCGTATTAAAGGAACTGCTTAGTCTCCTGCAGGTGAAGCAGCTGAGGACGTCAGTGTATCACCCCCAGACGGACGGGCTCGTTGAGAGGTTCAACAAAACTCTGAAGCAGATGCTGAAGAAGGCCATGGAGGTGGATGGGAAGAACTGGGACCAGCTCCTTCCCCACATCCTCTTCGCGGTTCGCAAGGTACCCCAGGCCTCCACCGGGTTCTCCCCATTTGAACTGTTATATGGACGGCGGCCAAGGGGACTACTGGACCTAGCAAAAGAGGCTTGGGAAAGCCAACCCTCCCCACATCGTACCATGGTGAACCACGTCGAACAGGTGCAGGAGAGAATGGCTCAGGTCTGGCCCATAGTCCGCGAACACCTTCACAACGCACAGCAGGCCCAGGCCCGGACCTACAACCGGGGGGCACAGCTGCGCCTCTTCCAGCCGGGTGAGTTGGTCCTGGTCCTCATTCCTACAGCGGAATGTAGGTTTCTGGCCAAGTGGCAGGGACCGTACGAGGTGGTTGACCGGGTTGGGGAGGTGAACTACCGGGTGCGGCAGCCGGGGAGGCGCAAACCCACCCAGTTGTACCATGTTAACCTCCTCAAACCGTGGAGGGTTGGGACAACTCCTCCAAGTCCAGCTCCCTTGGTCCTGGCCGCCCGGAAAGCCGTACCGGAAGTCCCGATGGGAGACGACCTCAGCCCTGCCCAGAAACAGGACCTCCGCGACGTTGTGTTGCAGCATCAGGACGTGTTTTCGGAGGTACCCGGGAGAACGACGGTCGCTCAACACGACATCAGAACAGCAGCAGGCGTCACGGTGCGCGTACCACCGTACCGGGTTCCAGAGGCCCGTCGGGTCGCCATACGAGCAGAGGTCGCCAAGATGCTCCAGCTCCGGGTGATCGAGGAGTCCCACAGCGCCTGGGCCAGCCCAGTCGTCCTGGTCCCGAAGCCAGATGGCTCCTTTAGGTTCTGCAATGACTTCAGGAGACTGAACGAGGTCTCGGAATTCGATGCTTACCCCATGCCTCGGGTCGATGAGCTAATAGAGCGGCTCGGCCCCGCTCGATACCTCACCACCCTCGACCTCACCAAGGGATATTGGCAGGTCCCCCTCACCAAAACCGCCCGGGAGAAGACGGCGTTTGTGACCCCCGGGGGGCTATATCAGTACACGGTACTCCCCTTCGGCGTACATGGTGCCCCCGCCACCTTCCAGCGCATGATGGACCGTCTCCTGCGACCTCACCAGGCCTACGCCGTGGCCTACATTGATGACATTATCATCCACAGTGCCAGCTGGGACATCCACCTGCGACACCTACGTGCGGTCCTTGGGGAGCTGAGGAAGGCCGGCCTCACAGCCAACCCAGCCAAGTGTCACCTGGGCCTAGAGGAGACCTCCTACCTGGGCTACAGAGTCGGACGCGGGAACGTCCGACCCCAGGAAGCAAAGATTAAGACCATCTTGGACTGGCCCCGCCCCACCACCAAGAAACAGGTAAAATCTTTCCTAGGACTAGTAGGGTATTATCAAAGGTTCATTCCCGGTTTCGCCACACTGGCAAGCCCCCTCCACGACTTAACGCGGAAGGCTCTGCCCGACCGGGTAACATGGGCGGAGGCAGCAGAGGGCGCATTCAGGCTCCTTAAGCAAGCCCTCTGCTCCGCGCCCATCCTACTAACCCCTGACTTTACTCTGCCCCTAATAGTCCACTCCGACGCCTCAGAGGTGGGCCTCGGGGCGGTCCTCTCACAGGTCCGGGACTCTGAGGAACATCCAGTGACGTACATCAGCCGGAAACTCCTCCCAAATGAACAGAATTACTCCACCGTGGAGAAGGAGGCCCTGGCCATCAAATGGGCAGTGGACAAGCTGCGGTACTACCTCCTGGGGAGGGAATTCACCCTAGTTACAGACCACGCCCCACTCAAGTGGATGGCCACCGCCAAAGACACCAATGCCAGGGTAACGAGGTGGTTTCTGGCACTGCAGGACTACCGCTTCAAAGTGGACCACAGACCAGGGAGGGAGCACGCCAACGCGGATGCCCTGTCCCGACGGGACGCATGCCTCTGGGCAGTCAGAGGTGCCCCGGGCCTTCATCAAAGGGTGGAGGAGTGTGGCAACCCGGCCCGTACACAGAGGCCCTGGAAGCCCAGGGGACAGGTCATACAGGGGGTTTACCACCCGGTTTCCCCAGAGGGCGCTGTGGAGCGCTTTAGCTGGGCACCACTCAGAGCAATTGGAAACACCTGCGCAGGAGGAAGGTGAACAACTGCAGGTGAGCATAAAAGGAGGAAATGAAGTTATGTCTCGAGTGACCCATGTTGTTTCAGTACGGAGTGACAGACAGGACCGGGGTTCCTCTACTGGACGGCCCATTCCCCGGGCAGACTGGCCAAGTGGACTAGCCGCCGCGCACCCGGACCGGGACCGCGTGAGAGAGAGGACGGGAGACCGGCCGAGGCTCACGGAGCCCATACTTTAAGTTATAGTTTTAATACGGAGTGAGAGGCTACCCGGTTTTTTTGTGTTGGACTTAATAAATGAGCCTTTGTTCGGCTTTTTCTGTTTCAAAGACTTGTCTTGATTCGGGGGAAGGGGACACTACGGGGCCGGGGTACCACAGTGTGTACAAATGTGTGTGTGTTGTGTACCTAAATGTGTATGCACGTGTGTGTGTGTGTGTTAATGCAATGTGTGGCTACGAATGCATGTTGGACTGTCCCTTTAAGTTGTAGACCTACGCTGTTCTTACTGAGCCACATCAAAAGACGACTTTCTGCCAATCCTAGTGGACAATAAAGAAATGTAAATCTGAATGTTTGTGCCTGTGTTTGATAGTGTGTACATATGCACGTGTGTGTGTGTGTGTATGTGTGTGTATGCGCACTTGTGTGTGCGTTTTTAGTTGTGTTCCTTGGTTCATTATACCAAAAGCAAAGTAATCAAACATAGTGGACACAGCATTGTGCATTGTGTTTGTGTTTGAAGCCCATTTGTGGAGTGTGTGTGGTTGATAGCTGGTTTAAGCGGCCCCACCTGGCCCGAGTCAGACTGACTAGACTCTGGGGCCGGGTGAGGCTGTACACCTGTGGTGCATTGGGGTAATCGAGGGACACAGGGCAAATCTGCTATCAACCACACACACTCGGGAGAGAGCTCGGACATGTCCGCGTTTAACACCTGCTCTGGCTGTACCATTCTGCCAAACTCAATAAACTGGTCTATACAACATCTACCTGTGTCCTTTGTCGGAGGAGCCCAGCGAAGCCTCTTAGTTGGCGTTGGGTCCTGGTCTACTGCCACACCATCACTGTTTAAAGCACGCCGTGTCACAGGAAGCGGTGACTGAACTGAGGCACCTTCACAGCAGTATAATCTGATAAAAGACTCAGCTAAACAGGATATTAAACAGCTAATAAACATTAAGGGGCATGTACTCTCGCTCTTTAAATGCTTACCAGGCATTTTGAGGTCTGACACGATTGTTTGAATTTCCACAGGGTGTTGAATGAACTGACTGCCGACCACATCTAATGCATTTACCCGCTCCGAGGTGAGATAATAATCGGCGCGTCATTAAGTTGGCAATTTGGTGGTGTGGTGTTGTGGTGAGACTTGAGTGGCACACACACAGCCCATGCAGGCTACATTACACCCTACAGCCCATGGCATATAGAGAGCATATAGCATATATAGAGCATATAGTAGGAGCAAAGCAAGCACATTCCTGTAGGAAATGATGGTAATATGAATGTCATCGCTACAGCAGATTGCTCTGGGACTGCATGCACAATAGGAGCTGTAATAGCACCCAATATAGCAATATGCATTCAGCATTACAGGGGCGGTTGTTTCCAGATGTGGGCTGTTCTGTTTTCTATGAAAGGCTTCAAGCGCAGGGAGGTCGTCGGGCAATTTGAGGCAGCGCTTCATACTGTGTATCTGTGTACTGTGTAATATATAACATGTGTTGTCGTTTCATTACAGATACAGTAGGTATGTGTGGGGAGAAGGTGCAGGTGTCGACAGGGTCCCTGGGTTTGTAAGGCCTGTGGAGGTCTCTAATAATATCAGCGGTTCCCAACCTTTTCTGGCCTGTGACTCCCGTATTTGGTCAGAAAATTCTTGCGACCCGAACTTCTTACATTGTTACGAATCTGCTTCCCCCACACATCGTTTTCGCCACTGACATAAACATGGTTTTAACCCTATCAACGTCTGCCGGTAATATTCATGTCCCGGTGAAGCAGAAACTTTAGCCTTACCTTTACCCTACCCTTTCTGTGTGTGTGTGTGTGTGTGTGTGTGTGTGTGTGTCTTTTTGAGTATGTATGTACCTATGTATGTATGTATGTATGTATGTATGTATGTATGTATGTATGTATGTATGTATGTAACTATGTCTGTAACTATGTCTGTAACATAAAAATCCTGGACAGCACCAGTGGGGTTTTTCTAAGTAGTGTAGAAAAAGACTCAGAGCACTTCATAAAAGCAGAGGTTAGAACCACTGGTCTCTCATTGTTTAGACTGGAGCTCTCCTGTTCTATTTTGGCTAACCAAAATTATGATAGAGGTTTTTGAAATGAGCCATGTCAACGGGGCAAAACACTGATGGCTTTCCAGTGTTGAGACTTGACTTGCCAGTACCTTTGAACAGTCTTTGAAAACACAAAACAGGAAATGTTTGTGTTTAGGTCCTGAACACAAACCGTTCCTTTTGTGTGTGTATCTGCCAAGGAAAACATTTGAGAAGAGTGAGAAAGACCCTCAAAATGGTGTTCTCTTTAAAACTTTACTGACCGTGGCACTGAGGTTATATTATAATGGAGGCATTTGGGTTGCTTTCCCCTGCAGCACTGGTCGGGGACAGAATTGGTCAGGGACAGGATTGGTCGTGGACAGGATTGGTCGTGGACAGGATTGGTCAGGGACAGGATTGGTCAGGGACAGGATTGGTCAGGGGACAGGAGTGGTCAGGGACAGGATTGTACAGGGACAGGATTGGTCAGGGGACAGGAGTGGTCAGGGACAGGAGTGGTCAGGGACAGGATTGGTCAGGAACAGGATTGGGACAGGATTGGTCAGGGACAGGATTGGTCAGAGACAGGACTGGTCAGGGACAGGACGGGGACAGGAGTGGTCAGGAACAGGACTGGTCAGGATTGGTCAGGGACAGGAGTGGTCAGGGACAGGATTGGTCAGGGACAGGAGTGGTTGGTTGGAGTGATTCCCTGTCTGGACAAAGATGTTCCCTGTCTGTGAAGACATAAAGGTGCTGGGCGCTGACTAACATAACCCTATCCCTAGTTTGTTATTTTGATTTTTGCTCCTGATTTTAGGAGCATTTATCTTTTGTTCCAGAGGATAATGAATGTGTGAATCACACCACATGGGATCTCACAGCATGCCTGATGCACCTGGTGCGCCACAAAAAAAACAACAACATATTAGTAATACATACCTAATTAACCATGTACTGAATTATCACGGTCGCTTTCCTCAAGTAAACCACTTAAAAGTCAGTCCACCAACTACTCATTATGTTGAGTTAAGGGCTCTCCTAAAACATGAAATGAGACCGGGCCTTGTTTTCTGCCAAGGCTGTAGAAGCCTGAAACCTTCCCCCTGCAGTCTGCCTCCGAGGTAGCAAGGTAGTCAATAATAACTGTTATTCGCATGCAGCTCGTGTCAGAATGAGCTGCATGCGAGGAATTCCTTTTCGTAGAATGGGATGAGTGTCGACCGGGATTACAAGAGGGTAATTGTGGTGGCTCTGTATAAATGTAAAAAATAAATAAAATCAAAGCACTGTTTTACTCCTGTGCAGTGGTTTTGTTTATCTCCTGGCTGAGGGAGGGTGAGGGGGGGCCTGTAAAGAGGGCTGCTGTCTGCGTGTGTGTGTGTTTTATGCGCGTGTGTGCGTGCGTGTGTGCATGCATGCGTGTGTGTGTATGTGTGTGTGTGTATGTGTGTGTGTGTGTGTGTGTGTGTGTATGTGTGTGTGTGTGTGTGTGTGTGTGTGTCTGACGGCCGGTGTGGGAGAGAAGCACTAATGAGCACCATTTGGGACCTTCATTTACAACACATGGCGGTTAAGAGCCCAGGACAACGGCTTTACTGCGGCTAACGCTGTGCCTGCTCCCTAATGGAACACTAATACACGTCCTGCTGAACGACCACTTCTGCCCCCAATCTGTTGCTCGCAGGGAGCGAGAGCGGTGCCCAGGAAACACTGTCCCTCTTTGAGGGGGAGTGTAGGCCTATACCTGCTCAGGCCTTTTTTTGTTATAGTAGTGTGGTAGTATTACTTTTGGTTGTTTTAAACTCCCAAAAGGGGCATGAGCAAAGGTTTTGCCGTAACAATAGATAGGGCGTAATCATGGTGCTATGTCCATGTCAGACTTTTAGTTCCTGCTGACGAATATAATGTAATGTGCAGTGCAAACAATTATTTTGGAATTAAATTAGCGCTGAAAATCTGATTTGATCTTAAAACTTTGATTATTTATTTTTATTTTGAATGGAAATATTTGTATCTATACCTCGGCTTGTAGAGAATATACATGGTCCTAAAGGTGAAACATTTGGATCAAAATACTATTCAGACACTATTTATGTATAATTGTCTAGATATTGGGTTTAAACAAATGGCCACTTATATAGTATATCAGTTCTATTACATAAGAAAGTAACATATCCATTAATGGAGGTATCTGGTATCTGACATTCACAACAATGATGAACAACAACACACTGATTTGACAATAGTTAACCTCACTCTTTCTTGCTATCTGTGGTGTGGGTGGTCTGTGAAATAGTCTATTAAAATATTAAACAAGACATCAAGTCATCAAACACCATAATAATAACATATATGCAAAATACAACAACGGTGAAAGCAAAGGCGCAGCAAGTAAAGAGAAAGTCCATTTCAGTCTCCCACTCCCAATTCCAATTTCACATCCCGGAACGGATGTTTCTGTCCCCCGTAGCCCGGACGGTTTTCAGAGCAGCACAGGCTAGCTGCTTCTAGCGGAAGATAAACACAGCGCTGTCAACATGGCAGAGGTGAGACAAACGCCACTAAATATGACTAAATGTGGTTTTATTATACAACGTAGTATCCACAAATCCACTTTTAAAACGACTGTGTATTCGGTAATACTTTGATTCGGGTCTTATGTTTAAGGTTTCCCGGGACATCGTTAGCATCTGTTAGCTTCGCCTTAGCTTAATGTTACCAATTCTTTATTTATTTAGCAGTTTTTGTGTCTAATAATGGTGAAAAACACTAAGTAAGTGTTTGGTAATGAGGTAGTAGATGGGGAGAGTAATGAATAAGCTTCTGGCCCTTGGGTAGTTGTCTGTTCCCAGATATAGTATTGCATAATACATTATAATGGCGATACAGATTGCAACGCAAACGAGTTTAATACTTAATTAAAATATTTAATATGTCGTATTAGGGCTGAACGATATGGTAAACAAAGATCATGTTGCAATTATTTTCATATTGCCATTGCTATATGACTCATGGGCTAAAAACTACTGGAATACTGCATATCAAATCAGACAAACAGCATGTACGGTGAATGAGTTAATCTGTGTTCGTCATTTAGCGTTAATCTAAATTAGTTGGATGCATAGTTGTGTTTTATCAGTATATGTGTTTTATTGCACAAACAACGATTTTCTGATATGTCAGTGCAGTAAATACAGTTTACACAGTACAACAGTCCAGGATGTTAAATAAAGATATGAAATGTATACATTGATACAGTTGATAGTTTCAGCGACCTATCGGATGTCCAATACAATAAAGGAGTGTAGTTCAATTTAAAAAGAATACATTGTAGTGTGTGTGTGGATTTGGCCAAACATTTTGTTTTTGCAATGGTTTGTATGTAGGTTGTATGTTTTTAGGTTTAGGTTTTAAAATCTTTTCAAGCTATTAGACAGGTGATTCAGAACATGGACTTAAATAATACACATTTAGACTTACAAGTAACTGATACATAATTCCAATAGTGGTAGCAGACCCAGTATTGAGTTGTTAAATATTGAAGAATCTTATCATATGCGATCCAATCAATTCCTTTTTATTGACTATCCCAAGGTTTGATTACATAATATAAGGCAAGGCATGGTGGTATGAACTATGAAATATTGTGTTGCTTTCATTTTATTTATATACATTCAAAATTGATATGGATATAATGCACACACAACCAGCTGTGGCGCAAGCTGCTGTCTTTGAAAACTAAAAGAGAGATTTGTCAGATTACAGCTGTTGAATCAATAAATCGACTTGTATACTAAGGATACATTGTAGTGTGGCCTAAGTAAACTCTGCTTAATAGTTTTTACATGTATTATGTTTCATTTCTAGTCCAATAATGTATAGATGTATTATTTCATTTATCTTTTTTTTTTTTTTTGCATGTTCTTATATGAAATCTTTTGAATTTTTTCGCTATCCTGTTATTCTGCTGCTGTGACATGCAAATGACCCATCTGGGATTAATAACAATTTTATCTTAACTAAGTTTCAAAAATAGTCTTTGAGAAGCCATAAAAACGTTGGTGGTATTTTATCTATAAAGAAGCCATGGTTAAATACAAAATCAACTGCCCATGAGGTAGCTGGCAGGTTAGCTGTGTGCACCTTTGTGTGTCTGCTCCTCTGAGCTCCAACTCCCATTCCTCCCTGCCCAGCTCACAGCATGTAATCGCAGGGCTGATTGACTCTTGTGTGCCTCCCCCTCTATCTTCTCAGACACACAGCCTGCAGGACCTGCGCCAGGCGGCCGTGGCTGCCAAGGTGTTCATCCAGAGAGACTACACCAACGGCACCGTGTGCCAGTTCCAAACCAAGTTCCCCTCCGAGCTGGAGACCCGGGTAAGGAAGCTAGTTTAAAACCATGTGGACCATGTGGACCATGTGGGCCATGTGGGCCAAAACCTGAATGACTCATAAAGAAGATGGAGCTTTGAGTCTTGTAGTACTTTCCTGTATTTTGTGGGTGATTTAAACCTGGGACTCAGACTCCACATGCAGGTTTTTCTTTTAAATCCAGTGCTCTTCTTATAGCACGTTGGAAACACCTTCTGGAAGTGCATACAACATGCACCATACAATATTTTGAAAGTGCAATTCTTATTAATTAATTACAATGTTGGCTGCTTTGCTACTAGTTTGCTAGTCGCTAATCTCGGATGACACCAGTCTTAAGTCAGGTCCTGAGTCACGTCTGATCTAATCTCGGATTCAGCAGTCCTACTATGTTGTAGCAGAACTTTTGGGGGGAGACGGCATAGAGCCTGGGCCAGTAACCAGAAACTGCAAGGGGCGGAGTTACGCCTTGTTTCCTGTTTTCTTACGGAGATATTCTACCGAAGAAAACTCATGCCACGCGAGTGGACGAAGGACGAAGGATTTGTACAGTGGCCAGTCTACGGTGTCGCGTTTAAACCTTTACACACACTTTTTTACAGTTAACATCTGCTGGCCGGGTTTGGATTAGCCAAGTATGCGCTTACAATACAGATACCCGCCTCCAGCAACATGATTGGTTGAAACAAATATGAAACGAAAGAAAGTGAAATGCCTGAATTGTGAGACTATGTCAGATAAGTTAATCAATCTACATGTATTAAAGAGTAGCTAGCCACCTGCTAGTCAAACATAATGTGACGTGGTGGGAAGCATGTCTAACCCTAACACTGGGGTGTTGCAATATTTACATGTTTAAACCTGCTTTCCTTTTCCATTTTTTCCAATTTGTAAAAGGCAAAATACTTGCTGACTAGGTGAGGCATTGCTGCAGCCATAGTGCTATCAAGCTGATGCAAATTCCACTAAACCACAGAGACGTTGATTAACTATTCAGCCATGTCTCAACTTTGTCATGTCCTGCTCCAATGCAAATACCTACAACAGCTGGTGGCGTGGTCCACACAAACCACAGAGGCATTCAACTATTTGTTTTACATTAAATATTCATTGCACAATAGTTCAAGTCTGGGGATGTGCGTTTCCCTCATCTAGGCTACCAAGAGATTGCGCAGTTAAACCAATATGAGTTCCTCCACGTGGGCTTCCAATAGACTGTGCTTCTAAACCTATTTTTGAGTTCCTCCACCTGGGCTCCCAATAGACTGTGCTTCTGAACCCATGTTTGAGTTCCTCCATGTGGGCTACCAATAGACTGTGCTTCTGAACCCATGTCTGAGTTCCTCCACCTGGGCTACCTATAGACTTGCTTCCTAACCCATATCTTAGCACATGGTGCCGGACTCTGTCCTGAGCTGAACCTCGTTGTCTGGGAACCGGTTGCACGGATCCCGTTCTGATAATGATGGGGGTGGGGGATCAGAGGACCAGGGACTGCCCTTGAGAGGGAGCAGGCTCTGAGCCACATTGGATTAGAGACCATGCCAGCTGAGCGGCGGAGTGTTTGCGGGGACAGGAAGCTGCAGTTGTGCAACGTATGCACCACATTAAAGCAGCAGCCGAAGCTCGGCGGTTTTCATGGCACTTCCCTCTTGATTGGGTGGTCTCCGTCACACTCTGTTGTTTCCTCGTAGGATGCATTGTGCAACATGCGCACGCACACACACACACACACACACACACACACACACACACACTGGTTACAGCTGGGTGAATACCTTCCCCTGGAACCCAACAACTTCAATGCCCCATCATAAAAGCTTTTTTATGATGGTTGAAAGCTACGTTCATCAAATATGCAGTGTACTGCCAAGACGCTGATAGTTAGACTTGTTTTTGTGGAAAGTTATTTATGGTATTTTGTGGCTCTGCTTGTGATTCCAAGTTAACATCTGACTTAATATCTTATGATATTGTTTTTAGCTCTTTCCTTCTTGAACACTGGAGGAATAGTCCAAGGATGGGGCAAACTGTGTTAATCCTTTAAACATACAAGCGAACATATTAAAAACGTGCCAAGTGAAGACAGGTGAAAAAGCTATTTTTCTTCCTGTCTGTGTCTGCTTTCTTCTGCTTTCTTCTGTCATTTCCCCGACTTCATTCCCATGCAGAGATATATGCAGTGTTTCCCCGATTATTTTTTCCAGCAGCGGTGCTGAGGTGTGTGTGATGTGCACTGTCGATGTACGAGTGTACGGTGCTGATGTACGCAGCTATTTCAAAGTTTAGACAACGCCAAAATACATCAAAAAGTCTCTACCTACTAGGGCTGAACGATATATCGTTATCATATCGATATCTCGATATGAACATTCACGATATTAATATCGAAAAAGCAACGATATAAACGATATAGATTTCCCCCCCCCCCCGCGCGCTCGCCCTGCATGTACAGCTCTGGCAGTCACAACAAACTAGGGATGGGCATTATCGGCGGCGGCGCTCGCGCTCGGAACCGGCGAGCGCGGAACCGTCCTCCCTCGCCGGTTCCGACTACCACAACGACCACTATCACTACCACCCCCACCCCCCAGCGGGGACGGACACCACAACCCAGTCAAACTCAAACTTTTGCGCCGTCTCCACAGTGGACCCGGGTCACCCTCCCAGGACCCGGAGTCCCCCCCTGGGAGGAGGCCCAACCGGTTTCCCGGCACCATTCCTAAGCTAATCATTACCAGGGAGCCCAGTCCCAGCAGTTTATCGATCAAAAGGACGTTGTGTTGCATACTGTGAGTCTTGAAACGGTGCCCGGTGATCGCGGCTTTAGTTCCCCGTGTCTGATCGCTGTAATTCGGAGCGTGAATATCGGTTGAATATCTAATATCTTTCTAACTTTAAAAAACACTTTAGTATTGTTTAAAACGATAGTCGCACATCCCTCGTAACTACGCCGTGAAGGTGAACCCTCCCGGACTCCGCTATTAACATGAACAGCTCTGCCGGAGGAGCCGCACATCCACACGCACCGGACACCAAAATACAAACACACATGTTTTCCATCTGCTTGCTTTTAAATAAATTGTGTGCAGTTATACGGTAAATACGATTATTGATTAATGACCGATCGCGTACTGCGGTCAAGACAGCCGTCTCTCGGTTTCGCGTGGTCAAGCCAGTCGCTCCAACATCTTCAATACTTCCATAACTGTGACATTTTAGCAAAAAGTTCAGCCTCATATGTTTTCTGACTAAGGTATTGCTTTTAGATAGTTCATGCAATTGTTTCTAAATGTGTGGCTCATCTTTTTGTTGCGAGCCTTTTCCGAGCGCCGGCTGCATATTGTATCGGCATATGTCGGCCTTTTTTTCCCTTTTTTTTTCAAAACAGTTATACAGTTCAATGCCTTGTTTGATTATTGTTGGCCGATAAGTAGGCTACTTATTGTAATTGGAATACAGATTTAGTCTTGTTGAATCGTTTCCAAACCTTTAAGAGCGCATGTAGGCGCATTGTTCGGCTTTTATGAGCGCCGCATAGGCCTACAACCTATAATGCCTGTATTTATTATTTTAAAACTGTTAAACAGTTGTAGGTCTTCAAGTTAACTGTCTTGTATTATTGTTGGCCTATACATTATTGTTGGAATGAAGATTTAATTGATAAAAACATGCTACATTTTATATTTTCTACCAACGGGAATTTTAATATAGCCTATAGAAAAATAACGGTTCATGACTGGCAGTGAGTTTTTATAAATAAAACTGCACTTTCCACATTCTTTTGTATCATGTCTTTATTTTTCTGAAAAATGCTTGGTTTTCACCGAACCCATAGTCATATCGTATCGTATCGATATCGAGATATCTGGCATGAATATCGAGATATGAAATTGTGTCCATATCGTTCAGCCCTACTACCTACTACTAATGACAGGTTTGGAATTAGGGAATATACTATACTAGTGCGTTTTGTGTGTGTTTTCATTCTTTGCATGCTGTTGACTAGGGCTAGTGCTGCTGTGCAAGTTCATTGAAACTTTGCGCAATGTACAATCTTTTTTGTTTCATGATCATTTATACATTCAAAGCCGTGTGTTCCCATTGGAATTTAAGTGGGTTGGTTTTTCAATGAGAGCACTCACCGGCGCCGCCATACAGTGTGGTGCAGCGCTTTTCAAAAGGGCTGCTCAAAACCTCGGCGCAGCACCATCCATTACCAACCAAAGTATTATTATTTTTTGCATGGCTGATTGTAGTGGCGCTAGTAATCCACCAGCGGCACTGCGCCACTGCTGGATGCATGTAGGGAAAACACTGCTATGAACAGTGACAGCCTAACGACAGCATAATTCATAATGTACTACCACATCCTTTACACCGGTTCATTTAACGTAATGTATCGCGCACTGAAAGGAAGACGTCTGAAAGGCTTTTTCATCCTTGCTAAGCTTAAATCCAGAAAGCAGCAGTGGAGTGCTAGGAGAGCCCAGAGGACTTGCACACACGTAATGGAAATATACTCAGGCCAAAAGACACGGTAGAGGTTATTTGCCTCCAAATTGAGGCGAAATGTAGCAGAACAAAGGGCCTCGACAGTGGGCACAGGGGTGCGCACATGACCACCGATGGTCTGGGATTTAGTTGTGCATTCCTTCCTCACATGGCAGGGGAACGCGGGCAGTGGTGGAGATGGTAGCTGTGATGGTTGTGGTCATTGCGGTGGCAGTGAGGGTAATGATGGAGAATGTGGCGGTTGTGGTGGTGGAGGTCTATTTGATGATGGTGGTGGTTGTGGTGGAGCTCTTGGTGATGTGGTGGTGGTGGTTGTGATGGTGGTACTGGTGTAGATGGGTGGGGTGGTGGAGGTGTTTGGTGATTGGTGGTTTTGATGGTGGAGGTCTCGGTGATGGTGGGGGTAGAGATGGTAGCAGTGACGGTGATGGGGATGGTGGAGATAGTTATGTTGTTGATGGTGGAGGTCTTGCTGAAGGTGCCTGATGACAGGCTGCTAGTTGGCAAGCGGTCCCTTCACATTCCTCTCGTCTAAGCTAGAGATGTGGTCATGTGACCACACTGATGCTGGTATCACATATCACTGGCCACTCCAGGCCTAGCCAACCTAACCCGGGTAGATATTGATTAAATTATCAGTCTGAGGCCGGTAATTTGAGAATATCCGCAATATGATAAGGCAATACAAAAAGTCTCTTGAAGCTTGAGTTATTAATAAAAAATGTAGTTTCTTGCTGAGGGAACAATATGATTGTTGTTTCCTAGCATTCTTTCCTCTGTCTCTCTCTCTTTTGCTCTTTCACTCTCTTATTCACTCTTTCACTATGTCTCTCTTTCACTCTCTTTTACTATCTGTCTCTCTTTCACTCTCTTTTACTGTGTCTCTTTCACTCTCTCTTTCAGTATGTCTCTTTCACTCTCTCTTTCGCTCTCTTTCAGCCTCTCTCTCTCTTTCACTGTCTCTCTTTCACTGTGTCTCTCTTTCATTCCCTCTTTCACTCTCTCTTTTACTCTCTCTTTCACTTTGTCTCGCTCTTTCACTCCATCTCTCTCTTTCACGCTGGCCTTAACCCAGGACTGGATTACTCTCAATCCTCATCCCTCACTCCTTCAGCCGTCATTCTTTAGAGCCACGGGAACTCTTGGGATGGTGTGTATTTTTGCATAAGCAAGGAGCCCATTCCATCAGATAACTGGAAACGGTTAGGGATTTACTGTTGGATGTTGGTTGTGTGAACGTGGCCCAGGTGTTAACATGAAACATGTGCTGAAACTCTGGACCACAGCCTCCAAATTATTAGAAATCCAAGGGGAAAAAACGTCTTGTTCTCTGTTTGAAAAATGACATGTGTGGGAAAATGCTGCCAGCTCATTTATCTGGTAATTATTGAATCTGAGAATTTATGCAGTTATGTGGGTGGGGCCGAATACTTTCCCTTTTTTTTTTTTTTCTTCATTTGATTGGAGGGTGAACAGCACTAGCACACCATTTTAACCCTATCGATGTCTGCCCGTCAATCTCCCAGTGAAGTAGTTAGTAGTAGCTTGCTTGTGGCTATGAAGCGTTAGGCCGCTTGTGTCTAAGGGACCTTTGCTGACAAATGGAGCTTATAAGCCAGCAATCTTCTGCAACCTCATATGCACTTAATGCGACCCCAATGTCAGGCTTTGTGAGTCTTTATGTCTGTTGTATTCTTGGTTTGTTCCAGATCGACAAGCAGCAGTTTGAGGAGACGGTGCGTACGCTAAACAACCTGTACGCCGAGGCGGAGAAGCTGGGCGGTCAGTCGTACCTGGAGGGCTGTCTGGCCTGCCTCACAGCCTATACCGTCTTCCTCTGCATGGAGACCCACTACGAGAAGGTGGGCCACCACACCACCCTCAAGCATACTAGTTACTTAAGCAATAAGCCACGAGAGGCCGTGGTTTATAGTGATTTTAAAACAGCAAGGGGGAGTTGTTAGGCATGACACGCATGGCCTCAAGTAGCTTAATGCTTTTATAAAACGGTTACTAAAACAGTTACTATAGACTACCTAGTAAGATTTCACAAAATAAACACAGCAATATAAAATGCACATTAATAAAAAAAAGAATTGTTATGCAGTCTTGGGTGTGTGTGTGTGTATAGAGTATTTTACAACGGCTTCGAGCCAATAAGAATCATGGACCGGAACTATCCCTCTTAGAATACTATTTTGTTATTTAGCAGTGTTTCCCAACCTTTGTCTAATGTGCCGCTTTGACACCTAACCAGAAGCAAATACTACAAGGTCGACAAGGTCAAGATAGTTTCTTTCAGTTTAGGGAAATCCATCATCATGAGTGAACATGCTAAAATAATAGAACATTTCTGCAAACATAACATTTCCATGAAACTTGAGTGATTGTTCAAAAAGGTAAGTTTACATTTAGCAGATCACAGAACGACACTGCTATTGCTCTCTGTCTGCCTTGTCATTTTTGTTACTCTGCCTTTGCCTTGTTTGTTCATCTCTCACTCATGCACATCCATGATGATGTCATGGCCAAAGACCTACCAACAGGTTTATATTCTTAACCATGGTTTACGAACATTTTGTTGCAAAGCACATTTTGTCTACAAAAACAATCAAACGATACCATGCCAGAATGCCTGCTGTGCTCATTCATTTGAAATAAAAAACATATTGAAAACATTTCTTTACGTTTTACAAAACCTGAGACAATTCGAGGGTTAGCTCAAGAACAATGTACATGGTATACCAGTTATGGTACACCAGTAAATATGGTATATTAGTGTCCCATGTACACCATTACGCATGGATCCATGGTCCAAAATGAACACCTGCCACCAGCCAGTGGCGGATAGATTTGACCATTAGGCAGTTAAAGAAATTCAGGGTTACATACTAAAACAATTTCTTGGATGGTAGATTTTTCTTTCTGGCAGGTAAAAAGAAAAAATGACAAAATGTACCGGTAATTAAATTTTGGACCCTGCATGATACACTAACATACATGGTACATCATTGCACATGGTACACTAATAAACATGGTACACCAGTAGGTATGGCACACCAGTAAACCACAGTGAACACCTGAAAGCCTCCGCTCTAGACCACAGATCATTGAAGCATGGTGGAAGAACTTGGAGCCCAGTAGATATGAAGAAGCACGGAACTTGGCTGTAAATCAACACGTTTTACAGCCGCTATAAAAGCTTACAAAAATACATGATTTATACAGGTGAAGTTTACCGTAGGCCGCTTTTGGCTCATCCACACAGTACGCACATGTTTCAGGGCACGTGTGTGGTTTTCTTGACGTATGGATTTTTACTGTTTAACGCACATCAGTAATGGTAAACGAAGGATATTTGCCTTGGAGGGATCGTCGGTGTCATGTGACTTGGCCTTTGCCGGCGTTGTCTACGATAGTAGTAGATGGTGTCTACTTAAAGGAGATGGATCGGACTGAAAGATAATCGCACAGAACTGAGCGTGTTCGCAAAAACAAATATTACACTTGCTTGGTTTCAGTCTTTAACTCTTTCAGTGTTGATGGAAGTCCATTAATGTGTTTGTAGTCTAGGTTCATAAAGTAAAGTCATACACATAGGAGACTACTTTTACCCTTACGTGCTCAACGTTTGGCGCACCAAGCTGTGTACCGTGCCACTGTATATGGGATAGGATTTTTATTAGCCGTCTCTCGTCCTAGCTTAAGCCCTGTTCTTTCATTATGAAATTGTGTGGAAAGACTTTCTCTGGGAGGAATTGCGACGGGTAGGTAATCCATCCTTATGGAAACTCGGCTGGCTCCAAATGTTTGCCAAGATACTTTATTACCCAACTACAAGACATGGAAACGCGAGTGCTGGAATGCATTCTCCTGTGTTCGGTCCTGCGTTCGCATGCATTCCATTGGCCAGAACCTCTCCGGCTGGACTTGGTTGGATTGGATGTTCTGCAGCAGAACAGAAGAATGCTATCATCTGGTGAAGAAAGAATCTTGATTTTGACTGCTTTGACAGGCAGTTGCTTTGACAGGCAATTTGAACACAGCACTTACTTGAATGTATTGTTTGGGTCTACGCTCCCTATGGAGTTGACACAATCCAACAATTGTGCAACCATATTGAATTGGAAATGTAAAATCAACTTTTGCCAGTGATGATTAAATTAAATTAAATGGGTGAAACAAGGACACGCTTGATATATAATTTATTTAATAGAAATTGCTGAATATAGCAATGAATAATAACTCTGCTTTAAATGGACAATGAGTAGAATTTGTCAGTTGTGCTTTGTTAACACAACATTTAAAGTTGGCCCCTCCGCCCCGGCGGAACGACACCAGAATCGCTCGCCAGCGGGTGAAAGCCAACCCCAGATTGACTCTCGTTTTAAAATTAGCTTTGTCTGCTTAGTGTTTCGCCTCGCTATATTTTCGTTTCTTCCGGGCTATGTCCGCCATTGTCATAGCTTCCTCGTGGATGCGTGCTTACGGTCTTGGACCTGTTCGATACGTTTTTATAGAGTCCTGCCTCACACCCTGCACGCTATTGGCTGGGGGCTACCGACTGCCCTAAGGTTGATGCCCAGAAACTTCCCGAACAAAGTAAAATAAGAAAATACAGGGTCTGTGAAGATAGAGACACCACCACACACTTCTAGTAGGTCTTTTTGTATGAGTCTGTTGTTTTTTAAAGAAAATCCTACCCGTTGTTCCGTTAAAGGTATACTGTGTAAAATTTTGTGGCATCTAGTGATGAGGTTGCAGATTACATCCAACTAAATTCTCCCCCCTCAACTCCCCCCCCTTTCCAACGACGTAGGAGCAGCTACGGTGGCCTTTACTGGCCTGTAAGGTGCCAGTACGTACTAGGGGTGCAATAAATACCAGAAAACTGTAATTGAATACACGGTCCAACAAGTACTTGTGTACTCGTTTTGTTTTTTTGTTTAAGTCTGCGATAGTTGCCACCAATGTACACACATCAAAATTCACCTGTATACAGTATGTGCGTTACATTCACACTGGAGCTCCACTGACCACGCAGTTTTTTACCTGCTTGTTACTGTTGCACAGCTAGCAGGTTACACTTCTAAACAGCCATTTTAATGTTACATCCATTCAGTACATTTTGTAATGCGAGACGTATCTGTTTTAATTACGCAAATAGCTGATAGCTGTGATCATGTCTTTAGTTCCCTGCGTCAGATCACTGTTATTCGGAGCATGAATATCTGTTGAATATTCAATATCTTTCTAACAAAAAAACAAACACTTCCACCACTGTCACATTCAGTTTTGATGGTGGGACGTTCCTGGCGGGATCCACTACAATGTACTGTTGTAGAGCTAGCAGGTTACACTTTATAACAGCCATGTTAATGTTATATCCATTCGGAACCTTTTGTAACGCGAGACGTATCCGGTTTAATTGCACTTTAGTTAGCTATTATTTAGCAGGGTAATTTACCAATTGTGTAGAAATATTTACCAAAAGATGGCTCTATAGAGAGGAGTACTGCTGCTCGACGGTTACACTAGGAAGCCCCGTCTCCTGGGCAGGTAGACACCGCTAGACACACGGGACTCATACCAGTGATCGCGTCTTTAGTTCACCATGTTACGCTAATTCAGAGCGTGAATATACTGTTGAATATCCAATATATTTAACTTAAAAAAACAAACACTTTCAAACTACATAAACTTCTATTGAGATTATTTGAATACACCACCACAGTAGCGATATGCTGCTATAAATATAATTTTCAGTATTGATGTCAGGATGTCCCTGGCGGCCGGACGCCCCTGGCTCCATGGAAGGCGACCTGCTCCCCATGTAGATATAAACGGCTCATTCTAACCGAACGAAAACAATTGTAATTTTCAGGTCATTATACACTAATGAAAACATACTTATGAATATTATATTACATTTCTGCAAAGTCTGTTCCACTAGATGCCACTAAATTCTACCCTTTAAGTAGCCCAAAAGCCCTTGCAAAGGTTTATTTGTAATGTTATTTTTAATGTTTGAATGCCCTTAACTCCTGGATTAATGATAGATGGTATTCTTACTGTTCAAATCATTCACATTTTTGAAAATTCATGTTTTCTCATCATGCTTCTTCTGATCAATCTATGATTACTGATTTAAGATTATAATTTTGCTATTCAAGTACAGAAGGCAGTAACTGGTGTCATGGCTGTCATATCACATATGCAACCTTTTTCGTAGTTTGAAAATGCTTTCACAAGGATAGTCTCTTATGAGTATTATATTCTATTTCTGCCAAGTGTGTTCCACTAGATGCCACTAAATTCTACACAGTGCACCTTTAAACACAGAGGTTTATTGTTTCAAAACAACGCAACCATTTAAACTATGTGCAAATAACCTTTTTATAAGCTGCCGGGCAGGTTGGCTGGCTGGCTGGGTATAAAAGTGAGATGGAGCTTTAGTATAAATTGAATCCAGTTGGTACTTGCTCGCGTCAGTTCCCTTGCAGGCTTAGGTTTCCCGTTTACATGATGACATAAACATGAAGGCATGTGAGTTCTCACATATTAGACATTTTGTTGCTCAATTGGAACATTTTGGTGAAGTCACTAAGCAAATATTTCACATTTACAATTTTGTTATCTTTTATCATCTCTGCCTGCCTGTGTTTTCTATAACATGAACCTGTCCAGCCGTTTATCCACTAGCTATGAATGAACTGCAGTCTGTTGGAACAGGACAGTTTAACAAAAAAACAAGTAGTTTAATATCTTTGGCCTTGTGTGTGAGAGAGGGACGGACTGGAAAATATGATCGCAGAGGAAAAGTTAGGAATCACACATTCAGCATCCTGACATGTCTCATATTTGTTTTATTCCTGTGTGTGGAGTCAGTATCCATGGGAAATGAAACAATATTAAGAGAAATGTTTCTCCCCGTGTCCTTCCCCCCAGGTCCTGAAGAAGATTGCCAAGTACATCCAGGAGCAGAACGACAAGATCTACGCCCCTCGGGGCCTGCTGCTCACAGACCCCATCGAGCGAGGACTCCGAGTCGTATCCTTCCCCCACGCTCTGTTTGTTCAGGACACAAAACACTCGTCTCTTGTTGTTGTTGTTGTTTTGGTTGTTTTTGTAGTGGCTGCTGTTCTTACTTCACTCTTTCCAGCTGCCTTCAAGGAAACCCACTTTGAATCAAGGTTATACATTTACAAAAAAAATAGATTTATGTGAGAAACATTAGGTTGACTCAGAAATATAGACACTTGGTCTTAGGAATACTTCTGATATAAACATCATCACAAATCACTGCAGATCTCCTTCCTAAGCCTCCCCCTCTCTCCTCCCTCCCCTCCTCATTTCACTTTTGCGTTTACCACAAGGATAGTCTAGCGGCCGTATTTAAAACAAAGACCATTACCTGGGGAGAGGGAGGAGCACCTTGGGGAGAAGTTTGAGAGGACATTTCCAAATAAAATAAATTGTAAAACAAAAAAAATGTATGCCACAAACGTCAATAGTAACTAAGTGGAAGCAAAATAATGGTACCGTCTTACAGAGGGATTCGCTATAATATATCCGCCAGTGGTCAGTTTGCATCAACTATGTTCTGTTCATTCGGCCGCATTCATTAAAAAAATTACCTGGACGTGTATAACCCGAACCCCACAAAAATATAAAATCGCCCAAAAAAAACCTTGGTACCGTATCGGCACTCAAAAATCATATTAATATCGTAACGTGAGATTCCTGACTATTCCTGTCCCGAGAAAATATGTTTTTTAAAGATAGATGTCATTAAGGAGCAAGTAGGGGTTAGGGCATCTTGCTCAAGAGGTACAAACAGACTGTGGGTATGGGGGATTTATACCCACAACCTTTCGGGTGAGAGTCAAACAATAACCACTAGACTATCCTTGTGGTAAATGCAAAATGAGGAGAGGAGGAGGGAGAGAGGGGGAAGCTTAGGAAGGAGATCTGCAGTGATTTATGATTAAGTTTATATCAGAAGTATTCCTAAGACCATGGGTAGACATGGAGAACTTGAGCCAGAAGTTAAGCCAAAACAAAGCCCACTACCTGGGGAGAGGGACAAGCACCTTGGGGAGAAGATTGAGAGGAAAATTCCAAATTCCAAAAAAAACTGTTGTTGAGGAGAAGTTTGAATTGGAATTTGTTTTCTAAACAAATCCAATAGATTTATTTTTATTTTGATGGATCTAATTAAACAAGTGTTTTCCCGTCACCAATTAGACCCAGGAAAGGAATGGCTGTCCTGAATACGGTACAGGAAGTGAAACTCTGGGTTTACCCAGTAAGCCTGCGGGAACTTCTGGTTGGTGAAATGGGCAGCAGTGATGCAGGCCAGTGCTTACAGGAAAACCAGGCAGTTATGAAGGGAAACACAGTAATAACACGTTATAAAAGTACTGTATGTAATCCATAGCATCTGCTAGGAGTGTGTGTGTGTGTGTGTGTGTGTGTGTGTGTGTGTGTGTGTGTGTGTGTGTGTGTGTGTGTGTGTGTGTGTGTGTGTGTGTCTGTGTGTGTGTGTGTGTGTGTGTGTGTGTTGCTTGTTTGCAGGGGTACAGTGGTAGATGGGGTGTTGAGTCAACATTGCAATTAGTTGCAACTGGGCGGCAATAAGGTATTAGGGAACGCATGAGTATGACTGAAATTGTTAGCAGCTGAGGTCTCCCGACCTCCCCCCCCCCCCCCCCCCCCCCCCCACATCACCAAAAGTTCCCCCACTTATTATTTTATTGGGTTGATAGGTGAGCTGGATTTACTTTGCTGGCACTGCCATCGCTGACTTTGGCAGGGGAGGGTTTCATCGCCGAGACGTGGAGACTGACTAAAATCTCTGTTCCCTCCTCCTCCACCGCTAACCAATCATATGTATGTAAGGACAGGCCGTTGAAAATGGTTTGGCATCGAAATAATTCCAAATCAATCCAAATCTTATCCATGCTGACCTGATGTCTCTACCTCTACCTCTACCTCTTACGATCTCAATTTTCGGTGGAGTCCAAAAGGCTTTAAGTGTTGAATCTTATGAAAAGTAACAATCTGCTTATTATTCAAACAATCATTATTCATCAAAATACTTTTTTTTTTTCAGATCTTGTAGAAATAGTATTTCTTTTTTATGAGCCATTCTAATAGGTTTGATCCTAATATTGTTTTAAACACCATTTTGGTTATTTTAATAACTAACACAAAGTTGAAAAAATGCCTAGTGATGTAGTCATGGCCACAACTATGTCACTAGCAGACTTAAAAACTACCTCTGCAACAAATATCAGTGAAATTAATTAATGTTCAGGGCCACATTAGTGTTTACTGCAGACTCAAAACCAAGCAGGCTTCCTAGGATGAAACAATGTGTGGGTATTATTGAAGTTGGGAGACGTTTCTTCTGTTTGCAAGCTGTTGACTCACACAGGATGGACAATTTATTGGCTAAAGTGATTCCAGGGAACAACGATATAATCCTAACCATGCACCATAGCTATGCCAAGCCTTCTCTGAGTCCAAGCCAGGAGGAAGGGATAGCTCGCATGGCTTCCATTGACCTTCCCCTGGACTTCATCTTCATTAAACATCTTCAGTGATATTTCTAAAAGGTGGAACATAGTCTATTCATCACAATCCACTCTCTCGGGTCCTCTTAAAGAGTGTTGAAGTATTGTGTATTTTCATACAAAACTAGGAGCATTTTTGCCAAACAATACAAGCTGTGATTGTAGCCAAACATTAGAGGCTCTGATTAATGCAATCTGTGGATATACCAAATGAAAAAAATTAAATCCCACATTTTACCAAGTAAAACAAAACTATTACCTTGGTACAAATGATATGGCATACTTTTTGAGTATTCTTGGGTGGTTTTGGGGGAGAATATATTGAAACCTGTTTCAAATCATGTTCCTTAACAAGAACCTGTCAAGATCGAGGTCACCATCTTTGAAGACAGGAGCCTGGGCAGATAAAAGCCAACTATGGTGAGTGATGTTTGTTGAAATGCTGCTGACATGAATTTACTTTTACTTTGAGTCACCTTGGTTACTGTGTTCATAATGTAGAAATGTTGCCCTTACCTTTTTGGCTGTTTTGGGATGCAAGAAAACATTCCTAATTCATTTATATATATTTTTTGTAATATTTAAATTATGTATAATAATAATAATGGATTTTATTTAAAAAAGCACCTTTCAGGTCACTCAAGGACACTGTACAAACAGAATCACACAGTTAAAATAAACAAACACAGGATAAAATAGACATAATAAGGAAGGATCAACATAATAAGATAAAATAAATAGGGCAAGTAAGGCAGTATGACAGTGTGGATTATTTTGACAGAGAATCAGAGGGAGTATGCAGTCCGGAACAGGTGGGTTTTGAGTCTTGATTTGAAAAGGGGGAGAGAGTCACAGTTCCGGAGGTCGGGAGGTAGAGTGTTCCAGAGCTGGGGAGCAGAGCGACTGAAGGCTCTGCCCCCCATAGTGCTGAGGCAGGCAGGGGGCACAGAGAGGTGGATGGAGATGGAGGAGGAGGAGGAGGAGGAGGAGGAGGATCAAAGGGAACGGGTGGGGATGTTGATGTGCAGGAGGTCAGACAGGTAGGGAGGGGCGAAGTTGTGGATGGCCATGTATGTAAACAGGAGGAGTTTGTAATTGATGCGGTGGGTTACGGGGAGCCAGTGGAGCTGCTGGAGGACAGGGGTGATGTGGTGGTATGAAGGGGTCTTAGTGATGATGCGAGCGGCAGAGTTTTGGACCAGTTGTAGTTTACGGAGGGACTTTTGGGGGAGGCCGAAGATGTGTATGTGTTACATATGCCGTTGATTTGCAAGGTATTTCTTTACAGAAAGTCTAACTAGTAATTTATATATCCTTGTATTCTTAGTGTTTGATATACTGTATATTCTATATACTATATACACACTGGAAATTCTCACAATATTATCAAGGTTATTCTCTGTGGTGACAAGGTGGCCTCTGTCATTTGACATGTCAAGAAGCCTGCGAGACGAGAGTAATAGTTCCATCAATGTTGTCTCGTAAAATGGCTCCTGCTCCATAATCTATATTACATTCACTGCTCTGCACCAACTGGGAGCCACTTTTTAGTATACGCCCCAATGAAAATCAGACAACCTCACTAGCATCACATTTGAATCAGTTACACTGGTTGAAGAGCATCTCCAGTGCTCTGTCCACCAGCCTGTATTCCCATCTTCCAGTTGTTGGGCTCTTTGGGATGTTCCTATATGTTTTGGACCATGCACCTGTTTTTACTGGAGACCACAGACCACACAGTCCTCCTTAATTGACGCCGGAGAACCACGTCAGACAACCAGTCTCCTCTCCAGAAAGAAGAACGACTGTTTAACTGTCACTGAACGAGCTTGGATTCGAAGGTTGAGATGAACTGTTGAACTCCTCGGCGTGTATCATTCCACACCAGTTAATAAGCGCCCTGCGGTGTGCATTTCTTGATGAGTGGCTCTCTCATGAGTCTGCGCTGCCGTCCGTCACTGAACGGTTATACCGCCTGTGGGTCTTCAGTCCTGGCTGGTCCGCTTAAAGTTTAATCCCCAGAGCACCGCATACCGGGATGTCATGTCTTCTCACCCCCCACTCGGTCGTATTGCTTCCACGTGCGAGACTTTAAAAAGTGACAAGTGACAAGCGAAAGTGATGATGCAAGCCACCCACATACACCTTCCCTCCCAATCCATCCATACACCCTCCCCAATCCATTGACTCGTCCATACATCCATCCTTTCTCCCAATCCGTCCATACTCCCGCTCTCTCAATCCATCAATGGAAAAACCCACACTCACCAGTCCACCCATCATAAGTCTAACCATGGCTACGCTCTCTGCCTAGTTGTTTTACACCGCTGACATGTGAAGCAGCAAACTGATTTAAGAGCGTTACGAGAATATTTTGCAACATTTAGCACTGTGTGTAACACCAGTAAAGGCTGAATTATACTTCTGTGTCGAATTGCCACCAGAGGTATGCGGTGGGTGTGTGCGCTAGTGCTGGCATTTATGGATCTGTGTCAGTGATTCTGTGGTGAGACCGCCTAAAGGATTTCTCGCCGCTAATTCGGTGACATCTGGTGATCTTTATAATCCATTTCGTACAAGTTTGTCTTCGATCTGCGCTGCATCGCTTTCACAGTCGGCAGAAATGAACCGGCGAAATGGCAGTCCTTCCATCACCCTGATGTGTGGTTACATTTTGGAAAGGTTGCACATAAGCTACTATCGCGGCCGCTGCGAGCTACGCAGGTGTCGCAGAGACTCCATCGCGTGCCTCAAAAGTTACAAACTTAAAACCAGGAAGACCTGCTCCATTGCTTTGGTGACTGGATGTTTTCATGTAAAGGCCTCGGACTCTTTGAGAGCGGGCTCTTGTTTTCAAAACCAAGCCGAGTCCTGCTGGGATTCAACTTCCTTCTCGGTCTAAACGGAGCGCACAGCGCCTCAGCGCGCACGGAGGGGAGGAATGTAAACCGGGGGTCTTTTATAAGGAGCTGTTGAGAGAGGAGCCGCGGAGCGTTGACATGGCCACCGCAGAGAGGAGGTGGGCGGGGGGGGGCGGAGTGGGCTGGGTCCCACCGACGGCCAACAGAGACCATGTTCACTGATGCAGGCAATCCATCTCCATCTTTAAACCTCTCAGTTCCTCTGCAACCTCAACTCCCCCTCCCCTCCTTTTCCCCCATACCTCCGGGCCTCCTTCCTCCACCCGCCCTGATAGTGGCCATCACCCCCATCGCCCCTCGCCTGGCGCTGGGCCCACTTGGACCCAAGTCGGCCCATGAGTGGTCCCAGGCAGAAGGCTTGCCGACGCTGATGGATTGGCGTCTGGTGGGTCGGCGTCTGCTGGAAACTCCACTCAGGTCCTCACGAGGCCTGCAGTCCCACTGAACAAGTCATTAACAGGAACGCCGAGCCAAACTCCCCCCCCCCCCCCCCCCCCTTCACTCTTGAATGCACACACACACCTCCCAGCAACACACACACATCCCGCCCTGAAGCACACAAACGTCTTCCAGCAGAACACACACACACTCTCTTCACGACACCTGGCACTGTGGGCCTCACACACCAACACGCTGCCTAACCTGCTTTCACAAACCAGCCCTGCACAACCTCAACAGCAGGCTGGACCCTGCACCGTTGGACAGGATGTTTTAGCGCTTTAGCGCTAGATTTAGTCGCCCTAAGCTTATTTCACAACTGGACTTAATGATGTCTGATGGCCACGGTGTAGTGTAGCACTGGTTGTGCAGCGTGTTAATACTGTTATGTTATAGACATTGGCAGCAACATTGATGGCAAGTCGTTGAATCGATGAAAATCCAGTAATTAATTTCTCGGAGGCAAAAGTCACAACCTTGAAAAAGGGGGAATGTTGAGATTTTTAAGTTAGTAAAAAAGGGAATTACTGGGGACTTTTCACTATGTTGATCACTGACAGAAAAGGTGTGTGTGTGTGTGTGTGTGCGTGTGTGTGTGTGTGTGAGAAATGTTCTGCCGGTCTCCGGTTTGTAAGGAGTGCTTTGTAAGGAGCGAGCGAAAGAGTGTGAGGTATCTTGCTGTGCGGCAGTCAAGCAGGACCGCGTTACGTTCCAACATTAACATAACATTTTCTCCCCTAGAAGCCAAGCTGACGGGGAGCGCGGGTTTCAGGGGACCGACTTCACACACCTTCCGGTGCCCTGGTGGTTTGTGAGGACTTCGTTGAAGACCACCCGGGCGACACCACCACCACCACCACTCTTTACAACTGCGTAGCAACAATCTGCTCCCCCACAAACTAACGTTCTAACTCATGTATGTACAGTATGATAATTGTCTCTGTCCATGTATTGCTACACATGTATTAACTTAAGTCTTTTATTTTTTTTCGCCTGTACAGAGATTTGTTTTCCTTGTTAAAGAAAAAAGAGCTGCCTTTGTGCGTGCGTTGTGTATCTCTCTCTCTCTCTTTCTCTCTCTCTCTCTCTCCCCCCCCCCCCCCCCCCCCCCCCCCCGCCACACAGGTCCCTCGACTCCTTTCCTCTATCCATGCCTGTTTTATATTCTATTTAGTACCGTGCCATGTGTGTTGTTGTGGTGACTACTGTTGGTTCTGACCCACACTTCCCCTCCTTGTGCATGCTGCTCCTTATATCTGCCTCCGACAGAGGTACAAAAGTGCTCTTGTTTAGTTGAACGCCCCCTGCGATCGGACCTTGAATGTTGCCTTTGTTGAGTCCAAGCCGGTCTTCTGTCGGTGGTGTCTGGAGACCAACCTTAGATGGAGGTCTCTGTGTGTGGTGGTGGTGTGGCTCCACGTTTTTCTTCATGAGTGTAAAGAGACTGGGGAGGACCGTAGTGTATGAAAACTTTACAGAAAGGGTTTAATGTTGTAATGTACAGCTGGATATAGCCGGGAAACCGTATCTTTTGAATGTGGTCCGATGACCGAAGGTTCAATAGAAACTTTATTTACAGTACAAATGCACAGACAGAACTTTCCTCCAACTTTTCGTGTTATTTATATCCCATAGCTAAAGCTTTCATGTAAATCATTCTACTTTTTAATTATGTAATTTTTTTAATGTTGATTTTTGTCCTTAAATCTGATTTGGCTTATTAATTTAGTTGGACCTTTTAATTATTATCTTTTTTTTTTCTCGTGTACGCCAATTAAATGATTTAAGCTTTTTGTTTTTTTTGTGACTTTTTTTTTTCAAATGCAACTGTTTTCTTAATCCTACAATTGTATGGTAATTAAAAAAAACATCTTTTACCTCATGCTGGTTTGTTCGACTTTGTTAGTGAAATTTGCTGAAAATGTTGTGTGTGTGGGGGGGGTCAGGTGGAGGGGGGGAGAAGAAAGGAGGGAGTCGTAGTGTTAGGGATGAAGACATCTGAGGGCCGGCCGGCGGGGGGGCGTCACGGTGCTGAAGTGTGAGAGGCGCGGGTGCGACGGCGAGGGAAGAGAGCTCGCATTATGTCTGCTACACATCAGGCTGCACGTGTGTGTGTGTGTGTGTGTGTGTGTGTGTGTGTGTGTGTGTGTGTGTGTGTGTGTGTGTGTGTGTGTGTGTGTGTGTGTGTGTGTGTGTGTGTGTGTGTGTGTGTGTGTGTGTGTGTGTGTGTGTGTGTGTGTGTGTGTGTGTGCGCGCGCCTCAGCTCTCAGCAGAGGTGCTTCTCACTAAACCAGCCCCGCAGCATCCCTCCCCTGTCATCATCCACCGCGTGATTTAGCGACGCTGGGATCACGGATGTCGACCAGCCAAACCAACTCCCCCCATCCCCCCCACCCCCTCCTCTGCTTGTTGCTGCGATATTTCCTCCCTGTCCCGTTAAAGAGTTATGCTGCACTTCACTGGGAGCCATCCCTCCGAGCCCAGCAGGCCGCGGCGGCTCCTCCGGCTGAGTAACGACAGGAAGGGGTCTGAGGAGCCGCCGCGCTGGGGCTGCGGGGCGACAACAGATTTGGGTCCGGAGGAGGAGGAGCTCCTCCTGTCCAGGAGCAAGGGGTTGGGGGGGAGGGGGGTGTCACAGCTGGACCACATTAATACTGCGGGGGGAAAAAAATCTAGTTTTTTATATTTATAAAGAGAAAGATCTGCAAAAGGGGGCTGTTTTTTTGCAAATGGCAGCAGCAGCAGCCGTCTCGGTGGAGAGCCAGCCAGCAGGCAGGCCTCGGTCTGGGGGGCCGAGATAACATGCAGCTGAGGACCAGGGGTTACAATAACGCAGACCCTGGGCCACAATGTGTTCAGTCTTATAGGACAGGACAGGAGGGGGGGGGGGAGCTAATTCTTCCTTTTTTCTCTCCATTCACCGTCTTTTTTTTCTCTCCAGCAAAATAGGCCTATAACTCTCCGATGAGGTGTTTAACATCTTGTCTATGACCTTGAAGTGTACCCCCCCCCCCCCCCCCCCACACACACACACACACACACACACACACACACACTCCAGCCCAGCAGCGCAGTTGGTGGTCCAGGACCAGGGCAGCCATGTAGGGAGCGGAGCCTCCTCTCCTCTCCTCTCCTGTCTCTCTGGCAGGACTCGCAGCATGCGATGCGATGGCGGTCGTCTGACTGTTTTTTAATGTTTACCCCAGATACAGATATGGCTCAGTCCTCCGTGTCCTGTGGTGCTGCTGTGGTGGAGGTTATCTGTCTGATGAACTCACAGACGACGAACTGTGTGTGTGTGTGTGTGCCTGTGTGTGTGTGTGTGTGTGTGTGTGTTTGCGGTCTGTCTGTCTGTCTGTGGTGTCTGTCTGTGTACCAACAAGGCAGACAGGGGGCGCCTGGCGCTGTAGAAGCCAGAAGGGAAAGCTGCATGGAAAGGCCCTAGTTGGTAGATTATTACCACCAGTATATCAACTACAATTTGCAATTTATAATTAATGTGCTACAGATTGACAAATTGATTTACTAAAGTTGAGTGATCCGTGGGTGGATGGATTTTATGGTTTAAAAAAAAAATGTTGACAAAAGTGTATCTCTTCTGCTAGTCCACCTTGGGCCCGACATCCAGATGGGGTCACAACAGTGTTCGGACCTAAAGATCAATTCAAAATAAATAGGCCTACATGTTTTAATGTTTTGTTTTAGGGTTAGGGTTTGAGGACCCCGGGGCCCCGTGGCCAGGATGCCCTCGGACAGGGATCTGGGTCCCTGGAGCTCAACCTCGGACGGGGTAACCGAGCTTGCGGCCCACAGCCCCAGGATGGGCCCCCAGCCTCAGTGTTCCCTGAAAAAGACGTCAGGAGGACTTTTAAAGTAAAAGCGGGTATGGCAGACAAATATTTGTTTTTATTTTTATTCTGTATGTGTTGGGGTCGTGAAAAAAATCTTACGTTAAAAGGCAACAAAGGTAAAGGCAACAAAGGTAAAAGTTTCTGTAAAACAGTAAAACAGCACTAAATTTAAATAGCTGAAACGGCTGTTATTATAAGAGGCTGAACAAAGACACAGGGAATAACTGACTCACTTTGAATGACTATACTTCAATAGTTTTATAGGTCATTGGATTTCTTTTTGAGCATGAACTGTTGCAACCTAATTGGCCTTTACTGTAAACAGCCCCTCCCGCTGCCATACTGGTATGGGCCAACCGGTTTAGACAGGGAAGACGCTTTAGGTGTTTTGAAATATAACTTTAATTGTCTAAGAGAGGGGGTTTGTACACGAGCTGACAAAGTATGCTATTTGTATGCTAAATACAAGTAAAATCTCCCTGAATTAAACAGTCCACCCTACTTTGGTAAAAATGCCTCTATTAAACATTGACTAGGTAAACGTTTTAAAGTAATTTATATCAAATAGTGTCAAAATGAAACCACTTCTTGGTCACATATTATGAACCTGTTTATTATTATTATTATTATTACGATAAAAAAGATTCGCCAGTTTGGTGGTTTAATGTGGAAGTATCAAACGAAAAATTTGATAAAACAAATGTACAAATGTACACTTGTATGAAATTGCTTTTAATAAAACATATTAATTAACATTAAATGAATGAAGTTAACAAAAAACGAACAATTACTCAAATGCAAGTGTGTGTGTGTGTGTGTGTGTGTGTGTCTGACCACAAGGGGTCAGTGTTGTACCTTTTAAACGTACTGCTTTGCATGCTTTTGCATTAATTTGATGCAGGATTTGTCTTTGAGTGACTCTTTGCCTGCTCTGCTTTGATGCTCGACAGATGCATATCTTTAAAGGATAGGTCTGTTTATCATTTAAGGTTATTCACATAATTTTACATAACATGTCATTTTAATCCATCAATGTTATGAAGAAGATGAAAGTGAATTTGTGATTATCGAGACCAATCCGATTCAATTTCTGTGAACTAATTAAATGTACGTCTTAAAATATAGGTAATCATTTTATCGTGTTTATAATTATTGTTCTGTAAATCAAGCCATATTGGCTATGACATAAATCATCACCATTATTAGCAACCTTAGAATTACAAAGTGCCAGCACTGCCCTCCACAAACTCACTTCCAGATGTCTCATGTGTGACGAAGGTGTGTTTATGTTACCAACTCCTGTTAGAAACAACTGTTAAAGCCAGTGAAAAATACGATTGCTTCATACCTTTATTTTAGTTAACACACAAAGCACTTTGTTTACTTACATTCCATTCAAGTACACAGTAAGTAAACAGTAAAAACAGCCTGACCAACGTGTACTGGGTCCTCAGAAAACAGAGGATCAGTTTGATAGCACCATTAAAAATGTAGAAAATAGGATTTACACACATTATTGTACAAAATAAATGTTTTTTTTCAAAAGGACTAACTAATACTCTAAAATCCCTGACTTTTAACAACAATAAGTTACTAATAGGGTGTGGGCCAGAAATGTTTAGATCGTACAAAAGCAACAAACAGGACTTTGGCATTAATGTCTTGTTGTTGCGCTCCCTAAATCTGTGCTTCAAATCAAAACTAAAAAAGCATTTACCACCAGAATGCAACCATCATTTTTATGAATTTATTAACTAAATCATAAAAAGTGTTTTCCTTTTTTTTAGCTTCTAATGAAGCAGTGATCTAATCTTTTCTGAATATACCTCTCAAATGTATCTCAATTCAATTATTTTTATTGTTATTTATTAATATAAATTTTTACTGTTCATTTAATTTCATTTGTATTCCAGTTTTGCACGAAAGGCACTCTATAAATAATGTTTGATTCATTGATTGAACAGGTTTCCCGCCTTTACTGATTGGTTGAAAACCGGCCAACACTTTGGTGAGCACCGACACAATGAAGCTCTTGTAATGACGGCACAGAACAAAGGACTATATTTTCTTTTCTTTAAAAAAAATAGGGAATATTACAGAAAAGACTGTGAACATGGAGTAGCACCAAAGAAAAAGGAACAAGAAATTGGCTATAATTGGCACGTTGAAAACATTTCTGAAAGAGGAGAGGGTGGGGGTGTCTTATAAGACGAAGGTAATGGAACTTAATAATTGATCATAAGACATCTCAAATGAGCTTTTTACTGTAAAAAAAAAAAAAACGAAACGAAACGCACTTTCAACTAATGAATAAGGGGGAAAAAAATACTGCTAAGGGTATGTCCAATTACTTCCATTCACAGAGCATCAGTCCCGAGCAGAACCACTGTGCTAATCCTCAGGCCACCGCGCTCCAGCGCTACGTCTCGGAGAGCGAGAGCTTTGAACCGAGCCGCTCCTCTTGCTGGAGGATTCCCTTTAATTAAAGCGCTTCAAAGCAGAAACAATCTGGATGACACCGCTGTACCTGACGGTATGCCGCTGCCACCGGGAAACATCGCTCATTAAAAACAACAAAGAAAAAGAATAAAAAGACAGGTTAGAGTGAAGGTGCTAAAAGCTTCGGCTGGCTCTTTCGATCTTGACCATGGGAGGGGTCAGCTCTGCTAGCGTTTAGCTCTGCTAGCAGTGGGCTGTGCTAGCAGTTAGCTGTCCTAGCGGTTAGCTCTGCTAGCAGTTAACTCTGCTAGCAGTGAGCTGTGCTAGCGGTTAGCTGTGCTAGCGGTTAGCTGTGCTAGCAGGTTAGCTCTGCTAGCAGTTAACTGTGCTAGCAGTAAGCCTTTGCTAGCCAAAATGGCGTAATAGCTGCCTCAATTTCGGGAGCAGTCACCTCGAAGGGGGTTAGAGTTCGCAAATTCACGATAAGGAGGAGAAGGCTTAGTTAACACTCAGTCCAATGGGGGGGGCGGGGGGGGGGGGGGGGGGGGGGGGGGGGCTGGTGGTTTGGTAGGTGCTTGGAGCAGTTGTGGTGGTGGGATACGGGTGGTCTGCATCGAGGTCGGAACTAGGATGGTTGTGGTGGTAGTTCAAAAGAGAGCTGCTTCTTTTTCTCGTCGCGTTCTCAACTTTCAAGGGTGGAACCATTTACACACACACACAAACACACACACATTCACACACACACACAAACACACACACACACACACACACACAGTGGAGGGAGGAGACAGGTGGTTGCTAGGCTTCAGGCTCTCCATGGAAATGATGGTGGGTTGGGGGCGGGGCTTCTCTCTGGGTTTTCCCACTGTTTTACCTGTGGGTCACCTGGTTGTTGAGGAGGCCGGGGAACGACTGCTCAGACTCTGAGCTCAACGAACCTCCTGGGAGAGCAGAGAGGAGGAGGAGTTAGCGCATAACAATCACCTAGTAATGACCAATGTTTGTGCCCTAGCACCATAACATAAATATGCTGGGAAATATGCATATATTATTATATGTATCTATATAATATATATATTATAACGTTAGGAAATATAAATCCTTATAATACAGTCTTAACTGTCCAACAATATTACCAAATCCCTTTCTCACTAATAAGTCTAATACGTTTTTAATAACTAATAACTCAAAATCGAATAACTTTTCCTGTTTTCCTATTTGAGAGCGTTGATTTATAATTTGCAGTATTTTCATGTCCATAGCATTATTAATGCCAGCATGCAAGTCGCACGCCTCATGTCAATAATTCAAAACGATCACTTTAAGCCTCTCACTTTAAGCTTCTTACTGGACACGTACAAATACGTGTCCAGTGTTTGAATCAATTTTACTCACATTAACACGATATTACATTAAAAAATCAGTCGTGTTTCTCCTAAATGCTAATTGGCTTGATCCGTCAGGGTAGCAGTTCAACTTGGCATGGCAGAGTTTTCATTTTCAGAATGTTTTTCTCCATTTTAAGCCCTGTCAGAGACTGCCATGAATGTTAAGTTTGCTGCCTGGTTATTAGGAGCAGTAAAACCAGAATCAAATTCAAATACCATTAATAAACTACCACCAAGGTTCAGGCAGAACTACGTTTTAATGAAAATCCAAGCTGCTTATGTTGTCATTTTACCAGTCTGGTGGCTGATGTGAATAACAAGTGTTGCCCCGGAAACGTGATTCACTAGACTGATAGTAAAGTGTCCCCCCTTTAAAAAATCTTGTGACATCGAAGGGACATGTCCAAGGCACGTCCTTTTACTGGTTTCTTACCATTGTGGCAGTTGTACATCCACACTCGGTTCCCGTCGTATCGACATCTGCACTTCATGATGTTGTTGGTGTAATCGGACTCAGAAACCTCGTAGTTTGGATTGATCACCACCTGTGTGAACGCAGACACAAGCAGCACAGAATTCAGAGCGAAATCAGGACCCAAATCACCTGGACTATTAACAGGGCTGTCCCAAAGTCCTTAAAAGCTTTGATTCAATTGGTACATTTTCCGAACAAACATCTGAATATTCATTTTTTATAAATTTGCCGATATCTACAACGGCCATGATGTTGTATATATAGTATGATAGAATATATGTTGTATATATTGTATTATAGAATACATGTTGTATATTGTACTATATAATATATGTTGTATATATTGTACTATAGAATATATGTTGTATATATTGTATATATTGTGTATATATACCATTTCAAACTGTAAGCAAAGGCCACAATACCAATAATAAAAAAAATAAATGAGTCATGAAATGAATGAATAATATTTCACCCATGGCCCTGGGCAGGAGGTAAACAAATGAATTAATGAATGGATTGACCAGCTTTACTTGACTATTGAGCTGTTATTTTACTGGGAAAAAACTCAATTCAGAGACTTCAAATTACAGATACAGAAATTGTAATTGTTGTTTGCTGGAGAGAGGGAGCGAGATAAAGAGAGAGACAGAAACAAACAAACCTGGAAGATGTAGTCTCCAGGTTTAATGTCGGTGATATCGACCCACTGGCAGTCGATGTCGTGTCGGTACGTGTCCCAGCAGCCCACAGTGATGCCTTGCTCCCCGAAGTTGGCACATTCATACCTCTTGTCAATCCCTGAGCCACAACACAGTCACAGCGCGGGCAGAAGGCAGAAAGAGCGACTTTTAATACGTTTTAGCCCGGAATACAATATATCTTTCCCCTCTAGCCCCAGCCGCAAACTCAACCATCTCAATATCTGTAACCTGATTTGAGGTCCCGGTGGACCGATAACTGTTAGTCTCATAGACCTGGGGACCTCAGAGGCCCCGTAAATCAAATAGCAAAACTAAATAAAAGGTATTTTATCAGTTATCTCTGGGGAGGAGAGAATAGGAGAGAGGAGAGGAGAGATAAGAGCAGAGGGATGAAGGGACAGAAGAGGAGAGGTGAGTAGAGAGAGATGAAAGGAGAGCGACAGAAGAGGAGAGATGAAAGGAGAGAGAGAGAGCGAGAGAGAGAGGAGAGGAGAGAGAAAAGGAGAGATGAAAGGAGAGAGAGAAGAGGAGATATATATGCATTGTCTACGAATGTAATTACATATTTATTTCTGTTTATGTATTATGCATTGGCAACACCTTTTCATTTAAATGCCATGCCAGTAAAGCTTTATTTTATTTTATTTATTTGAGAGGAGAGATGAGAGGAAAAAGAAGGGGAGAGGTGAGAGATGAGAGAAGAGGAGAGGAGATAAGAGAGAGAGAAGAGGAGAGAGAATAGAGGAAAGGAGAGGAGAGAAGAGAGAGATGAAAGGAGAGGAGAGAGAAGAGGAGAGAGATGAGAAGATAGAGTGGAGAGGAAAGAGCAGAGGAGAGAAGAGAGAGAAGAGGAGAGAGATGAGAGGAGAGGAGAGAGAAGAGGAGAGAGTAGAGGAGAAAGACGCAGAAAGGAGAGAGAAAAGGAGAGAGATGAGAGGAGAGGAGAGAGAGAAGAGAGAGGAGAGAGGAGAGAAGAAGAGAGAGATACTTACCTTCGTCACACTCAGAGTCCTCTAGACAGAAGCTGGCCTTGTGTCCCTCTGCTACCTTAGTGCCGTTGAGACTGAACAGGTCGTAGTGTGTAAACACCTCCATGCTGTGGTAATGTCTGCAAATACACACACAAGCCAACATGACATACACACATACACATACACAAATACACACACAAGCCAACATGACATACACACATACACATACACAAACACACACACACACATATGCACGCGAAAACACAACACACACATTCAGGCTCAAAAGAACTGCAACAAAATACACACTACAACACATCCATCCATCAATATATAAAGCTATCCATCCACCCAACCATCCATCATCCATCTGCAGCTGTGTCATTACATACTCATTTAACATGAGACGATGACATGATTGATACATACATCAAATTAGTCAGAAGTATACATTATGATGAATATCTCAAAAAATATACAGCATATACAACAGCATCCCCCTACCACCACCACCACCTCCACCACCACCACCACCACCACCACCATCACAACCTCAACCACCACCAACACCTCCATCACCACCACCATCACCACCACCACCACCTCCATCATCACCACCACCACCACCATCACAACCTCAACCACCACCGCCTCTAGTTCACCACCACCAACACCTCCATCACCACCACCATCACCACCACCACCACCTCCATCATCACTGCCACCACCTCCATCATCACCACCACCGCCACCATCACAACCTCAACCACCACCGCCTCTAGTTCACTACCACCAACACCTCCATCACCACCACCATCACCACCACCACCACCTCCATCATCACCACCACCGCCACCATCACAACCTCAACCACCACCGCCTCTAGTTCACCACCACCAACACCTCCATCACCACCACCACCACCACTACCACCACCACCACCACCACCTCCATCACCACCACCTCCACCACCACCAGGGACCCAGCAGCAGCAGCACCCACCTGTGGCATTCGTGCCAGACCCAGGAGTGGCGCCCGGCCTTGGGTCGGAAGTCGGACTGTCCGTTGTTGTGGATCTGGGAGGAGAAGCGCAGCAGGCGGCGGTAGGAGTTGGCTGGGGACTGGCTGGAATCTGACGCCAGGCAGTTCTCCTCGTAGGCACACTGCAGCATGAACATGGGCCGGTCCTCCATATAGGTGGTCTGCTCCACCACCTGGGGGTTCAGCACCAGGTCTGGGGCCGCTGGGAGAGGGGAGGAGGAGAGGGGGGGGGGGGGGGGGGGGTGGAGGAGAGGAGAGGAGGCAGGTTGGGGGGTGGAGAGGGGGTAGAGGGAGTGTGGAGGGGAGGAAGCGAGGATGGAGAGGTGGGAGGGAAGGTGGGGAAAGGGGTGGAGGAGAGGGTAGGGTGAGTGGAGAGGAAGGGCGGGTGGAGAGGGTGGAGAGGAGAGAGGGAAAGAAAGAGGGAAATGGAGAGAGGGGGAGATGGAGAGGGAGAGAGAGACAGAGGGGGAGGGAGAAAGAGAGACAGGGAGGGGGAGGGAGAGAGAGACAGAGGAAAAGAGGGAGAGGGTGTAGAGGAGGGAGGGCAGAGACGAGGAGGGGGTGTTGATGGTTTTAGGGGAGGCGAAGAAGCAAAATTGGATTTTTAACATTTTCGTTTTCAGTCAATCCATTACAAAATAAAAAGGTAAGACGAGGACGGGTTGGAATATAACTGTCTCCTATAATTTAATATCATCATTAAAAAAAATAGGAGCAACAAAATAAAAAGTGAGTAAAATGGTGTTTCTGAGGAGGCGGGTGCCCTGGCCAGCTTCCTCTTGCAGTGAGCCCAGGTAAGACTTTCTGTATCGGTCTCTGGCTTGGGGCTCCTGGCTTGGGGCCCCAAGGGCCGTCATAAGCCGCCATAAGCCCTCCTCGATCTCATCAAACTGCATTGTAACCTTTAGAGAACCACCCTGTGTCTGCTACTCTTCTGCTCTGCTGTTGAATTATGAAAATAATATGTTTTGTCGTGTGAAGCCCGTAAACGGCTCTGAGCGGTAATTCACATTTTTCAGGGAGTCGCTCCAGTCATGTCACATTGCAATAAACTTTACACACATTGGTGTAAAAAAACATCTGCATACACACACTCAAGAACACTCTCAAACACACACACACACACACACACATACACACACATACACACATACACAAACAAACACACTCATTGCCCCAGAAATGTTCTTCTCTGTTCCAGTTTGCCAAATATCTCTCTCTCTCTCTCTCTCTCTCTCTCTCTCTCTGCCTGTCTCTGGGCTCTATAAGTACAACACTGCAGTTGGCACATTCATATATATTTTTCTCTCTCTCTACTCTCTACTCTTTCATTTACCTCTGTATATTTACCTCGCTATATGAGATAAAAATAATCATATGTACGTTATGTTTTGCACTAAAGGAAGTGTAATAATGTAATTTCTAATTTAACACATCCCAGCTTTCAGCAATTTTTGCTCGCCCCACTTTGTTTACATTAAAATGTGTTTTGATTGAGTCTCATGGTTCTCATTTTAATTAACTTGTGTTTTGATTGAGTCTAACGTTATAATTTTGACAAAATTGTGTTTGTAATTGAGCCTCATAGTTGCATTCAGATCCATAGCAATGGCCAGTAGTCAGACATGAGAACGATGAGACTCAATCAAAACACAATTTAATCAAAACAAAGCAAAAGTTGCGATAGCAACTTTAACAACAACGTATAACTTCATAATAATCTGTACATTATGTAAGGAATAAACCACGATACACAATGGGGTGAATAACGAGACACCACACAGTGGTGTATTCTGCTTATACCACAGTTACTGACATTGATTAGATCAGCTGAAATTTAAATATTCTTCTGCGGTGTATTGAGCTTATTGTTTTTGTGTTGTCAAGGAAACATCTGATCGATAGCTGTATTTGACTGTTGTTGTTAATGTTGGATTTGTAGCGCATTGATTCGGAAACTGTCAAAAGGCAGAGGTGTCCTGTTATTGAATAATGCACACCCTTGGAAATGTATTGACCAATCAGGATCAAGTATTTAACAATGCTGTGGTATAATAATCATTCATCTTCACAGCGCTCACTGTCTAAATTTCATTGTAAGGCCCTTTGGATAAAAGTGTGTCTTCTGAATGACTGAATAGTTAACAAGGCTTACTCTCGGAGCAGGACACACCGGCAGCGTTGCGGCCTCCTCCCTTGGGGCAGGTGAGGTGGGCCCCGTGGTGCAGGCAGTGAGACAGGGTCATCTCCGTACCAGAGCACCGCACCCCGCTCATCATCACCATGTCCGCACTCACATCCCCGGGCCAGTACCACGTCTCCTGGGGGGGGGAGAAAGGAGGGGGGGGGGGGGGGGGGGGGGGGGGGGGGGGGAAAGGAGGGGGGGGGAGAAGGGGGGGGGGGGGGGGGGGGGTGGAGAAGAGAGTCACACCAGAAACTAAGAACCACCAAGTCTCTTCCCCCCACTAAAGATGTTGATTGATCTCTTTGGAAAGAGACCTTTTAAAAATAGTAAAATGATTGTAAAAGACTAGAGAAGTGATTACCCACACTGACCACTAGAGGGTGTACCATCTCCATTATGATAATGCAAGTTACAAATGAGGTATTAAATGAGCGTCATACCTATTCTAGCCTAAAGGTGATCTATCTACATCTTACAAGTCTTTAGTATGTATGTTGAACTCATTACCATAACATTCATTTTGTATATGTATGTTTTACATGTATGGGGTTAAGGTGGTAATGACATCATCTGTAGCACCTCAGGCTCTAATGGTAACAGAATATTCAAGTACAAAAGTTAAAAAAACGGACAGACCAATTAAATAATACGATGATAAGAATAAGGTAAATATACTTCACTTATGATGTATTATTAGTAGTAGTAGTAGTATTATTATCAATAATAATAATACAAATGATTTGAACTATTATTATTAAAAGCGCTAATGTGCATCCTTTCCTTGTGGTATAATCTTGTATGTACACCCTATAATTATGGAAAAAAACATTTATTTTTATTTTATTTATTTTTGTAGTATTTCCTCTTAGACATCTCTTGAGCGTGAGCATTTCCATTACGACAAGTCCAACCATGACACAGATATCCTCCTCATGACCGTTATCAACAAGAGTCATAAAAACCGCTTTATTCATAGCCATGACAAACTGGTGTCACCATGACAACCAGAGTGTTAGCATGGCGCCAACACGCTACAGTTCTAGCACTTGGATGCAGGCACCGCAGGGCTGCATGAAAGGCTGTCCACAGGCTAACGGTCTCTAAAGGGAGGAGGCCTGTTGCTGGACAGATGTAGTCCAATGAGTTTGAGGTGAAAATACAACACAAATCATCTTTAAACACATTTTGTTTACCTACATTGCAACATTGGACTGTGAAAAAAAAGCTAAAATGTTTTGAAGGTATTTTGTCTAAAATCGAGGGTTGTAAAACAGTGTGTAAAATAGTGAATTTCACAGGTTAGTATTAAAACTAAGCATACAAATGTAATGTATCATGAAATGAAACAAATCATAATACCCAATAAAACAAAATTCTGTGTCATCTAATGGACTCTGGCTAGGTATTTGGTTTTACAATGTTTTTACTGTTTGCAGTTTTTACTGCAAACTGAACAGTAGATGTAGGTCATATACCCCCCAGTATACAGCCTACCGCTGGTATCCAAGCAACTACAAACAGTGGAAAGGGGAACTGCTGTACTCAGTATGTGGCGCTGGCGGTGATGTGATGCATGCCGAAAACTCAGAAGAAAACCACAGAAGAAGACGTATATGTTGGTGGAGGTGGAGGAGGTGGAGTTAAACCCACTACAGAATGATAAAGCACCAGAACCATCTCATCAGAAACAACCGCTAATGGGACCTATTCACCAAGTGGCCATCTTGGTTCTCAACACGAGCTGGGTGTGGCGCATTCAGTTGCCGGTCTTTTCTGCCGGCCTCACCTAATTTTACCGTCCTGCTCTCGTCCGCTAAAATGTTATCCGGTTTGTCATCTACCGTCTGCCTGAATGTGTGCATGTGAATGCAGCATAAATCCTTCCCACCAAAACAACACCACTCCAAGCAAGGGGAGGTTACGCAATATGTAAAATATGTGTGACAGAATATTTTCCCCAGGCCACTACATGATGTCCTCGCATGGGATATGTTTAATTTTTCTGTTATTTTAATATGGTCCACCCTTGGCAGGGACAGCTAAATTAACCGTTGATGTAAGAAAACCTTTTTGGACATTTTATTCCCTCCTTTTGTGCCGCTATGCTGGATCATCTGGCAGATAGCAAGTGACGTATTTAAAGGTCCCCACAGTATGTGTTGGACAGCTTTCAGAAGGAAGCCCCGGGATGAAGGTTTTAAATGTACATCCCAGAGGAAATGTGAAAGCTCTATATAGCTAGAACACACACACACACACACACACATAAGCACACACACACACACACACAAGCACACACACAAATACACACACACACACACACACACACACAAATACACACACAGTCACACAGACACACACACACACACACTTACACAAGCATGCCTCACACAGTCACACATGCAGTCACACACGTAGTCACATACCCACAGTTGTACAAGCATGCCTGGTGCACACACACACACACACACACACACACACACACACACACACACACACACACATAAACACACAGAGATTACTTCTGAAAAGGTGCTCGTCTGGACGGAGATCCAGGGGCTACATCCACACTAATATGTTTAGTTTTAAAACCAAACCGTATTAGTGTGGATGTAGCCCTAGCCTAGTGGTTAGCTCCATAGCGCTTAGCTCTGTAGCGGTTAGCTCCATAGCGCTTAGCTCTGTAGCGGTTAGCTCCATACACAGGGGGGGGGGGGGGGGGGGAGTCTCACCTGGAAGGCGTTGCTGGCGAAGCCCAAGCCCAGCTGCCTGCAGGTCACCATGGCCTCCATGGTTCCCCAGCCATCGCTGCACACCGTGCCCCACACCAAAGAGCCGTTCCTCTCCACCAGCACCTCCACCCGGCCCTCGAAGGGGTTACGGCCCCCGCGCAGACGCAGCTAGGGGAGCACACCATTCACTCCAGGGTTAGGGTTACTCATTTTTCACGAATGCTTTTGTCTTTATTTGCTCTGTAATCAAGCACAATCAATAGGGCTTGTACATACTACTTTAAAGAAATATCGTCTCGTCATGTCGTAGATATGATGGGCCCGTGTCAACAATTAATACATGGGCATGGGGGGGGCAGTAGTCAAATTGCATAGGGATCCCGCGGCCCTGCAGGTCGGGTGCTGTCACCTGGCCATGTACGTCGCGGGCCCCGCATCGGCTGCACCGGCTGAAGCTACGTGTCTGATTTGATTGGATTACTGAAAATCACGTGGTAACGATTTGATCCAATCAGAGAGAGCAATTGTAAAAGTTTTGCTCTGTCCTTGTAGCTTGATTTCAGAGTTTGATTACAACATGTTGTCATATACTACTTACTACTATTTAACAGACATTGAATTCAGATACATATTATTAAGGAGCAGGCAGACAAAAAATCTTACAGGTAGACTGCAGACATGGGATCGAAGCCAGGACCTTTTGGCTGGGTGTCGAACACCCTAGCCATTACACTATCCTGCCTCTATATATAATGATAATTGTGATTATAATGATTAGTCCACAGCTTTGTTGAATAATTGATTCTAATTAGTCAATTATGGCATTCTACGTTCTGTTATTTCTGAAAAGCAGACCACTGCTATGAATAGCAGACCCCTGCTATGAATAGCAGACCGTTGATATGGATGCTATTTCCAACCGTAGAATATAACAGCCCATCTTTTCTATCGGAAGCAATAAAATAATTTTTAAATCAATAAAATAATTTTTGGTTGTTATATTTTGTGTCAAATTATTGATTTCTTTAATAAGTAGCCATGTTATAAGCGGGATAATGTACAACTTCATCATTATTGCGAAATGAACCCCTTCATGGTGATTCAAGGGGGATTCCTGCACCACCCTGTCAGGGTTTACTTTGCAATAATGACTGCAATCGCTGTACATTATCCCTTACAAAATTACTTCATAGAATAAGGGTCTGACCGTTGCTCTGATTGGCTCATCCGTTGGTCACGTGGTGTTCATACAGGGTTTAGCGGGTGACTTACCCTGTCCTGGAAGCCCATCTCTGGGACGTTACAGCGGACGGCTGCGTCCTCCTCGTGGCTGCAGCCCAGGTTCTCCTTGTCGAAGAGACACTCGGTGATGGACTTCTCAAAGCCAGAGCACTGCACCTCGTTCATGTGCACCGGACCCATTCCTGCAGACCGGAAACATCGAGCACACATCACGAACATGCACAGAGATTGATAGACAGAGACTATCTATTGACAGACTGTACATATGTACATATTTATATTTAATGTTTATTGACTGTACATATGTTCACTCATTCACTCAGATATCGAGGGCCAGCTGCTCAGTGTTTTACTTTATCTTTATTTTTATTCTTATTTATACTTTTATTTGTATTATCTTGGTTAGGTTCTGTACTCTTACTCTTATCTGTACCTCTCCTGTGTTTCATTCTCATTATCTTGCAGCAACTGAGAGAATGCTTGCTAATTGCTAAGAATGCTTTGTGAAAGGGATTAAGAGAGAGCAGGTTGCATGTTGCAGGTCGGAAATTATTTATGTTGAAGTGGGCAGACCGTGTTGAAGGGGTTAGCCAACATGTGTTCCTACAAGGTCATGTGCCAACACACATGACTCATGGGCTCATATCCCAGATAGTTTACCTGACTCCAGAGACTGAAAGAAAGTCATGTCGGAAAGCTTGTTTCACCCAGAAAGCACCAGGCCCCTGGGGTTTTCTCCAACTCAGTGGTTAAACCACTCTAGCACTAAAGCTAACCGAATGTACCACTGTAGGTTTTCACAGATGAGGGTGGAAAAAACACCAACATGTGTCATTAAAGAAAGCAGAAAAAGCAAACTAAGCTAGTTGTAGTGGTACGTGCCTGTCTACTGCAGTCTATGACAACCCTACGTGACCTGCAACTTTTAGAAAGTGTGTGTGTGTGCTTTTAGGTAGCACTGACTGAACCTTATGTCTGAGAGCAAAACTGAGACTAAAGACCCCTCAATAAAATATTAAACTATAAAAAATGAAGAACTACAAGGACTGCTCCTTCAGCACCAGTGTCAAGCCCAAATATCTGATTTAAAATATTTAATCAAAAACCTGAATTGTACATTAAAAGTGCTGCTTGTTTTATGTATATTGTGTTTTATGGTTTTTAGACAACTTCATTCCGCGGCTGATAAAAAGGTCATATGTTTAACACGTTGTAATCTATTTAGTTCATTTATTTAAATTTTGTAAAATATTCAAAAGTAACTATATTTTTGATTTATGTTATTTTCATCCTCTTTAATACCACAAGCAGACTGTCGAGTGCTTCAGCTTTGATATTACTGTATTAATATGATATTAGGATTCTTCTTCCTCTTCTTCATCTTCCACTTCCTGTCCCCGACTTCTCAGGTCCTCTATTTGTGTTGACAGTGGCGAGGTATAAACTCTCTGGGAACATTTGACCACTTCGATATTTCTCTACTAAACAACTGATGACTTAGAGTGACTTTTATTATTATTTTGTATACAGTCATTAATAAGCAGGTAGGGGTTATCAGAATATGGTTTGAAAGTTCCCATAAAGCCCTCCTTTATGTACAAAAAGACTGACCAAATGAGCCGCTAACAAATTACTGCTAATCACTTAGTGTGCTGCATGCAAGGTAGAGGTCGCAAAACATTTTTAGACCAAAGAATGGGGTCATGGGTAAGGTGACCAGATTTCTGAAATGAAAAACGAAGACATTTGTAGTTTGGCGGTCCATATATCAACAACACTTTTCTGAAATGGAAACATATTTACGTTTTGCCTTTTCTTATCATGGTAAATGTAGAACTGTAGTAAAAGATTGGGCCCAATGGTTTACTATGATGTATTTTAAGCTTTGGTAAACCAGCCAAAAACAGTAGGCTACTCGAATAGGGAATCGTTGTATATTGTATTGATAGCCTATATGTTTATGATTGGTCATACCTGCTTATGGTATAAAGTCGACAGATAGACCACCGTGTACCAGATAGACACCAAACTAATTACCAACTGTCTAAAAAATAGGCCATTTCAAAATATATGAATATATTTAAAAAATCCTATTTTTTAAAAATGGGGACATTAACAGGGAGACTGTTCCAGGCTGGAGCGGACATGGCGACCGTCCCCGTTTTCACCCTAGTCATGGGCATAATGAAAAGTTTGAATAAGATGAATGGGTGAGGCCTGGGATGGGTGCTCACCTTGTCCGAGGCGACCTCCAGAGAGGGACTCCTTGGCAGTGCCAAAGCCCAGCTCCCTGCACACCACAGAGGAGGCCAGCAGGCTCCAGTGGTCGTCACAGATGGTCCCCCACTCTCCGTTCTTCAACACTTCCACGCGGCCCTCACCCACGATCGCACCGCCCCGCAGACGCACCAGGGGTTGCTGAGGGGAGGGTGGAAAGAGAGGGGGTGAGAGGCCGAGAGAGAGAGAGAGAGAGAGAGAGAGAGGGTGGGGGAGAGGGAGAGAGGGATAAAGGGAGAGATAGAAGGAGAAAGAGAGTGAGAGAGAGAAATGTTGGGGAGGGGAGGAAAGAAAGAGAGGGAGGGGAAGAGAGAGAAAGCGAGAGGGTGGGAAGAGGGAGAAACAGAGTGCAAGAAAAAAAAGAAAGAGCAAGAGAGAGAAAGGGACAAAGAGAAGGAGAAAGAGGTTGAGAGAGGAAGGAACAGAAGCAGGATCATACATAAGTGGAAGAGGGATTGCACCGTGGCTAAAGGGAGAAAGACGTTTATTTGGGTCATGCTAGTTCAAGGAGGCCATGTTCCAAAAATAATAGTGGGATGAACGTCTGCACCCAGGGGACGGATGACTCACTGCCTGCTCCAGCATCAGTAAGCCACAAACCCTGACAGTATAGACGGTAGTAAAAGAAGTAGAGTAGACTGGTACCCTTTCCACCGACGGTATTGTCTACCAAAGGCTTTCACCACCCAACTCTTTATCAACAATTAACTTGTCAGGAGTCAGAATTACAATGGAGCAACAGGACATGTTCCCTAAGGTTACACCCGACACCCTGAGTGGGTTTTGTTACCAAACAGTGGAATGATGAAATGAATACAATTTCCTCAGACTTGATTGGTGGGTCAGTGTCATTGTAACAGATATAGTTTTGATAGAAAGTGTTTATCAGAGTCATAATTGAGTTCAGAGGAATGTTAACTGAAGTCTTTGGTGCCATTTGTGCATTTTCATAAACTGTTTTGTGAATTGATTCTTAAAAGCCTAAAAACAACCAGTGCATTTTTACAGCATCAAAATAAAATATTCCCCATAATTTCCTTAAATTCTCATTTTCCAAGGATTATGTATTCACCATTCGAACCATCAGACGTGGTCACAATATCAATAATAATCTGTCTCACCAAATATAATGAGTCATCTTGACGGAAATAAAAAAAACATCCACAGTCGCTGGTTTAACAACCTAGCACGTAGCAAAATGGCGCTGGTGTTAGCCGGTTAGCTGAAGCATATCCGTTTATCACCCAGCCCCAGACACCAAAGCCACTGAACTAAAGCACTGCCGGTTGAGAGCGCTACGTGATATTTGTTTTCCCAGTCAGTTTGTTTACCAATTGGGCTGCCTCTGGAAATCACCTTTTTCACCGGTGCCAGAACCCAGCCAGGCCTCATGGAAAATATATGGAGAACTTTGGCCGTCATTAGTACACAGTGTTCATCCAACCGAAAGGTCTGGTGTCTGACTACTGTCAGAATACCAAAGTTTCCCCCAGATACGCTAGAGTAAAGCAGCAACTGGCAAAGAGCAGGGTTATGCTGTGCCAAGGCTAATATTGATAAAGGCTGCATCTGTAAAACGTTAGGAAGATAAAAGCTGTGGCATGTATTGTTCCAGGCGTCCAGGTAACTAGAGGTTACCTGGGACTAGATCACCTGTTTTAATGGCCATTTGTCCTAGCAGATATCCAGATAGCGCTGGTGTGTCTGGTATCTGTCAACAGTACTTAAAATCCCCTGACCTGTTGTTTTGTCGCTTTAACTTTTTCATACTTTTTCACATTCAGTGAGAGAACCAACACTTGTTTGTTGTTGATTTTTTTAGGAGTTTGGAAATAGAGGGTCAAACTAGGTGACTGTCATCCATCTCTCTTCTCCCTCCCTCCCTCGCTCCCTCCATCCATCCCTCCCGTCATTCATTCCTCCATCTTCCCATACACCATCAATCCAAAAACCTATTTTTCTACACTATTATCCCTCTCTCATACATCATGTCGATTTTTCATCACAGATCGGCCATCTTGGTTCAAAACGTTACCTGGGTAGTGGGGAACTGAATTCTGCATTCAGTTCTCCCCCACCCAGCTAGCGTTTAGAGCCAAGATGGCCGCTAGGGACACAAGGCCCGTAGCCAGTGGACCTACCTCCTGTCGGAAGGCCTTCCTGAAGCCGCTGATGGGGGTGGGGGAGAAGGCCCGTCCGGGGACACAGCTGACCACCACGGGCAGACCTCCACCACAGGTCCCGTTGGTCTTGCCCCCCGCCGACCCCACCCCCCCCAGTGCCACGGCTGCCTGGCCCAGGTGGCAGCTGGACAGGTGGGCCTCGTTCCCCGTGCAGTTGACCGAGTAGTCCCAGTAGGAGGGCTTCCTCCGGCGGGCGAACATCCTGGGAGTGATGGGGAAGGGTGGGGGTGGTGCAGGGGTCAGAGCGGTGAGTGGAGTTGATTTGGTTAGTCATGAAGATAATGACTCAAATGATTCAATTATAATCAGAATGGGTTTAGCCACACAATAATGCATTTGTCTTGGTTTGGTGATGCAAGAAAGACAATACAAAATACAATGATACAGTAGTAAAAAAAAAAAAGGAAAAATAAATAAAAATGATATGATTTGTGATTTGTGTCCAGTGGGCTGGAAAATATTTGCTACAACCTGTGAAATGATAAGTCAATGAAGGCGAAATGATTGAATAGTCTGTTTTGATAGCTCTTAGATTAACTCCTGGGATGATGGCTGAGGATATTGTCGTTTTATTTATTATTACTCCACTCCAAGAGAGCAGTTAAATGCTTTACTTGGGAATTAAGATCAATACTGTCTCAAACATGAAGCCCACCAGAGGTCGGACCAATGTTATTTTATTATTTCTCTACAAAAATCAATTCAAACAGTGGGATGATGATCGAATAAGGCCGCTGCCTTACAGACGAGACCTGATTCATTCCCAACGGAACAAAGTGGGGTTAATTGTGTCCTTTTGAGGCCACTGTTGTGTTTATCACTTCCTCTTCCTCCATTAGTATTAGATGAGTTTTAGTGTTTGACTCCCAGCTCAAGGTTCTGGGTTCAAACCCCAATGTAAGATTCTTAGTCTGCTCTTTAATGCCATCTATCTTGAAAGCATTCACTGCAAGTACTTTGGATAAAAGTGATACAAAACAACAAAAAAGAGGATATTTACATTGGTGATATAAAAGTTTCTCTCAAATGAATAGTTAAAGCGTAATGAGCCTATCCTAGCAGCACAGTCTGTGAGGTGTACATGAAGAACCGAACGAAACTGTGGCCGGGATACTGCAGTTGTTTCTCATCTGTGACCCAGGACTGGAGTGGGTCTGAGGTTAATCTTCTAAGACTAGATCTGGGACATGCTGCATTTCCGGCAGCTGGGATACACATCAGAGCAGCTCAGCAACCGAACCCAACGTTTGAGATTATCTGGATGTGACCTATCTTTGAATTTCAGATGATGAAACACAGATGATTAAATCTTCCTTCTGAGTCTGTGTTGCCTGTTTGTTGTTTATGTGTATATACTTTTGATCTTTTTTGACATTGAGATTATCTTAAAGGAAACTTTGTATTACACCGTAACGTACATACATACCCCCAAAACCCCACCTCACACAAACCTTTACATGTACATGGATTCCAGAGTCTCAGAGTAACTCAGAGGAAAGATAAACTAGAGGCCGAGGCTTTGAAACTCCAGTGAACCCGGGGATTACGGAAAAAGTACCACTGCAAAATTGGCGGCGAGCCGTGGCAGATTTGAACGGCAAGTCTGTAAAAACAGGCCGTCGGTTTCATGAGTTGAACGGGGACGGGCTGTCGGACACGTAGATGGAAAAGCAGGGGTGAGCTGCGGTGCTCTTTTGTGGTCACCAGAGCAGAGCGCACACCGGCGGGTATAGCTTCATCTCACTGCTGTGAGCACTAAACTCTTCAGCCATGACTCAACTTATATATATACAGATGTACATACATAGAGAGAACCAACAATTAGCTAACCATACATGCTCTAATGGGAACCCCCCCACATGAAGAGAAGTATTTACAAGAACCCTTTTAACTTTTTCTGTTTTAAGCTAAATATTTTGTTTACATTACACATTTTTGGACAAATATCAATAGCTACCGGCTAAAACCTCAGTTTCCAAAGGATCTTCAAAGATGGAAAACATGTGATAGCTGAATGTAGGCCTTCAACACACCTGCTGGTCAGTCACACACAGCCAGGCCAGTGTTTATGATATTTTAGCGGTCTGCCAGTGCAAAGGGGAAAGTCTGAGTTCAGACGTAGTAGTCAAGGTGAACCATGAAGTAAAAGATAGGTACGCAGGGCCAGCTTTGGAGGTGGAGGAGGTTCTGCCATAATAACCCTGAAGGACCTTCTGTCAGACAGGAAATACGTCTTCTAAACAGAGCCGAGGTTAGCAGGTTTAGCTCGGCTGGCTTGAACACTTGACTGTTGTTCTGGATAAACTGCGCTTATAGTACAGTGCAGACAGTACATATACTGGTAATCAGATGGAATTAGAATAATAACATTGACATTAAAGTGACATAGGGGGCAGGAATATCTAGTGGTTAGGGTGCTTGACTCTCAGGGACTCACTTGTAGACCCTGGCGTTGTACTTTCTCTCGCCAGGGAAGCCAAACATGCCGCAGATGACTCGGCTGTTCTGCTGGCTCCACGCTGCGTTGCAGATCTGCTTCCACTTGCCGCCGTCCTTCACCTCCACATAGCCCTCCGTCACGGGGATGCGCTTGCGGTACGACGAGAGGATGGCCCGAATCCTGACGTCCTCCACTTGGATGTTCAGATTCTGGGGAAAAAGCAACACAAATATTCAAATCCATGAATGAATCAATCAAGGGATTGATGAAACTCCCACACTCAGCAGCTTACAACACCTCAACACCTTGTTTATTAGGGGAAATGTTTCGGTAAGTCAGTTTGGATGTGTGAGTCTTGTTCAATTCAATTCAATCAATCATTCACGCTGTCTATCAATAGAAAAGGTGAGAGGCTAAGTAGCTACTGTGAAGCTGCCCAAAAACAAAGTTTGGGATTCTGTATCCTGCCGTGCGCCATATTACCAACCCAGCTGGTTATTGCAAGGTATAAATAAAACCTCTGAGCAACGTGTGCAATGCTAGCTTGTTAGTTAGTAGCTAAAGGCTAATACAGCTAATCTGTTCTAATCTACAGTTACGGGTGCTCTGTTCCCCTCTTCTGTGTGTAATATGTTTAAAGAGTTTTTGAAATATAATAGTCAATTTTGATAATACACAGGCCTAAAAAGTATTGTATTTGATTCAACAGAGGCTGGTTCTGTGTGTAGTTAACTCAATGGCCTGTGTCCTTGTTTACAATGGATGGTGCTGTAAATTGGGATTGGCCTTAAAAGAAAAGGTGAGACATCAAAGTTTGCATCTGATTCATGCATTGCATCAAATGGGAGCATTACAGGAGTTAGCACTGGGTAAACAAAGTCTGCAGCGTCTCACATCTGTAGAAAATCTGCATTTTGCGCAATTAAAGGACCTCCGCTGCCCTGCCTGAATGGCAAACGCAGCACATTGTAAGCATCACTCATTAACAAGTTGTGTAGTTTACCTCAAGCACATGTTTTCCTCTGCTTAATTAGCTTATTAATGCAGCAACCCGCAACCATCTGCACTGAACTAAACTGTTGGGCTCCAGTAAGCTGTTTTCTGTACAGAAACACGTTGCCTACACCGGCTTTTAGTGGGTGTCGCAGGAGGGCCGCGGTGAGAAGGAATGTTCCCGGCACAAGCGCACCCTTGTGAGCACACGTGCGGCAGGTAGCGGTTACACTCGTGACCTTTCTGTGGTTTGAACTCATGTCACCTTGCGCACGTGTCAAGCAGCACTAAAAGTGGAGGTGTTGAAAACTGTATAATGTACCTCATATTAAACCGTATGAACTTTAGAATAAACCTTGTATTAAATGTTATATTCTAAAGGATCTTGCCTGGATGAAATGACTAACTGATATTATTATTACTATCACAATCATCTTATTCTGTCAGTTGAGTTTCCAAGAGGGGGGTATCGCGGGCTTGGTTAACGACCAGGGCTCATTGGATGCCCTTGGCTTTAGTCCCCTACCACATTTAATATTTTTCCATTGGTTCTATTTGTTGTTTTATGTGTTCTGTGCATTTTACAGACAAATAAACAGACCAATAAATAAAACTGAACCCTGCCTGGACTGAGAAGGTGATAAAGGCAGAAGATTGCGTTGAACGCGACCAATCAAGTGGACCATCTGGTCTGGGGCCGATCAATACCGGTCCTTTGTGAGGATTAAACATCCTCTCTCTCGACCGTGAACCAAACCCACATTCTTGTGCTACGTGACAGAGCAAGCTAAACGCCCGGGAGCTCAGACATTTGTCTGGATGGGTGTGGTGGTGGTGGTGGTGGTTGGTGGTCAGTTTTCTTAGCGTATTGTGTCATACGTGATAAAAACAAGAATAAAACCCTTCAGATCACATGATGAGAATGGAGCTGAGGTCGCCACAGAAAAGAATGAAAGCAGAAAAAAAGGAAATAAGCAGTATTGCTGTACTTTTGATATCTGCCCCATGGGACAATCCACATTACCCACAATGCTCAGAGGCAGAAAGGTCTACTATACCAAGAGCTGTGGAACTGAAAGCCAGCTGAGATCCTCATGGTGAATAATAATGACAGGACGTGTGGTCGTGGAGATCCCTCTTCAGTAGCAGATGATACGTTCGTTCCCCAACCAAGACATATTATTATATGGTAGCAGTTTGTCAGTGGGCAATTAGATGTCCGAAAGCTAAAAATTCCCTTAGCAACGTCCTTTGAGATATCTAGAAAACCATCATTGCCCTAGTGAGGACACGAGAGGCCTCTGGAGAGATCCCTCTACCCACGACTTCGAAATTCAACAGGTGTTGATGAATGTCTGACTCATTTTCTCACCTCATGGATTGTCAAGCATATGCCAGATAAACTAATATGTTGCCAATGTAGACTCATATACAGCCAGATATCTAAACCAGGACTATCTCAGATAAACCAAGTTGCTGCTAATAAAGACTGTATATATACATCCAGATATTTAAACCAGGACTATCTCAGATAAACCAAGTAGCTACTAATTAAGACTGTATATCCAGATATTCAAAACAAGGACCATCTCAGATAAAACAAGATGTTGCTAACATAGACTCATATATATACATCCAGATACTTTCTGGGTCAGTCACTGAGTTGTGTTTATACTTGCACAACTTCTCCCTCCATCCCATTGCATGGACATCCCTCCAGTCTGCCAAAATTGACTTCCTGTTTAGATTTCAGATGTTTCTGCACATTTTTAGAGAACATGTATCTAAGAACGGTTGGTTGGCTGCAGCAAGCATCGACGAGGAGCTGCGTTTTCTAACAACATGTGTGTGTTGTTTGTGGAGGGAGGAGGGGGTTCTGCTGTGTTTGTCTAAGAGCGAGGTGGTGGTGCAGATGGAAAAGCCATTAAGTCTGAGCATGACTTCTTAGCAAAGAGGTGAAGGATGCATACCAGAGGCATGCTGGGCTACACAACATGTCACTGTATTCCTCTAAGGATTCAACCATATATTTGCACACATTTTATATATGGTTGATGATGTGGGCATGACAATAACTCCATCGCTACAATACATTCATTATAATTATTTCATTAGAGAATGGTGCTATTGCTAATGCTATTGTAAAGCCCTTGAACTGTAAGTTTGTCCCAGCTTTCCTGAAAACCTGACCCACCAGCATCATATTGTCAGCCTTTCCGAACCACAAATAGTGGTTAATGATAAAAATGGTTTATAATTAGTGTTGCACCGATACCGATACTAGTATCGGGAGGGGCCCCGATACCGCACTAAAATGCTGGCATCGGTATCGACGAGTACGAACAAATAATGCGCCGATGCCATTTACAGATACTAATATGAAACTTGGAACGCAGCGCCTTGTGTCTTTCTGTGCGTTCACACCGAAAGCGCACAAAGAGGAATCCTCCTTGTCCACTCCACCTAAGTCGCTTTTGTCGCTTCTGTCCCCCTTCAGAATGTTCGTTCTTGCTTTTTTATTTTATTTAAAAGGCCAGCGCGCCACACGCGCTAAACACCACCACGCAACTACTGCTGTAGCACAGCCCATTTACCGACATCGTTGATCACGGAAAGTTACTTGATAAAGTCATTAAAAACAGAATTACTCCGATTGGCTGGAGAGTGTAGGTTAAAAAGTGTTTATTTACACCATCTTTGATTTACACCTAGGAAAGACGTTGACGCTATGAAGACGCTATGGCCACGTTGCTTGGCAACGCCTGCATACGGGAGATATTAAATAGTCTGCTCGACTTGTAAAAATAAAAAAACCCTCACGATTTCAACTCTAAAACACATTAAAGTATTATTAATTGATTACATATTTCATTCTTTCGTAAGTGACCATGGTACTTCGCGGAAGCAACCCTCCGCTTCGCGTCGGACGGTTCACGCCTCCGCGTCGTCCATTCATTTCTGTTAATGGACACCTCGTCGGGTTACTCCCCAATCATATTTACGGAAATGATCATCCCAAATAAACACAGATTTTGCCAAATGTAATGTTGTCAAATCATAGAGGACATCATAGAGGACATCATTCTCTCCCTTCACTCACTGCACTCACTGCAGTTATTTTTGCCACTGCTCATTTTAGTTTTTTCAATGTGGATTTTGGAGTTGTAACTTGTTGTCATAGGACACCTTTTATTTATTTTATTTTATTTATTTTACCCTGGCTGCACTTAGAGGAGTGCACATCAGCATTTCTTATTTTAATTTAATTTAACTTCTTGTTGCACTACGATTTACATGTTGTAATTACATGGATATTGCACTATTTTGGCATATTCAATTATTGTCACCCATAACAGGTAGGCAATAAAAAAGTTCTTCTGGATTTACTGTGTATTCCTGACCAAGCCATGATAGCAATGATTTTACATCCAAGTGAGTATGCAGTTCTTTAGTATTAGAAGAAAAAAAGCTTGTATATATATATATATATATATATATTTTTTTTTTTTCCTCCAAACTACGTGGTATCGGTATGGTATCGGTATCGGCCGATACTGCACAGCCGGGTATCGGTATCGGTATCGGGGGCCAAAAAATGGTATCGGTGCAACACTATTTATAATAATAATACACACTTTTCCCTGGAAAAGTGGGTGTTAATGTTTGCTCTACAGTTAAAAATGTGTCCATCCTGTAAGACATAATAAGTACAATAACTAACTAACACAGCTTATTAAAACCGGAAAGATTCAGCTACTTAACCATGAAAACCTTCATGACTGAAACCAAACCTCCCGCTGCCTCGGGGAAGGTCATAGCAGCAGGAAACTCTGAGGTCACATCATAATCTCCTCCACCATCAACACCACCCAGGGCTAAGACTCTGTTGACATTGATGAACAATACCATAGTCTACAGTGCTCAACACTTTCCTGCTCATTCCCTACTGCATTAACACTAGAAACACCTGAATGACAAAGCATTGGCTTTATGAAACTGTAGTTTCAAAAAGGAGCCGCTTTGCCAACGTTGGCTAAAATAGTCTGGGGTTTTCTAACGTCGAAAGATTCACAGTTCTGCAGTTTGCAATGTCCCTGTCCAAATTGTGACTTCATAATGTCACTGCACATGGCACTCTTTTACATCTTAATCAACATGGGCCAGAAGAACAGCAGAGTGCATCGTTGGAACATATGGTTCCAATAGAGAACCTAAACCTCTTGCAGGCAGCAAAATGCCTGCAAGAGCTGCAGTTGACACAGAAACAGTGAAACAGTTTATCCCATCACACTTTTGTTTTTAACTGGTTGTCATAAAATGTAGTATGCCATCTAAGACACTATGCTGTATCTGTTGATGGACAATCATTTTTGTAATCTAATCTTGTCTAATTTGAAACCAGGCCATTGAAGCGACTCCTCATCAAGGTTTAACTTGATTTCCTGAGAACAAGTTATTCTAGTAACGAGTTAACGTGAGGACTAAATGTAAAAACGTTATTTAAACCCATTTTTTGTAGCATTCACAGCTACTTCCTTTTTGTGAACATCTGCTGTAATTTGAGGACATATTACTGGAGAGGGTACGGTCCCACAAACCCACAAAACAAATTTACGATTATGTGTTCCTCCGGTTGTAGAATTCAGTGAATGTCACGTGCCACTATCTTTTACTACTTCATTTGCAGTTGTTTCCCTAAGAACAATTTAAAGGGTCTTTGTTTACCAATGAACAACAGATGTTACACAGCACCGCTCCCCTAGAACAGCGTTTAGAGTTGCTTTGTGGAAGATTACGATGTAGATTAAAAGGGAATTAACTGAGTTTGCTCTGGCACGATAGCTTTATCTGGCAGTGACAACATGTGAAAAGTAAAGATACGCATGAAAGAGCAAAGACAGTGACTGACAGAGCCTGATTATTAACTTGGCAAATAGCTAATCAGTTGTTAGCACTGTACAGTAATATGTTAGCATTGATCAGATAAATCACATATTTGTACTTCATCCTGACAGATAAACCAAATTCCAGGGAGTTTTTATGAGCGAATGTTGAATGGGTTGTTACTGAAACAGGCAGATCCTACTGAATGTCCTACAGAATATACTGTCAACAAGCAATGGCAATGTGCAGTATATGAAGAAGTATTTGAAGAATTCTTCCATATTTGCTGTGCTGTAACAGTATGTGCAATTGGACAAACTGTCTGCATGTAGTCTTCATTAACATATAGTGGTCAACATCTGCGTGTGTGTATATATGTTTATATTGGTAAATCTATTCTTAGCTTAAAAGTAGACTCAACAACATCTCAGAAGGTACATATAGGGCTTACATCGTGACATCACCTCACAATGACCATCTCCGTTTTGTTATTATGTTATTAGTAATTAGTTATAAGTATATTAGTAATTCATTGTGAATGTTGTCATTATGGGGAATACTACAACTCTCTTAAATCCACTCAAAATGGCCAACAAATGAGTTTTGCAGGTTCTGCATGAGCAAGGGGCCTACCATCTCCAACCCACGTCCACATGAGAAAAGCATTACAGCGTGTTTAAACCATGGGTGTAAACACCTACATGTTCTTCTTATCATGCAGGTCTGTGGTTTCAGTTGTTACTTCGCACACAGAAATATCTGGTCACATGAACGCGCTAATTAAACAGGAAGCAAGAGCTTCTTGGCACGGAGAGCGCAACCATGTATTAAGTCCGGTTGGTGGAGCTACAGACATCATGCTGACGAGGCACTTTTTACAACATCCTACCACCGCCTGGCAGGAAGAGAAAGGGAGCAAAACCAGTTGACCTTTCAGCTGCGCTGGAAAAAATGAGTAATCAGAGAGAAAATGAGCGTTGTAAAACTCTGCTTGGGGTGACCTCACCACCACTCCTGGTAAAGTATTTAGGATGGGGGAGAGAGAGAGAGAGAGAGAGAGACGGGGGGGGGGGGGGGGGGAATTCAGACATAAAGAAAGAAAGAAAGAAAGAAAGAAAGAAAGAAAGAAAGAAAGAAAGAAAGAAAGAAAGAAAGAAAGAAAGAAAGAAGAAAGAAAGAAAGAAAGTAAGAAAGAAAGAAAGAAAGAAAGAAAGAAAGAAAGAAAGAAAGAAAGAAAGAAAGAAAGAAAGAAAGGAAGGAAGGAAGGAAGGAAGGATATACTCGTCTTCATAGAGTGCAGGTTGTCTCTGGATATCAAACTGATATCAGTTTATGAATCAAAGTGGGACAAGATTTAGCTTGTAGCCTCGAATTATCAGCCAAAACATCTCCAGGAAAAAAAAAACAGAACTGCTTGAATTCTTCACGCTGTACTCCACAACTCTTTCACTAACGCACACTTTCATGCACGCAGGCTGTGGAAGAGCAGAATAGCGTGTAAAATCCAGACAAAATAACCTCCTCATTGTGTGACAGTAGGTTAAATTCAACCTGGGTTTGACTGGTCACAATGTCAAAAAAACAACAACACATCCTGTTACCTCTTGAAATGCCCTCAAACCCAAACTTTCCCAGCTTTACTTTTACCTTTTGAACTTGTGTAAGTTTATGGAAATCCTTAACCCCAATGCGATGATGAAACCAAACCAATCAGAGCACCAAAGCTGGCTCCTAATAAGACCGCACTGGAGTGTTCTGCTTCTCCTATTCCACCCGTCCTTGACTGCCCAGTTGAATTAGAAGCTGATCTTTCATAGGATGCTTGCTGCTGTTTTTGTTGTCGTTACTGCGTTAGTGTTGGCAGCACAAGGTCTGCATTGATTAACGCTACCTGCACAGAATTGAGTGAGGCCAAAGACGACATTTCATAAAACCAGGTATTTCTTAATATTGAAAATCGGTCAAGGATGGAATGCGACGAATGCGGGCCGATCCCAACGACATGCTTTTAGAAAACTTTCCCTCCAATGAAAGGCAGAGGCCAGACGCCCGCGTCCCTCAAAACAGGTCAGGCGTACAAACAAACTTTCCACATTTAAGCATTCCAGTACGGAAACCCATCTCTGTCCCTGCAAGACCGTCCGCTGAGAGGAGCAACGCTAAATATAACACGTCCAAACAAAGCCCTTGTTTACACTCAGCCACAAAGCTCTTTTTCAGTTGTATATATTTACAGTTGTGTTAATTTTACATATATATTTGTTAACAACGCAAGTGGGGCTGAGGACAATGCAGCCCCACAAAGCATTGGAGTAGATTACGGTGACCAGACGTCCCAGTTTGTCAGGGATCGTCCCGGTTGCTGCACAACCTAGTTTCTAGTTTTCTGACAAGGGCCTTGAAGACCAGGCTCTCATGGCTCTCCTGTCCTTCCAACAATGAGGCAGACAGGAATCTGGGGAAAGTCATGTGACACAGGATTGCCAGGGTTCACGTCACCCCACTCCTGACCTCCTCTCTCACAGTCTCTATTCAGTGACCACTGTCCAAATGTCATCCTCACCTCCGCTCTACTATGACAAGGCAGGCATGCCTGAGACATACCGGTACAAACAGGGTGTTGAACCATTTGGCATTCACATGATGCATCTCAGGTGATCTGGTCACAGCAAGAGCGAGACAGACAGCTCAATTGTAAATACAGGTGTATTTATGCGAAAATTCAAAACGAACACCAAAAAAGAAAACAACTTTCAGAAGTGGCAGGCATTTGAGCACATTGTTTGTGTAGTAATGCCAATCTGTGCGAATATTAAACCTGCACTATGTAACTGTTTGACTGAGGCCATTACTTAAGTTCAAGATTAGATCCAACCATGGCTCAAACAACCTCAGGGAATGCTTTATTTAAAAATAAATTGGTCTGTAGAGAAAAAAAAAGTTTTACAGTTACATAGAAACATATAAACAGTTACATAGTGTAGGTTAAAGCTAACCACACATAGCGTAGGTTTACGTTTCTAACTTCACGTAGTGCAGTTTTACCCTGCCTAGTCTTTGTTTTAAGACAGAGAAAAGGTAAAGTCCATATTCCAGTAGACATACAAGCTAATTTCTCTCAAACATCTGCTTCGGAGATGGATGGCAAACTGGAAGCAGCAGTCAAAGTCTTCTGACTATGAATATTTAATACACAACAATATTGTTATCGTATGCTGTTATTCTCTGGGTAAGTCCCAATGTCCCAGGGCCTGGACACTGGTTTATCCAGATTGAGGTAAATTCTGATGTCCGAATTACTTCCATTCCTTACATGTCCATTGAAATGTGCACTGCACACTATTGGCAAGTCATTTTGTTATTATGTATAAACTCTACATAAATACTAAAATAACTGTTCCTGGTTCTGCATGAATACACATGTGTTACTTGTTATGCATTCATCTGTGGGATTAAGAAACCCATGTCATGGTGTGAAATGTAGAAAATATGGCCACCTTCTAACAGCAAGCATCCCCCAATCAATCTTAAAGGGCCCCTATTTGTTGATTAGCCATTACAGGCCATTTCAAAACCTACCCTGTGACATCACAAGTAGGGGTATTGTGTACCACCCAGAGGTATGTCAGATAGATCAGCCTACCAGTTGGTACAGTCCACTGGGTAGGATGTTGATTAGCCATTACAGGCCATTTCAAAACCTACCCTGTGACATCACAAGTGGGAGTGTACCAACCCAGAGGTATGTTGGATAGATCCGCCCATCAGTTGGTACAGTCCACTGGGTAGGCCGGGGCTGGTGGGGGCACATCAGGAGAACACACACAGGGGATATGGTAATGCCTGCTGTGTCTGTTGTCACGTCGGTTAGTATTTCCAGATGAGGGAGGTGTTGTGGGGGGGCGCACAAGGCCGGGGGGGGGGGGACATTTGGGTGCTTCTAAAAGCTCCACATGGAGCCGGCCTGCTGCTTGGTGGATGGAAACGCTGACTTGGTTTTACGGCTGGAGAGAGCCAGACGTCTAGACTCTGCAGTCAACACTAGGCGATAGATATATATAATCTCTTTACCTGGGTCATTTTGTAGTTCTGGACGTTTGTGGAATTACTTATAATTACTGAATGGCCTAACTACACTATAGTCTTTATATTGTCGAAATCTTAGAAATGGTTCCACAGTCCCTGGCGTTACAGTAAAAGTGGTTGATGAATTTGTCTCAGATTTCAAAACTCAAGTGGACCCTGACTGTTCTGTTGTTCCAAGAATGGCGACGTCTGCTTCTGCTTCACGTTCTCAGAGACATTCTTATGAATTAAGCAACTTTCCACACGAGAAAGAAGAGAGCAGAGGAGAGGCAGAGAGAGAGAGTCGAGAGAAAGAGAGAGAGAGAGAGAGAGAGAGAGAGAGAGAGAGAGAGAGAGAGAGAGAGAGAGAGAGAGAGAGAGAGAGAGAGAGAGAGAGAGGGGAGAGAGAGAGGGGGATGGGAGAGTGATATAGAGAGGGATACTGGGAGAGAGAGAGAGAGAGAGAGAGAGAGAGAGAGAGAGAGAGAGAGACAGAGACAGAGACAGAGAGAGACAGAAAGCCAGAGAGAGCGAGAGAGAGAGAGAGAGAGAGAGAGAGAGCCAGAGAGAGAGAGAGAGAGAGCCAGAGAGAGAGAGAGAGCCAGAGAGAGCCAGAGAGAGGGAGAGTGATGGAAGTGGGTTCTGGTTCGCTCATAACATAGGAATGTGGAAGCATGAGGGGCTGCACAGAAGAACAGAGAGAGATAACATTAGAGAGAGAGATTACCCTGGGCAGATAACGCTCTGCCTCTGCTCAGTGACAGTGATGAACGCACAATTACACACAATTATGCACAATTACCAGTTTAACCTCACCCCCCCCCCCCCCCCCCCCCCCCACGACAGGCTGTGACTGGCAGCTACACCGCTGTTATTAAGACGGATGGCCAGTATCGCTCGCTGGTTCCAACCGGACGATCTTATTGGCTCCTGTCAACAACAAGGAGAAAGCTGTCTGATGCATAACCCCATAGTAATAAATCCCCTTGCTAAACAAAAGAGTGGAATAATATTGTATTTGGGTATTTATGAAGTTCATGAAGGTTATCCTAGATGGGTCAGAGACACATGGAGTATTTCTTAGAGAAAAAATAAATCTAAAGAAATCCGACATATATTTAGGAACCAACATAATGGCATTCGAAAACACTGACATATGATTGCGATATGATCTGGAGATCGGTGGCCGGCTGAAGTGGTCTGCGTGTGCGCATTAGAGAAGGCAGGAATGAACTTAAAGAGTGAAAAACGTAATTTTCATATAGATGCATGCCGCTTTAGAAAACGCCACTGAGAACGTTAACATCAACGGAAAACCGTTGGCGTCGTCAACCCTCACGTACCTCCACATGGTTGGGCAGCGTGTTGATGAATTTAAAACCCGGGATCCTCTTGTCGCTGCACACCACCCCGACGTCCTCAGTATGCTTGCAGTCCGATACTCCGATTCCATTGGACGGACACAGGGCCAGCGTGCTCTCCTTGCCACTGCAGTGGACGTTGTCGAACCAGACACGCCCTGGTAACACAGAGGTGACCCGCGTGTAAATCTCACGATGGCAACCGAGAGGGAGATTTCAGTTTTAATAGGAACGTGACAACAAGTTGCGATAAGGGGTGAGGCGAAGGGGCGGTAAATTCCCACCTCAGCACAATCAATGGCGGGAAGCCCAGAATTCTTGGTCAGCTTTTGTCCATTTTTTGTAGGAATGAGGAAATACCAAACAGCAGAGCTGTCACTGACCACAAACGCTTTGAATCTCTCTATCAAGCGTGGACCTCTCGTAAACTCCCCCTTATGTGTAAACAAGCTGAGACAGTTGTGAGCACATTGTGCCTTTCGTGTAAACACATGAGATTTTAAATCTAGATCGAAATTCAAAAACGGTTGTAGCATCTAGATATCTCTTGTGTAAAACAGGGCCATTGAGACTCAAAAGCAAAATAATCTAGTGTTCAATTCAGTGTGTGGGGTTGTAGAACTATATTGACCGTACTTCTTTCTGTTTTCATCTGTTTTCTTTCAGTTATTGGACGAGCAATGTCCTTTTTTCCTGTTTACCTTGAAGTGGAACAAAACATCAACCTGGGACCTCCAAAATGTAATAAAACTAAACTATTGCATCATTATTCCCTTTCCATTTTACCACCAATTCATCACTCCAATAATTCAACTTTCAAACGAGGAAACACAG